>OV651816.1:22985095-23419502 GCA_927349885.1 Psylliodes chrysocephalus
AAAAGTTATGGTTAGGACACATCAGATAAAAATGCGAATACAACAAAATTTTGCATTTTATACTATTTTTTTTATCGCCCATTTATAGGGGACTTTTTTGGTCGCTTTGCGATAATGCGTTTCTTTAAATTTTGTAAAGTGTAGTGTTATTATTACCATATAAATATTTTCTAGGTGATCTCGAAGAATTTAGAAAAAAAGTAGCAAACAAACTTAGAAATTCAGGGCAAAAAGCAATCCAACCCGTGCCTAAAACAACAACGTGCGAAGAACCAAAAAAGCCAATTCCGGAAATACCCAAAACCAGGGCGACAGCCAGTCTGGAAATCGATTTCACTCCAAGACAGTTTCCGACGCCGTGCAGAGAATCAAAACTAGAGGAAGAACACGAGTATCTAACGAAACAAGCTGAAGCTAGACGATCGGTCGGATTCGTAAGCGAAGACATCAGACCCGAAGAGAGAAATCCTCATTTCATCAAAGCCAAAGGGGACGAATTTCTGAAAAACAAGAACTATCTAGCGGCCATTAGTGCTTATTCTTTCGGAATAACCTTAAGCAAAAATTTCGTTGACCTGTACATATCACGCTCAGAAGCGCACATGGCTCAGGGAAACTACTGGAGAGCCGCGCAAGATTGCAGTACCGCCTTGGAACTCCTGAGCCCCATTTGCGAGGCTAACCTGTACGAAAGAGCCTTGTGCACGGGCAGAAGGGGCGAAGCATTATGTGAACTCAATATGAAAAAGCAAGGAATTCCTGAATTAGAATTCAGCTTAAAATTAATAGATCAAGAGCATTATAGGGAGGTGCTACAAAAAGAGAAGGTATTGTACGAGAATCAGTTGCGTAAAGACGAGGAAAATAGGGAAAAACGGTTAAAGGAGGAGCTAGAGAAAAAAGCGGAAAAAGAAAGAAAAAAGAAAGAAAAAGAGTTGGAACAGAAACATAAAGAGGAACATGAAAAACAAAATAAGGAAAAGGATGAAAAATTAAAACAAAACCCTAAAGAAGAAACGAAACAAAAAGAGATAGAATATAAACAAGTAGAGTCGAATATTAAACAAGAAGCGACAGAACAAAATAAAGACGAGACGAAACAGAAAAATATAGAACATGAACTGATAGAGCTAAAGGTAGAAGAATTGTAGCAAACTAAATTAAGAGAAGAATAGTTCAGGAGAAAAATAGCTTCTAAACCAATAGTAACGACTAGAAAATTAGGAATGTTAGATCGACTATTTTTATCTTTGTGTTTGTTATAAAATAAATATTTAAAATATTAAGTTATTTTGTTCTATATATAAAAATAATAAAACGTATTTTTTAACATTAAATAATTCGCTTGAGATTGTCTTTCTGGTGCTTCCTTTAACTCTCCTAACTTTGCGGTCTATAGTCATTTTATCATTAGCTTGCCTTATTAAACAAGAAATTGTAATAAAAACTATCCATTTCAAAATAATTCTAATGGTGTGGCTTTTATGAACAAATACAAAAATAGGTAAAACGTCATATAAAGGGAGAAGTAAATAGAAGAGAATGTAAAAAATAGAAAAAGGGACAAAAATGAAAGAAATAGAAAGCGTAAACAAAAGTGTGAAAAATGGATTTGATGATTTTCTCGATCATGCCTCTAAAGGTAGTGAGAAGACCATATGGGCCAAGACAAAAGATGTAGTATTTGGGCGTGTTCCGCGTGACAATCATAATGAAAATTGGGTTTTTATGAATACATAAAATACGTGTTTTTAGACGATTTTGTAAGCGCTACTATGTGCATTAACAACTAGTTAACATAGGCGCTAGTAGGCAGAAGTGATAAGCCTAAGTTTTGCGAGTAACCAAAAGAGTAAAACAATAACCGTCTGTCGGTGTTTTGCTTGCTGCTATAAAGTGACAGTTTGATTGCTTTCATGTAGAAACGTTGAAAAAAAAATACATAAGGGTTGCCAATATCGAAATAGAATAAACTGATGGAAAGTCATTTTTCAGAGGTTTTTTTCATGAGTTCGATTCTTTAACCTATTAAACAATATGTAGATTAGGTGTATTGTATAGTATGACAAAAAAATCTTGGAGGTTGAATGCGCCCCAAACAAAGACAATTGTTAAAGTTGCAGAAAAACATATAAATATTTGGGACTATGCTGTTTTTCTAAGTCCCTCCAGGACGTTACTTTAATCACATATAATAAAAGGCAAACATTTAGGAAGAATGTGAATATGTTTCTCCTATTTTTCAGTCATCGTATTTTTCATATATCATGTTGTTATATGTATAGTTTCTACTATATAATGTTGGTATAGTATTAGTTATATAGTTCCTAGTATATAAGTTCTGTTAAATATCGATATATGTGAATTATATAGCAATTCGGCTATTAATCATTCATTACTGATTTATATTGTAATAAAGAGAGAAGTCGATAATAAAAAGTAACATTTAAAGTGTATTTATAAATATTCCTAACAATCATATTGCTCGCAAAATGAGTTATTTTAAACCCCTATTACAATAGCTGCAGCGATCAATGATATCCAATGGTTTTAAATAAAAAGTCAAAAATATTTAGTGAGAATGTGAATAAATTGCTTAATGATTTTTTAAAAAGTTGGATAGTTTTCGCAATCTAATAGCGTTAACGTTTAATACTCGCATGTGCAGATGACCTAAAACAAACAGTAGGTACCATCTGTCGAACTCATTACGTGATTTTAACGCAAGCATGAGATGTGCAAAAACGTATTATAAGGTAGTCGTCCCAAATTCAAACACTGTCCGTAATTTAGACATTTCTATTTACTTAGTTAAAATAAGAAATCTATATTATTGATTAACATAACATTATGGGACATCTGTAGACAGAATTCAACATTAAAATTTTTAAAGGAAAGGAAAAACTCTTAACCACAAAAATTATTTATTGTTTTAAAACAGGGAAAAGCGACTAGTTTCGGTCAATGACCATCATCAGGCCTGTAAAAAAGTATGTGATAAGGCTCAATTTGATACAAGTAAAAAAATAATTATATAACAATTACTAGATGATAAATGAGAAATGGAATTTAAAATTTAAGAATTTTTTCAAAAATTTTTTAACATGTGATAAAACTCTCAGGATACTGATAACTTAGTACTTGAAGAACTGGCGAGACTATAACAATGTAAAGGTATTATAACAATTAATGACATGTAAAAAAGGGAAAAATTTGACAAATGTTGAGTAAGAGCAAATACTTCAAACAAAAAATTCTTGTGAATAATTTGTGGCAAAATTACAATCTAATGTTACAAATATTTTAATTTATATGTAGCAATAAAAGCTATACAGATAGAAATATGTGAAGAGTTTTTAAGTTAAATGGTGAGGCCATATATAATTAAGGTATTAAATGTTAAAAAATTGACAATAAACATAGTATTAATTAATAATATATCAACCAATATGAGAGTAAATCTTAATAGTTTGTGAGTAACTAAGCACGTGAATATAAAGAAAATATTAATATAAAGTGGTACATACATAGTAAAAGGACTGGACAAATAAACTAAAAATAGGACATTTGGCTAAGCCGACTGTTGAGCTCTAGATAAGGGCTTACTTCCAAGATTGGTGTTTCAAAATGAGCGTTCTGTCCACCGTACTAAAAGAGGGTGCTTCCTCATACAAAATATGAGAAACAGATAGGAAAGGCCCCAAGAATGGGAGTCGTTGCCAACGAACGTGTGTGGCAACCCCTGCAGCAAAGGTAAAGTCAGAGAGCGGTGTCCTGTTGAACCTAGCACGAGGGTGTATAGTGGTGACCGGCAATAATAGACTCCAGGACCTGGAGTCTCAACAAAAAGGTACATCGGGAACAACATCCTGATGGTTAAAGTTCATGTATCAGGAGATGTAACTTAGATTTGAATTAATACGCACAAGTACATTGTAAACTGGGAAAATTGCGGTTGAATAAGTACGTGTATGGTGTGTTGCGGTACTAGAAAGTGTTATACGATGGCCGGATTAGTTTATTTGTCCAGTCCTTTTACTATGTAAGTACCACTTTATATTATTATTTTCTACATATTCACGTGCTTAGTCACTCACAAACTATTAAGATTTACTCTCATATTGGTTGATATATTATTAACTACTACTATGTTTTATTGTCAATTTTTTAACATTTAATACCTTAATTATATATGGCCTCACCATTTAACTTAAAACTCTTCACATATTTCTATCTGTATAGCTTTTATTGCTACATATAAATTAAAATATTTGTAATATTAGATTGTAATTTTTCCACAAATTATTCACAAGAATTTTTTGTTTGAAGTATTTGTTCTTAGTCAACATTTGTCAACTTTTTCCCTTTTTTACATTGTCATTAATTGTTATAATACCTTTACATTGGTATAGTCTCGCCAGTTCTTCAAGTACTAAGTTATCAGTATCCTGATAGTTTTTTATCACATATTAAATCGCCCCCTTAGTGCAACAACTAGATAACTCGAAATTTGTGCATTTTGAGTTATCCAGTTAAATCTGTCCTATTTTTCATGCTCTTTTCAATGCAACAACTAGATATCATCTAAGAGCTAACAAACTTATTTAGAGAGTGACTAAAAACAGATAACTCCCAATGTATACATTTTATAACTAGACATCTTGAGATATCTAGTTGTAGCACAGGCATTATTGAGTTATCCGCCGGCACCTTGGTCGCTATGAGATATTGCCGAGTTTTGGGTTTTTTATGGTTCCCTAAACGAGCTGAGGAGTTATTTATAGCTAGATGGTAGAACTTTAATAAATCATAATATTAACTGAAATTATTTATTTACTAAGTAAATTATTGGCTTAAAAATAGAAAAAGACAATCTCCATTGATTAATAATAAAAATAACATTAATTAGGTACTCACCAAGGGTACACCATTCTAAAAGGGATGGATGGTGCTTGTGTCGCTCTTTAAAACCAAGTGATTAATGATTTTTAATATTTTATAAAGAAAGTTCGGATTCATGAATTTTTTTTGATCAGGTAATTCGTTGAACCGCGTTTACTACTGTCTTTGCAACGAATTTCCATAAAAGTATCAATAAATTAAGAAACCTGAATTTATACTTCCTCTTTAGAAATAGTATCTTGAAATAAACTAAAAAATGAATGTGAAAATATTAATTTAATATTATGAGATAAATATTTTTTAATAAATGAATAATTATTTAACTATTTTACCTGTAGTCATGTCCCTTAATATATTATTTGACAATATCTAGTTGTGTGCTTGAAACAAGAGGTTTGTTTCTTTGCTGCTAAATTGTTTTTACGGTGTTTTTTTTAAACACTGTTAATGCAAAAATGACGTCAAGGGAATATTTTAGAAATGCTACGTGGCCAATTAGAAAATGATGCAGGTATGTCAAAATCTATTTAAATACATCCAAAGAAAGTATATAGCATCCTATCTTAATATTACTATAATGTACACAGTGTATAAAGAGGATTGTACAGAAAAAAATTTACCTTTCGTAAGTTCGTCAATGTACAGAAAGATATTTTTTGAAAAATACAACTTGGGTTTTTACCGTCCGAGAAAGGACCAGTGCGTACAT
The DNA here is from genome assembly GCA_927349885.1 of Psylliodes chrysocephalus. NCBI lineage: Eukaryota > Metazoa > Arthropoda > Insecta > Coleoptera > Chrysomelidae > Psylliodes > Psylliodes chrysocephalus. The sequence goes on from OV651816.1 coordinate 22,990,707, forward strand.
GTATGAGTTACAATATACCCAGTAGCATTAAAACAGAAATTATAGAAGCTAATTATCAAGCACACCTTGCTGCAAAAGATAGGGCCTGGGAGGAACAAAGGTCCGACAAGAAATTAGCTGAAACCTCCTTCAAAAATATTTTATGTTGCTATTTTGATTTCCAACAAGTTCTCGTGGTTCCTAATGACCCGTTGAACAGTGCCTTATTTTATAAACAGCGTTTGAAGTCGTTTAACTTTACTATTTACAATGTTGTTTCTAAACAGGAGGACTGCTACATGTGGAGTGAAGTTGGAGGAAAACGTGGGAGTTGTGAAATTGCTAGTTGCCTTTATAAATATTTCAAATCATTACCTGAAAATATTAAACACATTATTTGCTACAGTGATATATGTGGAGGACAAAATCTCAACAAATATGTGGCAGCTCTGTGTTTAAAAAGAGTTGGGAAAGTAAACTGGCCTGAAAATTGGAAAACTATAGCTCGCTCTGCAAGAAGAAAAGGTGATAAACCCTATTTGGTTCACGATGTTAGACACAATCAAATTCTTGACTGGAAAACTTATGCAGACCCAAAATTAATATTAAGAAAAGAAGATGAAAGCCATAACTTGGTTAGTTGGCAGAAAATATGCTGGTCGAACTTTTCAAAATCGACGCCATTTATTATTAATTTTATAGAAGATTTTGATGGGGAGTTTAGACGACTAAATTTTAAACGTAAAACACGTATGTCGTCTTCAAATAATTAGGCATTCCAAACAAATGAATTACCAGTGGGCATGTTTGGTATATCTAAGGGTGGCGACATATGGTGTATTCTATCTACTTTACGTAAAATCATGAATAATGGATTACATTTAAATATTTTATGTCAAACACAATAAAAATAATATTTAAAAAACCCATCTATACATTTCTTCATAAATTGGCAGGCTTGGCGAGTACTACTTCGAATAAAAATAGCGTCCAAGTTGCAAGACTATGTCGCTACCCCCCCCCTTAAATATACAAGAATTTCCCACTGGCACCTATTGTTTGACAGGTCGTTGGAATGCCTAATATCCAAGAGCCTTTGTATCAAAGTCAACTGCCACTTTAAAAAAAAATATGACGACCTTATGTCTTTGTTCAAAATGAATCCTCCAGCCCTCCCTAGCGAGTATAAAGCATTTTTGAAAGTCTTCCATTCCAAGAAGACGAACGTAAACGACCTCAAAACATAGAAGATTCCCAAACCGACATCATTGATATTGATAGTTTAGTTGTATCAAGGGTGGAATCTTTTATTTAAACTAATCTTGTTAATTTTTTACTTTCCTATCTGTATACAGATATAAGGAAAGTATAGGAATCATGATTTTTTTCGACCTCGAGTTTTCGACGGATTTTTACGTTTTGAGGTCCCCTGAATCCGTTTTGACTATTTTCGCGATGATGTCTGTGTGTGTGTGTGTGTGTGTGTGTGTGTGTGTGTGTGTGTGTGTGTGTGTGTGTGTGTGTGTGTGTGTGTGTGTGTCTGTGTGTGTGTGTGTGTGTCTGTATAACGCATAACTCATGAACCGATAGACGGAAAAAACACCAAATTTCAAACTTAAGCTTTGTTCCAACATCTAATGAGCTGATTAGATTTTGGGCAGAGTCGGAACATCTGGGGGGGTACTTTATAGGTGGTCATTTTTATATTTTATGGAATATATCTGTTATTTACGTTTGGGGAAGAAAATTCTTCTCTTGTGTTTTTTGGGGCGCTGTCCAGCAAACTCCAAATTAATTTTAATTCTTGAACAAAAAGTATCAAGATGTTCAGATCTGACACTCGTATTTTTTTAGTCTTTATTTACAGTGATCTTCCGAAAACAAGAGTTACCCGAAAAAAACCAATATTCCTATGATTCATAGGAATATTGGAACATAAGAGATGGGTAAGTTTGCAGAACAACAAGTACAGTCGAGAAACACCCCTACTTAGGGGTGTTTTTGCAATTTTAGGGGTGGTTCAACCATTGCTGCAAGTTTTAACCGCCATTTTCGTAATTAGCGCCCCAAAAAACGTAAGAGATGAGTTAGTTTGCAAAACAACAAGTACAGTCGAGAAACACCCCTACTTAAGGGTGTTTTTGCAATTTTAGGGGTGGTTCAACCATTGCTGCAAGTTTTAACCCCCATTTTCGTAATCAGCGCCCCAAAAAACATATAAGATGACTTAGTTCGCGAAACACCGTAACTGTTAATTTTTCCCGAAAATTCACCCCTTGGGAGGGGTGTTTCTGGTATGTGGGGTGTGTCACACAAATTTTCCAGTCTCGACACCCCGATTTTTGAAATCAGCGCCCCAAAAAACGTAAGAGATGAGTTAGTTTGCAAAACAACAAGTACAGTCGAGAAACACCCCTACTGAGGGGTGTTTTTGCAATTTTAGGGGTGGTTCATTCATCGCCATTTTCGTAATCAGCGCCCCAAAAAACTTATAAGATGGCTTAGCTTTGTGAAACAATGAGTTCAGTCGAAAAACACCCCTACTTAGGGGTGTTTTTTGCAATTTTAAGGGTGTTCCAACCCTTGCAGGTAGCTTTAACCCTCATTTTCGTAATCAGCGCCCCAAAAAACATATAAGATGGCTTAGTTGAGCAAAACAACAGGTACAGTCGAAAAACAACCCTATTTAGGGATGTTTTTTGCAATTTTAAGGGTGTTTCGTGCCCCTGCGGCGTTTCTAACCCTCATTTTCGTGATCAGCGACCCCAAAAACATAAGGGGTAGGGAGTCTCTTCATGCGGACCAATTCTACCCCTTTTACCTTTCCTTTAAATGGACTATGAGTTTAAACACATTAAACAACTAGATAGAATAACTAGACATCACGTGCCGCTAAAAGTTTGCACAATATGTAAAACAGTGTGTGTGATCTCTGTTAGATGAGAAACCTTCTCAGGGAGGAAAATTTTGTTTTTAATTAGGCTATGGACTAGAAAATAATGTACTAAGCGGTGTATATTGTCGGTTTGATAATAAAATTCGCCATTTACCGGTTAAATGGCCATCAATATGTGCAACTTAAAACAAGTGAGATTTTTGTAAAAAACACGTTTTAGAAATTAATTTTTATCTGAAGTATTTAATTTAAACTAAATTGGTAAAACCTGGTTTATTTTTTGTAAATTGTAGATAATATGAGAATAATAACTCATTTAAAAAAATAAGATATTAAAATTTATCTTCTATTACGTTGTAATCGTCATAACAACTTTTTATAGGTGAACCTGTATTTATTGAAAAAAAACTGTCCTCTTTGATATGTAACATATTATTATTATTAATCTGGTAGATAAATATCAAAAGTTCGTTTAATTTTACGTCTACTGTGAATGCCTTTAATATCATTTGTTTTTGTTTTTCAAATTAAATTTTTACAAGTTACATGTTCCTTAGCTTTACTGCGATTTTCGTATTTTTTAAATAAAAAAAAAAAACAATATACATTCACAGTTCTTACTTAAAAAGAAAAAAATTGTTCAAATAAAAGTTACTTCTAATATTATTATCTATAATTTTTGCTTTATGTAAAAATTTCCTGAAATGGTCCGTATTCGAAAAATTTGACAAAATGTGCAAAATTCTGATTTTTATGAAAATTGTTGAAATAAAAGTTGTTTGCGATATCGATCTCTATAATATTTGTTTATACATGATTTTTTTAAAATGGACCGTAATGGAAAAATTGTAGGAAAAGTGCCAAATTTAAATTTTTCAGTATTTTCATTTTCAATGAATATCTATAGAAAAATGTTTCGCGGTAGATGTATGTGGACAATGTATATATTTAGTTTATCCTCTAAAAATTTATAGAGATGCTGCAATAGGTTGTACAAAATAACCGGAAAAAGCCTGTAATACCTAGATAGGAAAGTCATGTGTTGGACACATCAGATTTTTATTCCAAGTAAAGTTGTATTTAGTAGGTGATTTGCGTTTAATTGTTAGTGGTTAAAAATGGATAACTTTACTCGTTTTTCAGCAACAACTAGATATCTCAAGTTTTTGATTAAATTCTGCAAAGATATAAAACCTTATTGTTTCCAAAATTAACAAATCATTATTTGATATGCAACATATCTGTATAGATATTAAATATTTTTGATTATTTAACAGGAGTATTTTTTTGCGTTTTGAATCTTCAAAGTGTATTTTCTCAAAACTATAAATTTCAAGTTATCTAGTTGTTGAACTAAGGGGACGAAATAATTTTTTAAAAGTTTTTTTTTAATTTAAATTCCATTTCTTATTTATCACCTAGTAATTGTTATATAATTATTTTTTACTTGTATCTAATTGAGCCTTATCACATACTTTCTTACAGGGCTGATGCTGGTTATTGACCGAAACTAGTCGCTTTTCCCTGTTTTAAAACAATAAATACTTTTTGTTGTTAAAACTTAGAGTTTTTCCTTTCTTTTTCGGATACACCACATTTGAGATATGGATAACCTTCTTATTCTTAAATTTTTCAATTCAGAATAGATGCCAATTTTACCGATATTGCAACTGTCAGTACATAACCTTAAAACATGCTAATTCGCTGTGAAAATTATGTTAAAATGAGAAACTTTTCTTATAACGTAAGCAGGTTTATACATTTATTAGCTTTGCTATGGGGTAACAGTAATTAACAAAATCAAAATAGTGTTTATTTTAGTCAAAAAAAGGATTTAAGTTTTCATTTTAACAAAGTGTTTTTGATTTTTAACCCAGCTTTTATTTTTTTTATTTGTTTCAGAATTAGGTACAAATAAATATGGGTGTTTTGTAATTCAGACATCAAGTGTCGGAATTGTGAACAAGTTAAAATAATCATGTGTTGTTCTATTTCTTTCTATTCACTTTATAATATATTTCATACCATTTATTTTATTATAGTTCATATTAGGCATCGTGTCCATTATAATCATTTGTGTCAAAGTGAATATAGAGTTTTTGCGTTAACAGAAACATGGCTTGACTCATCGATCAAAAATGTTGAATTATTTCCAGGCTACTTTAGTATATATAGATCGGAGAGACATGATTCTCTAAGAGGTGGAGGTGTACTAATAGGAGTTTGCGAAGAAATACCATAATAATCTTTCAAATTAATCATTTCTTAGGTTTGGTCTAATTGATATTGTTATTGTCAAGTTAATAGTTAATTTTAGTTCTACATATATTGTTTATGTTTATAACCCCCTAAAACTACGCTAACATATTTTGGGTGGAAACATAGAGTTAGTATCTATATATTGTATCCACTAAATAGGCACCAAACTGAGTAATTCTTTCATCATCTGGCGCCACTTTAAAAACGTTCATTATTTCACCAAAATCAACTAAAAATAAACCTTTTTTTTTATTTTAAAATCAATATAATATTAAAATCCACATTTCAACTTTTCCCACGTGTCAGATGGATAAAATATATAGCAATGTCGTCTGGAAAACCGAACTTATGAACGATAATAGTCCATTTAACCCATAGACCGTGTCCGAAGTTCGAGTTAGGGATTATATCCCTTTTTTATTACCTTTATACCTGTCCCATGCATTTCCGCAGTTCTAGTGCGTTTTTTTTTGCAATAGACATATCTCATTACTTAATAATTTCATGGAGTTATTTGCACTGTCACAAAACAACTTAGTTATTATGTAATAAGTTTATTTTGGTTAAGAGATATCTGGATCCATTAGTTGCGGAAGATAAGTATCACCCATGACTTGACATAACTTATAATGCTCTTAGTAAATAAGACGTAAATAAGAGATTTGAAAGCTCTTTTCAGCACTCTTATAATTTTAGTAAAGCAAATTTCCCAGAGATGTATAACATGTTATCATAAGTTGACTGAAGTGTTTCAGGACCCTAATGACGCTTGCTCTTATTTTTACCAAAAATTATACAGCATATTTGACTCATGCGTACCAAAATTTTCTATACCCTCTAAAATGAAATATCGGCCATGGTTGATGGTAATGTCATTCGAAATATTTATAAAAAAGGACAAAATTGGCGTAAATGTAAATCTGATAATGATATTTTAGCTTTCGACGAATTTGAAAGGACATAAAAAGTTATATTAGTGTGGACTATAAACAATTTATTAAAAAAATCTGAAGATGAAATATCATCCAATCCAGACTAATTTTGGTCATTAATTTCAAATAAAACACCCTTGACTCGTTTTCCCAGCAGAATGCGTTACAATGAAAATTACTTTGAGAATCCCACTGAAATTATAAATAGCCAATTTCCAAAGTTAATCTATTAAATGTATCAAATTTAAACATAAATTCTTTACCAAAGATGAAGTTAGAAATACGTTAAAATCAATGAAATCTAAAATGACTATGGAGCCAGATAATATTCCATCCTTTGTTTTGAAAGACTGCGTTTCAATTTTCGCCCATCCCTTAAAAGTTTTCCTAAATATTTGTCCCAAATTTTGTTCTATCCGATCTGTCTGGAAATTCTCTAAGGTCTGCCCGGTATTTAAAAAAGGTGATAAATCAGATATTGCACAATATCGTCCAATTTCAGTTATTAGCAATTTCTGTAAAGTGTTTGAGATGTTACTTCAAAATAAGATTTATCATCACGTCAGTAATATGATATCAACAGAATAACATAAATTTATGAAAGGCCGTTCCACGATTAGCAATCTTATAGACGGATGTAATATATATACCGACTTTTCCAAAGCGATCGATCGATCGATTTGATAATGGCATCATGTTAAATAAACTTTTATGCTGTGGTTTTTCCCAGTCACTGTAAAATTTATTTAAGTCTTACTTTTCCGACTTTTCACAATAACGGTTTCAAGTCGACTTAATATCTGGCAACTTCCGGTGTTCCGCAAGGTTCTCATTTAGGTTCTTTTTTAATTAATATATTTATAAATAATATGAGCAATATTTTAGATACAGATATAAACTTTCTTCTACACGCCGATGATTTAAAGTTGTTCTGTCGTGTCGAAACGGTTGAGGACTGTGAGAGGCTTTCAGATATTCTGCGACGTGTTGACGCGGTGTCTATTGAGACACCTTCCTCTTAAATCCTTTAAATGTTTTGTCTTAAATCTTGAATCAATTCTCTTTAACTTTTAACTATAGCATTTCCTGGACGAGAAACGAGTGTCCTTGTCTATTTCCTTTGAAAAGTATTGTCTTTTTAAATTTTGTTTGACGTGATAGGATGGTTTTGTTACGATAGATTAGTTTTGTTGCGACAGATTGATTTTGTTCCGATGGATTGTTATTTGTGTTGCCATTGTTGTTTACCAATTTTGTATTGTATTATTTATATTCATTAAGTGACTGGCTGAATGACAAAAGTCCAAGCCACAAAAAAAAAACTATAGCGTTAACAACACGTTTCTTTAAAGACCGGTTACCATCACAGATCTTGGAATTATATTTGATCCCACTTTTTCAATGAACAACCATATAGTATCAATAGTATTAGCATCGTACAAAATGTATGGATTTATCGTTCGTAACAGTCGTGATTTTAAGGAACCAAAGACACTAAAATTATTGTATTATTTATTTGTCAGATCTAAACTTGAATATGCCTCAGTTGTGTGGTGCCCATTCTATCAGTTACATATTGATAGAATTAAAGAAGTCCAACGGAGATTATTAAAACTTTTAAGTTTTAAACTAGATGGAGTTTATCGTGATCTGCTACTTAGACATAAGTTTTTGAGTCTTGATACAAGACGCAAATATTATTCTGTGGTATTGCTATTTAAGACAGTTCATTTTAAGGTTGATTTTTCATATTTGATTCATAGTCTTAATTTTGAAGTTCTTCAAATAGCCGTACATTTTACTTTAATACACCCAGAACAAATGTTCTCTTAAAATCCCCTATATACACCATGTGTAATAAATATGAATCAGTAAGTTGCCAGCTTGATTTGTTTTATAGTTCAATTCATAATATTAGGGGTGTTATTTCTATAATAATGTTCTCTCAAAGACATTACAACTAAGAGACCAAATTGTTTACATTTTTATGTAAGAAATCATTATTCCCACCAGGTTCTCGTTTATTGCGTCTTTGCCGGTTTTATCAGTCTGTAAAAATTGTACTTCCTGGTTTTGTCTCGGTATTACACTTTGTAGTTCCGCTTTGGACCCAGCTCGAGCTACCATTTGAAGAGATCTGTTTGTACCTAAAAAAGAAAATACCATACTTCTATTTTGCGATCGTATCGACGGTCCTGTATCCACTTCCCGCTAGATCGTATCCTTTTTCGTCGTCGGTCACAAACGTCACTTTTCGTTTTGGTACCAGCTCGATAAGACCTTTTTAGATGTCGCAAAAGAAAATTTAAAAAATGGGAATAACATCGAGGAAAACAATAAAACTGGAGCCTTGTAAGAAAATAAAACGAATTTTAAAGAGAGTTCTAGTAAGTATATTATGTTAATTTTAAATTATTTTTGATTTTAGATCTGACGGTAGAGTATTGTCAGTGACGCTATTTTGTAAGATCAATCAAAAATATAGAAAAATCGATATTAAGTTTTTATGTTCTGGTATGCACCCACATGGATTGCAGATGAAATACCAGGCATTCACTTGAATTGCCACGTTTGTTATGGTTTAACCAAAAAGAACTAAATCGTACAAGAATTGGTGTGGACTCACATGAATTGCTGAAGAAACACCAGGCATTCACATGAATTGTCAACAAATTGTACAGAATATATTGGTGTGCACTCGCATAAGTTGCTGAAGAAACACCAGGCATTCACATGAATTGCCATCTTAGTTCATGGTCTAATAAAAACAAAAATGTACATAGGTAATTTATTGTTAAGGTCAAATTGTAAGTAGTCTGATTCCTTAAGAGTTGCAAAAATCTAGCATTCACTTGAATTGCTACTATTAGTATTGAAATTATTTATAGTCTTATAATTTGCCTTGTAGTGTGCTAAATAAGATTTGTCCTAACTACAAAGGTTATTCAAAAACTTTACATTAATGCATTGATATCGTATTTAAGGGAATTCCTCTATTTCCACACAACCTAAAGTACATTTACAGGTAGTGATTCTACATCCGATAGTAGCATCACATCCGATAGAATGGAGCTAGAATGGAGCTAGAAAGCACAACCCAAGGTACAATTAATTTTCCAGCTGAAGACCTAATTAGTTTCTCAGTTCAAGAACTTATTTGTATTTTTTGGTAGTAAACTGTGGTCGCTCTTTAAACATCTACAAAGTTTAATACCGAGACAAAACCAGGAAGTTCAATTGAAAGATCAAATGACTTACCTGTGAGGAAATTTGATCATAATTGCACGACTGATTTTGTCGAAGGTATTACAACCCCACCCAACATCATTAAGAAAGGACCTTTTAGTGCAAAATGTGTTGCATTCCCTCCACCATTACTGGCGACCCAGTTTACAGATTTCTTTCAAGAAGTGACATTTGTGACCGACGACGAAAAAGGATACGATCTAGCGGGAAGTGGCTACTGGGGCCCTATTCTCGAATGTATAATTCTAAATGTCACACGCGACATTGATGAAATGTCGAATAAGAACGCAAAAACGTATTCTGGAATGGCGAATTCGAGATTTGTTGTTAGACATAAAGTCGAGTGGTATACAACCTGTCGACATTGTAATGTCGCATGCCTTTTTAAATAAGATGCTATAATACTCGTATGAATGTCGTGACAGTGACAGTTTATATTTATATTTAGGAAAAATGAAAATAAGTATTGTACAAATTGTTTTTAAAAATATATGAAATGGTTATTTACAGTTTCACCTAATTTATCAATTAATAATCCTGTCCAGTGTCGGATTGGGCCGTTGGTCTACAGGCAAAAGACCGGAGGGCCTTCGTTCAAGCTGTGGGCCCTCTTTCAGGCAGTGGGCCCTCTTTCATAAATTCCTAACTACAGGATCCAGGTCCAGGTCGTTCGCTGATAATATTGAGGTTGTTTGTCAAAGTGTGGCTGATTCTCAAATCTGTGGTCAGCTCTTAAAATGGCATATTAATATGTCAATTTTAAAATAATAATAAAATAGGATTTTTGATCTGATGTATTTAAAATAATAGCTTCTTTTGATCTCTTAAAATAGTATGTCTATTTATGCAGAAAAATTTCTAAATTTCTTATTAATTTGGATCAGCTGTACCTAAAGATACAATTAATGTAGTTGAGGTTCAACGTCAAAAATATACTTCAACTGCATTATTTTGCTTAACTAAACCGATACAACCTTTTGGTTAGTATTGTCCAGAATATATTGAAAATTAGGAAAATTATATTTGTCAAAGATATGGAGACGAATTAGCATACATTAAACGATGGTCCTAAAAAACGAATGCTAAACGAGCTTTTACGATTCACCGTAGGGGCGACGGTGTTCTTATTGATCCTAGAAATAATGCCTTCTTTTAGAGATTTTACATAATTTTATGAAAATAATAAAAATAAACTTGTTTATTGCTTATAAGAGGACAGACAATACGGTTGTATTTAACTTTAAATAATCCTTACTTATATTAATTGATAAACTATTATTCAATCTTATGTGGAAATTAGCGATGGTAAATGTGAAAACGGTGAAATCTGGTAAATGCTTAGCATACTGTTAAGTATTTTTGAGTTATACTTAGTAGAGCTGACGGCAGGGGCGACTCGTGACCAACATTTTGGGGGTTCACAGTAGCAGAATATAGATCTCGGTACAGATGTAGGTAAAAAACTGTCAGAGTTTTAGAAAGGTATATTATAAACTTTTTAAAACACTAAAAGTTTTTAAGCTATTGCATAGCTTTTATCATTGGCTTTGAGCGCGGCGACCGAATCAAGAAAAAAAAACGAAACCGTAACGAAAAAAACCTAACCACCCCCACTTCGACCGGCACAGCGGTACGGCGTTAAACAATATTATCATTTACTAAAAGAAAATAAAAAAAAACGAAAAATTGAAAAATCGAAAAATCGAAAAATCGAAAAATCGAAAAATCGAAAAATTGAAAAAATCGAAAAATCGAAAAATCGAAAAATCGAAAAATCGAAAATTCGAAAATTCGAAAATTCGAAAATTCGAAAATTCGAAAATTCGAAAATTCGAAAATTCGAAAATTCGAAAATTCGAAAATTCGAAAATTCGAAAATTCGAAAATTCGAAAATTCGAAAATTCGAAAATTCGAAAATTCGAAAATTCGAAAATTCGAAAATTCGAAAATTCGAAAATTCAAAAATTCGAAAATTCGAAAATTTGAAAATTTGAAAATTCGAAAAATCGAATAATCATAACTGATTTTATCTCTTTTAGGCACAACTTCGAAAAACTTGGATCCCCAAGAATCCACAACAAAATATGGGACCACCATTGAGGCGGTATTTTCCAGATATTTAGAGGATATCAAGTCTCAAACTTATGTTTCTTATTTCAGTTACCATAAACCTATAGTTTTAATGATAAAAATTCCTGAATAACCTTGTACATATATTGTAAGATAATAAAAATATTTTGAACAATATTAACTTCTCATTTATTCAATAAAAGAAAAAAATGTTTTTTTATCGGTCACCAAGCTCAAAAAGTGAAACTTAAATTAATATCAAAGAAAAAACTTGAATTATTATCATAGAAAAAAAATACTGCATAAATAAAGTAAATAAATAATTATAATTGCATAAGTTGATAAAAAATGCTATACAATAGCTTTACCGCGGCAGTCCCCGAGTGCCACACGTATTTTTTTCATACATCTGTACTGATATCTATATTCAGTCACTGTGAACCACCAAAATTTTGGTAGCAAGCCGCCACTGGCTGAGGACAAACTAAAACAGTTTAACTCAAATTAATTTTTATAATTTTGTAATAAACTAGTAAATAAATAAGTTAAATCAACTATTTTAACAAAATGCACTTCCATGAAGTTCATCTTCCAGGGGAATAATTTCTTAAGTAATAGTATCAGCAATGGGTACTAGCATTTATTTTTTTTTTTATTTTAACAAAATTGATTTATATGCTGGTTTTTTTTTTTTAGTACCGAACAAGTACGAATGAAGATTAATTTGGGCCGTTCCCTTTTAATTTACCAACAGTTAATTATTATGTGCCATCTTCATCAGACAACCATTTTGTTTGGAATGCCTGTTATTATTTATATCCGGTGAAGAAATAACAGCAAATGGCCTATAACGGTTCTGTTGACTGATGTCAATGATGTCACATCGTTTATTATGGCCCTGTCTTGAAACAAATTCAAGTGGACTGTAATCTCTTATTTTAAAGAAGGTATCTGGAGATGAATTGCAGATACTAGACCTGGTGATTTCTTATAGAATATATTGAATTAAAAACACATGGTAATAATCACTTTTTTTCATCATTAATATTTTCAACTGTATTAACTTTCGTTGATTTGCCCAAAAAATATTTAACATTTGTCCTGTTACGCCATTTTTTTCGAAATAATAGTCGCCAGGCTTGCCAATATAAGAAAATAAAATCACCATTTTTTTTAAATGACATTTTCATTATAAAATACCCATAGGATAAAATATTTTAATTTAATAAATTATTAATAATCTCACATTTACATAGAATACGTAGAATAAGTCAGTTTCAATTTTGTGCTATTTTGGTTTGGTTTATTTTAAAAGGTAATTAAAGAGATGAAGACAATTTTCTTATAGATAGGGAATTGAGGATGCATACCAAATTATGGCTTTCTTTTTTAGAGCTCCAGTCCCCTAAGTCTATTAATTTTAGGTCTTTTTAAATTGTTGGTAGGTATTATTCACTTTATTTTTATGTTTTTATTTAATTTAAATAAATTTGTGTAATATATTTCGATTTGTTTTCTATACATTTTAGCATGTATTTGTTCGCTACATCTCACAAAAGATGGCTTTAAAATACCTTTACAACAGAGGTACTTTCATAAAACTGGCCGAAATTTGAAACTGATTACAGTTCTTACAGAAAATCTCCAGTAAATGTCTGCATGCAGAATAACAGTATCACACGTTAACAAAGCTGACAAAAGAGATGGACAAACCTTTTTCTAGCTTTTTAATATTTCAGGGCAATAGTGTTAACAGCAGACCACAACAAGAATAACCAATAAAATTATAATTCGCGCTTGTTCCGAAGATTCTATGGAACTCCGAAATCGGCTAAAACATGTAAATAAACAAATCAATTTTGTATTAAAACGCAAGAAAAGTATAACAAAAAAATTTCTTAGATCATTCAAGACCCCCAAAGTCCCATTATAAAGACAAAATTAGAATAAATGACTATTTTTATAGAAAATATGAATAAATTAATGAAGCAGTCTCTAAATATTGTTAAAAAAAATTTGACCGCTTTTTAAAATATTTTTGGCAAATACGAACTGACTGTAAGTCACATGGAATTTTAGCTACGGGTTTTCCCATTGCGATGAACTTTGAATCATCGAAAAATATCAATTTTTTCCCGAGATATGGAACAATTCGTCCGCGCGATTACTCGTTAATTCATAAAAAGCTGAATTCCTGCAGGTAGAGTAGCAGCTGAAATGAGGGGATTTTTGAGTGCCATTATCTCGAAAACTATTGAATTTTCAAAGAAAATGATAAGGATCATTTTGTAGATAAAAAGCTGATCTTCATTTTTTTTTTAAACAAAAAATCTCTAATTGGCATATTTAAGCCTTGGTTTCTTTGAACACTCCGTCGCGGTGAGCGGACAGTCCGTCGACCGCTGAGGACAGCAATTTTCGCCCGAGGTGGTTTGTTAAAAAATATAGAAAATGATACTTTCTCTATCTCTGTACGTGCTGTTTATGTATTATGAATGTAAACGAAAGGTACTAAAATGGATGCAAATAAATTGTTTGCGTTGTTATTATTGTTGAAAGAGGAAGAACAAGAGGAACTGGCAATTGCAACCGTCAAAGTTTCCAATAAGCCAGTGGATGAGTTGTTTTTGTGTCGCGATATAGAAGGTGCCTTTAATATCACCGTGCAGCGGAGGCTTTTTGGAAATGAAACCAAATTTAGGGCGTATTTTTGACTTTCTACAGATCTTTTTGAATTCGTGTTGAGTTTTATAAAGGAAATAATTTCCAAGAAACCTAAAAATAAAGTCATGATGTCATCTGTATGTGTGAATTTGTCACTTATTGTTTTAAAATTAATAACAATATAGTCTCCGCACACGCCGACGATTCCGCTGATATCAAACTCAACAGATATCAACCGACTCTTCGCGACAAATCAGCGGCATGACGCCGTTCTGCTCAGCTAAGCGGATTCAAGAAAACCATTCCCATTTAAATACTCTGGTTGGATAAAATCGTCAAAACGCGACGGTTGACGGACTGTCCGCTCACCGCGACGAAGTGTTCAAAGAAACCAAGGCTTTAGCCAGATATTAGCGGGAAACCCGTCCGTTTTTCAGAGTTTAGGGGTCCATTTTCAGCCCCTTTCGGTACCAAGAACGCGTTAAGGATTTTCTCATTTAAAAACACCTGCGATGACCTACAAATTGAGCTACATGGGAACTCATCAGCGATTTTTTTACAGCTTCCGATCTTTTCAGTCCTTCATTTATTGGACTATATTCGCGATTCAAATTAATTTTCGCGTGCCTGTCATTTGTCACCTATAAGTAGGATGTTTGTTTATTTACACATGTGTGGGATTTTGTATTTGTGATTTTTTAACTGTTTTTAGATAATATTCTCATTATAACAGTGTTTTTGAGTTTCATTTAGTGTTAATTTAAGTTTAGTTTTCGTGCTTTCGTTATAAATATAATATTTATCATGTGTAGAGTATGAACTAATTTGTTGGAAATATTGACCTATTGGTTGCTACAAGAACATCTAGAAATATGTATTTACTAAACCCAGGACATGTTTTATTATGTGGTTTAAAGGACATATCAGGTACCAAACGTTTATTATTGATGAACTTATTTTAAAATCTTACTATCCTTATTCTTATATTATGAAGTGAATTGTGTAGTACTTTGTATACATGTAAATGGTAATAAAATCGTCACAAATCAGATTGCGGTTTGATTCTAAACAAAATTTTGCAAAATTTCAATATTGTAAATTTGTAGATACCCATTTATCGTAAGAAACAGACTTGCACTTGGAAAATAATGAATACTTCAGTTTTGATTTTGACATTAACACCATATAGATTGCAATTTGCTGGGGGCTTTTTAGCAGATTTCATTTTTAATTTAAAAACTATCACATACTATAAGAAATAAACAAATTTAAAGCTAAAAAGTAAGAAACAATTCGAATTCTAATTAACACAAATTAAAATGTAAACAATGAACACGAACGCCAATGTTGCCAAATGATGAACTGATTTTATCTCTGACTGATTTTAAAACAAAATTAATAAATGAACTGAAATTCAAAAAAAATCAATATAATTAATCGATTTTATAAAAAAATCCTTAAATAAATATAGAGTATGATTACATATTACAAGACACAAATTTTGATCTTTAAATAAAATCTTATCCATTTATTTAAGAACTAAAATCGGAGGACCTAACGAAATTTTGCTGCTTCTGGCAACACTGAACGATATCCTACTTATAGGGAGGGACCTTCTACTAATTTCCTCCAGAGGGCGTATCACTTAGCTTGAATCGCGAATAGACACGAAAATATTTACAGCTCATAGCACCAGGCATGCGGCCACTTCAGCGGCGGCCCGTAAAGGTGTGAACATTGACATAATTAGGCAATCGGCAGGTTGGTCTGAAAAATCGGGTACTTCTGCAAGGTTTTATTTAAGACCTTTTGCATACTTACAATTTTTCACAAGTTGTATAAAACAACTGTTAAATTGAGTTATAAGGCAATTATAATATTATAAGTTTATTCGTGTTTATTATTTTCTATCAGGACTTTATTGTTATTGTTAGTATAAATATTATGTTTAAGGATTATTTTAATTAAATATGATTTTCTGTTGGTTAGACTTTGTTCAATAAAACTGTTCTTCTTTCAAAAACGCATCTTATTGTTTTTTCTTAAAAAAAAGGAAAACAAGCGTACTAACAATAATTCAGAGTCTTACAAATTGATTTTAAGGCTATCTGAACCAGGCTTAATTGTTGCATGTTTTAGCTTTAAACATCTATAATTGATATTCTATTTACGAGTCGAGGTATGAAATATAATTAATAGATCAAACGAACTTACCTAAGTGATGTTCGATCTAAATTATATTCATCCCTCGACGAAGTAAATAGACTCCCACCCCCTCAAACAAATTAAATGTAATTATCGTCGGTGAAAATGCAATACCTCGTATTTGCAACTTTTGATGAAAATCGCTTTATTGTTCTATTGGAAACTGAGCATGTCTGCGCACATACGTACAAAGTCCTGTATTAGTCATTGTCGATATTTTTACTTTAGCGATATGCAATTCCTTAAGCGGCACATACAAGAAACCAAAGGTGTCTGTCTTAAACGCTTGAATATTTTAAAAACTTTATCTCACTATTATTGGGGGCGGAGGAAGAATCACTGTTAAGAATTTATAGAGCATTAATCCGATCTAAATTAGATTATGGTAGCCCTGTTTTTATATCTGCATCCAAAACATATTTACGCACCTTCAACACTATTCATAACTCTGCCCTGCGACTGTGTCTTGGAGCTTTTAGATCCAGCCCAGTGAACAGCCTGTACTGTGAATCCCACGAGCTTCCTTTACATTTCCGCTATCAACTTAATTTGCTTTCTTATTGTACTAAAGTGTCTTCAAACTCTGATAATCCAGTATATAAACTTCTTAATCATTCATTAAACTCTAATGCAAACTCTTCAAAAATTCCTCAACCTGTTCTGCACATCTTAAAGCCTCTTTTTAACCGACTTCAAAAAAGGAGGAGGTTATCAATTCGTAGCGATATTTTTTTTTTTTTTTTTTTTTTTTATGTATGTTCAGCGATTATTCTTTAACACGGTGTCCGATTTCAATGATTCTTTTTTTGTTAGAAAGGGGCTACTTCAGGGGTGGTCCCATATGAATTTCGTTAAAATCTAATAATTGGGTCCATGAGAAAATCCTCAAACTCTTCATTTTTTATGTATGTTTAGCGATAATGCTTTACCACCTTGTCCGATTTATATGATTCTTTTTTTGTTAGAAAGGGGCTATATCAGGGGTGGTCCCATATAAATTTGGTTAAAATCTAAAAATTGGGTCCATGAGAAAATCCTCAAACTCTTCATTTTTTATGTATGTTTAGCGATAATGCTTTACCACCTCGTCCCATTTTTATATGATTCTCTTTTGTTAGTGAGGGGGTACCTCAGGGGTGATCCTATATATATTTGGTTAAGATATGGTGATAGCATCTACACGTTTTTGAAGTCGGTTTTTTTAAATTTTTAATTTACACTTGTAGCATATTTTTTTGAATAAAAGGCTCATAAATCGTTAGAATTTTCATCATCGTTTGGACCATGGCCCCCATAGCCCACTCCCCTGGAGCCGCCCTTGCTGCCATATAACAATAGCGCCTCGGATCACGTAGGTATTTTCTGATGCGCTGAATCATGTATCAGGCGCGGTTACTCAAACCACTGTATCTTCGTTAGTTTTGGTCCGATTCATCTCAAATTTTTATACAATATTCTTGAAAGGTTTTCCATTCACAAAACCAAAGTCCTTTTATAGTGGACGATAACTCCCACCAGAATATATTTAGCGCCATCAGAGCGATAACTGTTTAAACTTTAAGTATTTGAAACCAAATAATTGTGCAGAGAATTCATTTAAAATTTTCGTTTTTTATTTGCTTCTATTTTAATTATAGATAATATCGACTTGTCTACCACCACTCCTATCTCTTTCTCTCATACTCCTCCTTGAACTAAAATATTACCCAATATAGACATTTCATTATCCAAATACAGTAAAGAAAATACTCCCAGTGTACTTTATAAACAATATTTTAGACATATTATCAATACAAATGATTTTAATTCAATTTTATTTACGGATGCTTCCAAAAATGAAAATGGAGTAGGTGGCTCAGTAACAACCGCTGAAGCATTACTGGCAAAATTCAGACTCCCAATCAACTGCAGCATTCACTCAGGAGAACTTTTTAGTATCTCAAAAGCTCTGAAGTTACCAATTGAAGAGCGTCAGAAGGTAGCCATCTGCACTGATTCCCTATCATCAATTCAATCTATCCAGGACATTTTTTCTCAACATCCACTAGTTCAAGATATTTATGAATCTTTTCAAACATTATTAAAAAATGAAATTTGTGTTTCAATTATTTGGGTCCCTTCACACGAGGGTATTGAAGGCAATGAGACTATTCGCCAAAAAAGCTATTACAAGTAACATACCTTTAGAAAATATTCAATTATTTAAAGAGGTAATAGGCTCTTTTAAAAAATCAATTTGGAATAAGTGGTCAGAATACTGGACAGGATCCAATACCAAATTATATGCAATCAAACCCGATGTCACCTCCTTTAAATTTCCAGCTAATAATAGAAAAAATAAAATTTTAATACGAAGATTACGGATAGGTCATACAAGACTCACCCATGGCTACTTAATGGCATCGGATAATCCACCGTTCTGCCAATATTGCCATAATACCAATCTCACTATAAGTCATATACTGGTAGACTGTCCACAATATGAAGAAGCCCGCAAAAGCCTTGGATTGGGAAACTCTTTGAAAGATATCCTTGGAGTCCCCGAACAGTACCCAAGACTGATAAACTTTCTGCAGCACACCAACTTGTATAATTTAATTTAATTTTTTAGGAAGTTGATATTATTAGAAAGTTGATATTATGTATCTTGTAAATTATAGTTTATTATATTTCATTGTATCGTGTCAATAACCATAGCTGTTGAGACACGTTAATTGTTAAATAAAAAAAAAAAAAAAATTCCTTGTATTTGAACATCTGACGCAAAAAATCAGGTATTTGACAACGGCGTTCAAATACGAGCTATTGTACACTCCGAGCAATATTGTACATCATCACAATACTTCACGTCATTTTGTGTATGTCATTGATCGTTCTTTTAAGTCTGGGATAATCACATACTTTGATTTTCTTTTACTATACGGAGAATGGTCGCACTACGCAGCTTTCTGAGTGCCTTTTAAAGGAGATAGAAAACTCCGCCATTTTGAACCCTTATTACGTATTGCCTACATCTTGGCGCAATATTTTTATTAGGTGCGTTTTAATCATCCGCTTCTGCTTCGGAATTGTCGGTTTTCTTGTTTTAATCTGACAGGTTAAAACGACTGAACCAACAATTCCGGAAGCAGAAGCGGATGATTAAAACGCAACTAATATTTTGCTTGCTTCTGTCAGTGTCAGTGAATATTATTTTTACTTTCCTATCTGTATACAGATATAAGGAAAGTATAGGAATCATGATTTTTTTCGACCTCGAGTTTTCGACGGATTTTTACGTTTTGAGGTCCCCTGAATCCGTTTTGACTATTTTCGCGATGATGTCTGTGTGTGTGTGTGTGTGTGTGTCTGTGTGTCTGTGTGTCTGTGTGTGTGTGTGTGTGTGTGTCTGTATAACGCATAACTCATGAACCGATACACAGAAAAACACCAAATTTTAAACTTAAGCTTTGTTTCAGCGTCTAATGAGCTGATTAGATTTTGGGCAGAGTCGGAACATTTGGGGGGGTACTTTATAGGTGGTCATTTTTATATTTTATGGAATATATCTGTTATTTACGTTTGGAGAAGAAAATTCTTAAAATAAAAGTTACTTCTAATATTATTATCTATAATTTTTGTTCTATACAAAATTTTCCTAAAATGGTCCGTATTCGAGAAATTTGACAAAATGTAAAAAAAATATTTTTTTATTAAAATTGTTCAAATAAAAGTTGTTTGTAATATAATTCTCTATAATTTTTATTCTCTACATAATTTCTCTAAAATGGACCGTATTCGAGATATTTGAGAAAATGTGTAAATTTCGAATTTTGAAGAAAACTCAAAAACGGATAAAGAAAAAAACATTAAATTTTAAACTTAAGGTTTATTTCGGCCTGACGTGAAATGATTAGATTTTGGACAAAGTCGGAACATCTGGGGGGGTACTTTATGGGAGGCCGTTTTTATATTTTATGAAATATATCTGTTATTTATGTTTGGAGAGGAAAATTGTTTAAATAAAAGTTAGTTCTAATATTATTATCTGTAATTTTTGTTTTATGTAAAAATTTCCTGAAATGGTCCGTATTCGAGAAATTTGACAAAATGTGCAAAATTCTGATTTTTATTATGAAAGTTTTTGAAATAAAAGTTGTTTGCGATATCGATCTCTATAATTTTTGTTTATACATGATTTTTCTAAAATGGACCGTAATGAAAAAATTGTAGGAAATTAAAATTTTTCAGTATTTTCGTTTTCCATGAATATCTATAGAAAAATGTTTTGAGGTAGATGTATGTGGACAATGTATATATTTAGTTTATCCTCTAAACATTTATATAACTAGATAGGAAAGTCATGTGTTGGACACATCAGATTTTTTAAGTCACAGTTTATTGCTAACGAATCAGTTAGCTCACTCGGACCAGTTGAAAGTTCCAAAATAACATTCACTCCAGGGATACAAATTCAGGATACGCAGAAGACTGCTATTTTATTATAGGCGGTTGTCATATATTGTATTATCCGAGTTGCACAGTGTATAAACTAGAACATTGAGATCAAAAGTGCCGACGCAGAGTGAGCGATCTAATTTTTTAGCTATAAACTGTGGCATAGGAATCAAAATGGTCGCGCCCTGTGTTGGGCGTGTTGGACCTCTCTCTTGCACCGTATAGTAATTAAAGTATGTGGTAAATATCACATTTTGATTCCTGTGACACAGTTTACAGCTAAAGAATCAGATTGCTCACTCGGCGTCGTCACTTTTGATCTCAATGTTTCAGTTTATACACTGTGCAACTCGGTTAATACAATATATGACAACCGCCTATAATAAAACAACAGTCTTCTGCGTATCCTGAATTTGTATCCCTGGACTGGATGTTATTTTGGAACTTTCAACTCGTCCGAGTGAGCTGATTCTTTAGCAATAAACTGTGACTCCAAAAATAATATTCACTGACACTGACAGCAGCAAGCAAAATATCAGGTGCGTCTTAATCATCCGCTTCTGCTTCTGGAATTGTTGGTTTAATCGTTTTAACCTGTCAGATTTAAACAAGAAAACCGACAATTCCGAAGCAGAAGCGGATGATTAAAACGCACACGTAATAAGGGATCAAAATGGCGGAGTTTTCTATCTCCTTTTAAAAGGCACTCAGAAACCTGCGCAGTGCGACCATTCTCCGTATAATAAAAGAAAATCAAAGTATGTGGATATTGACACTAACTTGAAAATGCGCATAACATTGTCAAATATCGTGAATTTTTGTTTGTGTATTATTAGCCTAAGATCCGAAGTAAGGTCGACCTTCACCCGTCTGTTTAATGGATAAAAGTTTCTTTTTATTACATAAAATATATTTACAAATATACCGCAAATGGGTTGCCTAAGAAAATAAGGTCCAGACTATTTTTTTTCTTAAAGTAAAAAACGACACCCTGTAAAGTATTCCCCAGATGCTTCAACTATGGCCAAACTTTAATCAGCTCACCACAGGATGGATTAAAGCCTAAGTTTAAAATTTGGTGTTTTTCTCTCCATCCGTTTTTGAGTTGTCTTCAAAATTCGAAATTTGCACTTTTCCTCAAATACCTATCTCGAATTAGGTTCATTTTAGGAAAATCATGTATATGAACAAAATAATAGATAATGACACCATAAACAACTTTTATCATGATATTTATACTTCCTTTATCTGTACACAGAAAGGATAGTAAAAAATGGCCGTGACCATATTTTCTTAGGCAACCCACTTATTAAAACATATTTTAATTAATAAAAAATAAGTTTTATCCATTAAACAGATGGGTGAAGGTCGACCCTACTTACGGATCCTGGACTATATGTATTATAGTTAGGATTTGGTTTTGAATTTGTAAGGATAAAACATAAATGCATGTTTTGTGTACTGATCATGGATGAAAAAAAATTGGTGTTGTAGCTGCTTTGGCGTCTGAAATTTTATCAAACCTTTTACCGTATTCATCAATAAATCTTGGCTATCTTAATAATAAATTAGATTTCCCTTTACAGCAACCTTAAATGCGTTCATATCTAGGTACTAGGTATTAGGGTACTTAGGTACTAAGGTTGCCAGATGTCCCGATTTAGGTGTGATTGTCCCGCTTTTTAAGTTGCTGGCACGCGTTCCGCCAAAGTACGAAAATGCCCCGCATTTCACCAAAATGATACGCTTTTTAAATCCAAAGTAATATAAAAAAAATTGTCAATTTTTGACCTTCTTTGAGAAGCTCCTCAGAAAAAGGACCTGATGGTTTATAAAAATATAAGCGGAAGACCTTTTTTAGATCTCCACAAAGACAAATTGAATAAATAGCTTGTCTGTGTTTGATTTTCATTCATGTGAGTTCTGAGACCGGTGTGAAGTTAGCAGTAACTTTTAGCAGTAAAAATAACCGAAAACATCCGATCGGGAAAAGAGTGGCGTCCGGCATACATCTATTTTAATAATCTTGTCAATATGTATTTTACATATTAATATCGACAAATAATTAATATATGGTGGAAATTACCCTTAAAATGAATAAAAATATTTATCCTACGATGGAAATCCGATCGCAATTTAATTTTACATTTACAAAATCATAAATACACTAACATATGCTATAGGTAAACATTTCTTCGGGTCCATTGAACAGAGAAAAATTATCCCATAAAATTCATAAAATAATTATTATATGAAGTTTATTAAACAGGGTGAATTTAAACTTTAAATTTTAAAATAAATATTAATCCTTAGAAGTTGACCAGATCCCAATTTGGTTTTACATTTTAAAAATCATAAATATACATACTAAAATAAGCTACAAGATTCAATCCCTTCGGACCCGTCAAACAGGGTGAAATTAACCCTTAAACTTTAAAATAAATAATTATTTAATGAAGACGCTCAGATCCCAACTTTGTTTTACATTAAAAAAAAAAAACAAATAAACTCATCAAAGTACACTGTAAGCAAAAATCTCTTCCGACTTGTCGGACAGGGTGAAATAAACCCTTAAACTTTAAAATAACGAATTACCATATGAAAACGATTAAATCCCAATTTGATTTTAAATTAAAAAAATCATAAATACACTCACCAAAGTAGTAAGCAAAAATCTCTTCCGACCCGTCAAACAGGGTGAAATTAACCATTAAACTTTAAAATAAATAATTACTTAATGAAGACGATCAGATCCCAACTTTGTTTTACATTAAAAAAAAATAAAACTCATCAAAGTACATTGTAAGCAAAAATCTCTTCCGACCAGTCGTACAGGATGAAATTAACCCTTAAACTTTACAAAAAATAATTACCCTATGAAGAAGATTCAATCCCAAATTGATTTTAAATTCAAAAAATCATGATTACACTCTTCAATGTACACTGTAAGGATGAATCCCTTCCAACCCGTCAAACGAGGTAAAATTCACCTTAAAACATCAAAATAAATATTTACCCAATGAAAACAATCAGATCCCAACTTGGTTTTACATTAAAAAAAAAGCATAAATACACTCATCAAAGTACACTGTAAGCTAAAATCTCTTCCGACCCGTCAAACGGAGTGAAATTAACCCTTTAACTTTAAAATAATTAATTACCTAATGAAGAAGATCAGATCAGAACTTGTACTTTGGTGAGTGTATTTATGATTTTTTAAATTTAAAATCATGTTGGGATTTAATCGCCTTCATAGGTTAAATATTTATTTTGAAGTTTAAAGGTTAATTTCACCCTGCTTGACGGGTCGAAAAAAATTTTCGCTAACAGTGTAATTTGGTGAGTGTATTTATGATTTTTTTAAATTTAAAAATAATTTAGGATTTAATCGGTTTCATAGGGTAATTATTTATTTTAATGTTGAAGGGTTAATTTCACCGTGTTTGACAGGTCGAAAAGGATTTTTGCTTACAGTGTACTTGGGTGACTGTATTTATGATTTTTTTAATTTAAAATCAAGTTGGGATTTAATCGTCTTCATAGGTTAATTATTTATTTTACAGTTTAAGGGTTAATTTTACCCTGCTTGACGGGTCGGAAGGGATTTTCGCTAACAGTATACTTTGGTAAGGGTATTTTTAATCTTTTAAATTTAAAATCAAGTTGGGATTTAATCGTCTTCATAAGGTAATTATTTATTTTAATGTTAAAGGGTTAATTTCACCCTGTTTGACGAATCAAAAGGGATTTTTGCTTACAGTGTACTTGGGTGACTGTATTTATGATTTTTTAAATTTAAAATCAAGTTGGGATTTAATCGTCTTCATAGGTTAATTATTTATTTTAAAGTTTAAGGGTTAATTTTACCCTGCTTGACGGGTCGGAAGGGATTTTTGCTAACAGCATACTTTGGTAAGGGTATTTTTAATCTTTTAAATTTAAAATCAAGTTGGGATTTAATCGTCTTCATTGGTTAATTATTTATTTTGAAGTTAAAGGGTTAATTTCACCCTGTTTGAAGGGTCGGAAAAAAATTTCGCTAACAGTGTCATTTGGTGAGTGTATTTATGATTTTTTTAAATTTAAAAATAATTTGGGATTTAATCGGTTTCATAGGGTAATTATTTATTTTAATGTTGAAGGGTTAATTTCACCCTGTTTGACAGGTTCGGAAGGGATTTTTGCTTACAGTGTACTTGGGTGAGTGTATTTATGATTTTTTAAATTTAAAATCAAGTTGGGATTTAATGGTCTTCATAGGTTACTTATTTATTTTGAAGTTTAAGGGTTACATTCACCCTGTTTAATACACTTCACAGGATAATTATTTTATGAATTTTATGGGGTAAGTTCAACGGACCCGAAGAAATGTTTACCTATAGTGGATTTATTTTTTAAATGTAAAATTAAATTGCGATCTGATTTCCTTCGTAGGATAAATATGTTTATCAATTTTAAGGGTTATTTTCAACCGTATATTAATTATTTGTCGTTATTAATGTGTAAAATATCTATTGACAAGATTATTAAAATAGTTGTATGCCGGACGCCACTGTTTTCCCGATCGGGTGTTTTCGGTTATTTTTACTGCTAAAAGTTACTGCTAACCTCACACCGGTTGTTCTGAGTAGGCTTTCTTACTGTTTCATAGCGCCACTTCAGGAACAGCACTATTAATTAGGACCCAACAGCCCAACAGCATTTGCTATTTTGGATAAATTAATATTTTAAATATCTAATCCATTTTCCTATAAAATAAGGTCTAACAAAGTGGTCATTAATGTAGTTAAAACAATGTGGTCAATGTGTTTAAATTTCGTTTAAATATCCGTTAACTAATCTATTGTAAAAAAATTGGATAGTTATATAGATAAAATGAAATAAATGTTTAAACACCCGCGTCAGTTACAATGAAGTTTCTACATACGAATTGTCTATAATTTTCTAAGTTAAAAGTGACCTTCGCTGATATTAATGTATCTCCTATATGTATCGTGCTCCATGTTTTTCATACGAGTAAGATCTTTTAGTAAATATTATGAATAAATACAGATAAATGCAGAAATTTGAACATGAAAATAATCTAAATCTAGCTTTTTAGTTCAGTTTACATAAGATAAAACACTGTAGGCCATGGATTTTTTAATTTGGGTTATTTATAGAACTCTCTCCTTGGTAAAATTAGATTGTCTATAAGGCATTTACTAGGATTTTTCAATCATTATTTTTAAAAACAATTGACAGAATATTCATGGGAAGTTGTGCCAAGAAGAACAGCGCAAATAATATGAAAATACAGCTCAAACAAACATAAGCAAATTTAATTTTTTTTATAATATATTATTAAACTTCTAATAAATGTTTTCTAGAGTTCCAAATCAATAGCTGGACCTTAGAGCCAAAGAGTATTAAGTACATTTTACAAAATTTTACAGGACAGCTTGTTGAAACTTTTGACTGCCTGTATTTTTAATTGGACTTAATAATGGTTTTAAAAATATATCTGGAAAACTAAAAATACTAGGACTTAATACTTAGCACCAATGGAAGGAGCAAGAATAATTTTTGTAAGAATGATTTTATTTTCTATACAAATTTATTAAGTTTTATTTTACGAATCACCCGGTTCTTTTTAAACGCACGAAATATTTGTCTTCCAAAACAGCTACAATGTTTACATTAACACCATTAAGATATGGAGATATCGGATTACGAATATGGGAACTAAGGGTTAAATATCGAAACAGGCATAAAATACAGATCATTCTGAATTTGAGTTAGTTACTTTACGGAACAAAATTAAAGTTCGTTCCAATAATAATAATAAAGAAAAAACTGGTGAATATTAATTTTTGTGAGTGGATGTTTGCTGAACAGGGTGAGTTTTTCTCACTGAGTAATTATGTTTTATCAATTAGTTTTGTTTTAATTTGTAATCAAGTTATTTTGCAAATTATATTACCCAATTATTATCTATCAATCTTTTATAGTTAATTTGTCAATTCTGACGTAAAGATATTTTGTCAAGTATTGAGAAAACCTTATATCCTAAATTAACGGGGTTATATTAAATAATTAAAACTTATTTGAATTTGACTATTTACTTATATTTTGTTTTCCTCTACGAGGTGTAATCAAAAGTAAAGTGAGTTAGATTGTCTGTTCTGGCGTAGTACATTGCGGTCAGTGTTTGCGTTTATTTAGGGATTATTCCCGGAGTCGTCGCACCATGGTTGGTGCGGGCTAGTGGCATTGCGGTCAGTGTTCTAGTAATGGCTTTTTATATATCGATCGATGTTTGGGCATTGCGGTCAGTGCCTACAGAATTGAGAATATAACTTTTTGTCAATTATGGAAAATTTAAAGTTGTGTCAATTATATTTTTTTTTATAATCAATATTTTGACATATTTATCATGTATAATTTTCTTGTTAATTAAAAGGATAATAAGTATTTTATTTATGGATATCACCTTTTCATGACTTTCTTTAATGTAAAGCTGTTTTTGGTAAACTTGATTACTCATACTTGTTTTCTTTTATTTCAGGTACGCCATCTCATACGTGCATTAAGTATTTTATCTATTTTATTTTATTATTATTTTATTTGCATTTTATTCTTTTTTCATTTAATACTTATTTCTAAATAATCTGATTTTGTTCTATATTTTATATTTCAATTTAAAGTTATTAAATCGTTTATTGAATTAATTTCTAGTTTTTCCTGACATAGATTAAATAACTAAATATTACCGCCCAAATTTATAATAGATATTTTTAAATTACAAATATCGTCCTATATTTTGTAGAAGTAAATAAAAACTTGAAAATAAAAAAGGTGGACTTAATACTGTTTGGCTCTGAAATTCAGATGGGTAGATTAAACTTTTTTTGATTCTACTTCTGTGAATGATAATGAATCGAGCAAAAAATGCACGTTCTTGGATAAGGATGATATTATAATTTTAGATTTATAATATCAGATCTATCTTTTTGCCCTGGACATTTCAAAATGACCGAATTGTTATATTATTTTTTTAATAATATGATTATTAGCATTATCTTCAGTCTTTCTAAAAAATTCTATTTTTTTGTGAAAAAAATAAAATATAATACTCATTAATATGATATTAACATATCATTTTATTTATTTAATTAAAAAGTGTTTAGCCGTTATCTTGTATGCAACATTAACAATGTATAACAATGCTTAGTCTGTCTGTTAATTGGTTTCCATGAACTACCATACCAAATAATAAAGTATTACAATTATTCTAGTTGTAGTTACTTATAAACAGTAAGTTTTTATTTATCATATTTTCCAGGCTTTGTTAATATAAATCAATGTAGGTACATAAACATTTAATTTGAATCTTTCACAGAATATTTCACTTGCGAGCAGTTTAATATTTTTAAACAAAATAATTATTGTGAGGATTTAAATACTAATATTTTGCTAATTATAATAATATATATCAAATAATATCGTTATAATATTGTAGGCGGTTCTAAAAACTACGCAATGAGCCAAAAAAAGTGAACACATTAATTTTTCAAATAATTTTTTTTTAAATTCATTTTTACAGAATATTTTCGGAAAATATTCAATAAAATATTGGTTCCCACATAAGTATTAGAAATTAAAAATTTAAAAAAACCGACTTCAAAATCGTGCAGATGCCATCACCACATCTTAACCAAATTTATATGGGACCACTCCTGAGGTACCCCCTTACTAAGAAAAAAAGAATTATATAAATCAGACAAGGTGGTAAAGCATTATTTCTAAACGTACATAAAAATGAAGAGTTTGAGGATTTTATGTTGGACCCAATTATTAGATTTATAGAACTTTATATCGGACCACTCCTGAAGTACCCTCTTTCTAATAAAAAAAGAATAATTGAAATCGGACACCGTGTTAAAGAATTATCACTGAACATACATAAAAAAAAATATTACGACGAATTGAGAACCTCCTACTTTTTTGAAGTCGGTTAAAAATAATGTCAAATCTATAAATTGAGTTAGAATAATATACAGGACAGGTTAGAACAAGAAGTTACTTTAATCCACTCGCAACAAATTAGGTTTCTTTTTGTCTTTTTTATATTTTATTCGGTTAAGTATTTACGAGGATGAGATGAATAATTTACATTCTGACCTATAGTTTGTTATCTCTCTGTATCTGTAAGATATGCAGGGTGGGTTACCCAAACGGCACTTAGGCCTTATTAGGCCCATTGTGCATCCTCCTGAGATGATAGGCACCTCCTAGCTCGTGAGCCAGCCTACAGATTTAATGTAGTTGACAACGTCGCCAAGATGTGCTTCTCTTGCTGCAGTTTTGTCAGGATAACTTAATAGCTCCCTGGCAATTTGTCAGGCCAATAGAAGGGCCAGGTCCGAAAAGTATTTAGTTGGCTGCTTTCTTGACTAGTGAATCAGCAAGACGGTTATCTTTCGATGTGGCGTGACCTTTGATTTATCTTAAGGTGACCATATTATTGATGGATACTTCGGGAAAAATTTCGTGACATTCTAGTACTAACCCTGAGTAAATTCGTGGTCTGTTCAAGGTGAGTAGTGCTTGCCTGCTAGCTGTATAGATGAGCAAGTTCCTTTTAGTGATATTGTTTCTGGTTATTTCTTTTGCTGCTATAAGAATCCTCGTTAGCAGTATTTAAACTACACTGGCACTATTGCTCACAGCCCATTTTATGTTTAGGTTTAGGAATCTGAAGTATATTCCACATTCTGAGCCTTGTTTTGTTTTAGAACCATCGGTGTAGATATAAATCGTACCTGCCACTTCCGCCTATTCTATTTGTTTATTATAACTTTATATGGCTTACGGAAAATATATCTCGGTGAGATGAAGTCCATGTTCCCTTGAAGCATTGGGAGCGTATCGAGCGCCTCCTGTCAAAAGCGACGTCTCGCCTCACCAAATCCTATATCAGGTTCTATTCCAACCGTACGCAGGCATGTCATTGTCGTCAGAGCATCCTCCTTAATGTAAATATACTAAATATTAAGGGGAGTGAGACTAATAATGACTTCCATGGCTTTGGTCGGTGTTGTTTTCATGGCTAGTGTTATGTTGAGACATGCTGTTCTTTGAATTTATTCTAGTTTACGGATAGTTGTTAATTTTTGGGTTTTCGATATCCAGACAACTGCATCGTATGTTAGCATAGGTCTTATGATAGCCGTATAAGTCCGTGTGACGACTCTGGGAGAGAAACCTCAGGTTCGCTTCACGGTTCGATGGCATTGTTCATAAACAATGTATGCTCTTTTAACTCTGTTTTCTAAATGCGGATTCCATGTTAACTTGCTGTCAAAGGTGAGATATAGGTACTTCACCACTGTTACAAAGTTTAGTTTTGTGTTTAGGAATTCTGGAGGTGTTATTTCCATTTTTATCCTTTTCCTTCTGAAAAGGACCATTTCTGTCTTCTTAGGATTATTAGACAGTGAATGGTCCTTGCACCACTGTTCGATAATTTTTAGAGCTACTTGCGTTCTTTCGCAGAGTATATTCTCAAAATTCCCTGTTTGCAGAATGACTAGGTCATATGCATATGCTATTGTGTAGTGACTGTCATTATTGAGGCGGCTGATGAGGATGTCGAGAATCATATTCCTCAGTAGAGGTCATAGCACCCCTCCTTGTGTACATCCCCTCGCAACCAAGCCTCTTATGTTTACATCTTCTACACTTATGTTTACTGCTCGCTTTGAGAGCATGTTATGTATCCACCCACTAACCATATGTGGAACATTTCTGTTGGTTAGTGAAGGAAGGTGGTTTTATCAAAAGCACCTTCTATGTCTATGAAAACACTAAAGACGGACTCCTTATTGTCCAGGGATCTTTCTATCCGGCCAGCAACTAGATGCAAGGCTAAATCAGTAGATCTGCCAGGAGTGTATGCATGTTTGTTTGGGTGTAGTGGTGTTGTTGTAATCACCGCATCCTTTATGTACCTTTCGCATAGCCTTTTCAATGTCTTTATGGAAAACATGTCAGATTAATTGGTCGGTATGATTTTAGGACAGTGTAATCCATCCTTCCAGGTTTGGGTATAATTACCACTTTAACATCACTCCATTTTTTGGAGATATACCTCAGAGAGCCAACGAGGATCTGAATATACCTACCAGGTGCGGTGTGAGTTCTTTAAGGCCCCACTAATGTTTTCATCGTCTACAATGTGTTTGGCAGTTTGCCAATCATAGATAGATGGATTGTGTTCTTCCTCGGCCCAGTCCGCCACGTCTGTGATGCTATCTTCGAGGTTGGCAGTTTTCGTGCCATCCTCTTTGATTAGCGCACCAATGTTTCAGTGTGGATCTTTTGAGAGAGCTTTTTGAAGCCTCGCTGCTTGCGAGAAATCTTCGATCTCTTCGCAGTAGGATCTCCATGCATCTCTCTGTTTTTGTCTATTTTTTTGTATTTTTTGAGGTGAAATTTGTAAGTATCCCAGTCCTCTTTGAGTTTTGTGGTTCTTGTCTTATTAAAAGATTTCATAGCTATAGTTTTTATTTTTTATTCGGTTAAGCATTTACGAGAATGAGATGAATAATTTACATTCTGACCTATAGTTTGTTAATAAACATAATGATCAGAATCATAACACATTATTTAATGTCATGTCATTAGTTTTTCTTTGAAATATTAGCTGTTATCATACATATTTTGTTAGTAACATCAAAGTTAAAACAAATTTAACAAATGTTAAATTATAATAGACGATAAACAATTATTATAATGAATAAATTCCAAAATATACTCGATAAAAGTATATAATCCTTACGAGCTTAGTTTCATTTTGTGCATGTCTTGACAATTCGTTCATATTCAGACCCAGGAACTGATTTCACAGTACAGAAACTGGTTTGTGATTAGGTTTGGGTGTGTTGGAACACTAGGTTTTTGTACAGTGTTGTGTCCGAAGTTTGTTGGAACACCAAATCCAGACTGCGCAGAATCCCGACAGTACGTAAATCAATTTACTATTGTGTTGGAACAAACATTTGATAGCATCGATCGTAGTCTTGATTTAAGGATATTATACTATTATAGACCGTAATTTGGTTTTCATTAATTATCATTATTTATAGTATATTATTGTATACGTGTAACTGTTGACTTATTAATAATGAGTAAGTAATGGAGTAAAGAAAGTAAAAAGGACTATTATGCTGACATAAATGGTAAAAAACTAAAATAAATAAAGTTAAATGTACTAATCAATCGAATAATCAAAATTTATAAATCTTTTTATGAGTTTTACATTTTTTTTTATTTCCCAAATTCAAAATTTTAAATTTGTTCAATTTGCTTTTACTTTGATGTTATTAACAGAGTATGTCTGACAACACAAAAATGTGTTCCAACACATCCAAGTTTCGAATCGCGTCCTAGTCCTCGACAGGTCGTGGACAGGTCGTCGACAATAAGTTGTGGACTTGTTTATGTATGGTCCCAAGACTGTTGTCGGAACAAACCTTAGGCATTCCAACGAACTGTCAAACAATAGCTGCCAGTGGGAGGGGCTCGTAAATCTAAGGGGATTGCGACATAGCCCTCCATCTTGGATATTATTTTTATTTGAAATAGTAGTCGCCAAGCCTGATAATTTATAAAAAAATGTACAAGCTGTTTTTTTAAAAATAATATTTTCATTGTGTTCGACATTAAATATTTAAATTTAATCCATTAGTTATGATTTCGCGTATTGTAGATAGACAACATCGTATGTCGCAACCCTTCAGACATAGCAAACCTTAGCACCGCGTTTCATTTATTTGCAATGTCTAAAGACGGTTTTCCACTAAACGGACAGTTGAATTTATGTTTTTTTTGTGTTTTCTGAAACTTGGAAAACATAAACAAAATGAGACAAACCCAAAACTCTTGTTTCCATTAAGCGGGCTACATCGTGTTCCAGTTTTGTTTTTGTTTTCGATCCTTTTCCACTAGTTGTAGCGACTAAGTTAGAAAATACATATAAAAGTAGTTTAAAAGATGTATATGACATTATAAAAACCTAAAAAAGGACAATATTTGGACACACAGATATAATATATATTCCACTATTAAATATACTTATATTGTGAGCATCATAAGTCTTACCCTTAGATAAAAGGTCTTACCCCCCCCTGTCTAACTCGTTACTGGAGTCTTGTTAGGAAAATTGCCGAGACACGTCGATTTTTGATTTCTACAATGTACATTTTTGTATGAACAGTTTACCCTCAATTTCATACCTTACTGGAGGGAAACAACCCTTTCGAAAAATTTAAATGACATGGGGTTGTGAGTGATAGCTCATTTGAAAGGGGGTTTTATTTATATATTTAATAGTTTTTTATACTCTATTGAATTTAGAACAAAATCAATAAAACTGTATTGTGCTAACTTTGTTAGCTCGAATACAGGGTGTACTATTAAAAAATATCCTAGCGTTATTATGGAGTAATAGTGCACCTCGTATATTTCTAACTGACTTGTGCCGATACAAAGAATATGTATAGGTATATAAGTTTGTAAGGTCTTTCTTAGGACATCAAAACTAGACAAAACAAGTGTTTTTGAAATCATGCTAGAGAAATTAAAAATTGTTTTAAGATTATTATATTTGTATGCACAATACCTTCAATTACTCCAGATGAATGGCTATCGAATAGTACCGATGTCACTTTTGTAGATTATGCTATATGGGGAAATTTTAAAGAAGCCCTGTGCAAAAATAGAAATTTTAATACTTATTCGAAGAGTGCAAGGGTGAAATTTAGTAAGAGTAAGATTTTCTGATGTGAATATGATGTTAAAGCTAACATTTTATAAATTGTTTTTGTGGGTAACTGAATAAAAGTATTGATATTTAGCAGGAAACTTCGTAGTGACATTTTTTTGGTTAGAATATTGGTTAATTGGTTACAAATTCTAACGGGATGAAATGTCAAAAGGGGCAAAACGAGCTTTTACTGAGAACATACGGGGTTTTCAGATGTAAGTCCCAATTATTTGGAAAATAAATCAACTTCATTTTTACGAGTCGCTTTTTCAGGCTATGTCACTATTAACTTATTATTTTAACTTACCCTGTATATTATTCTAATTCAATCTCGATAGATTTGAATTTATTTTACAGAAAGCTATACGTTTGTGAAAATGTTCTGCAAATTGATTTATTTTTAAAATGTATGCTAACTTTTTGAAACTGCCTTTATTAGTTTCAGAAGGTTTGTATTTTAAAGTCGTAAAAATATCTCCCAAAGTAGTTTTAATTTTTTTTATTGACGTATTTAATTACATTTCAAACTTATGTCAAAGAGTATTATTCTAGTTACCATTTTTAAAACACCTATGACTTCCGCCATAGTAAAACAAAATAAATAAAGTATTTAAAGTAAGTATTTAAGTATACATAATAACGCAGCAACACTCCGCCTCAGTAATGCACTTAAGTCATTACTTAAGTTCCTGCTGAAACATCTAGGATCTGCAATTTCGTTAGAGGTCTTCTATAGGTTCCAATAGGTGTTTTGACGTCTACGACACGTGTTTCGCCATCGGTTCCGGGATATAGTTTCACTACCATACCTTTGGGCCAAATATTTCTTCCAAAATTTTGATCTACGATAACGACGATATCCCCAACCTTGATTTTACGGGGATGCGACACAAACCATTTCGTACGTTTTGTAAGGACTGGTAAATATTCTTTTATCCATCGCTTCCAAAAGTGGTCGGCAAGTACTTGGGATTGACGCCAGTGTTTTCTGGACAGTAGGTCGTTCTGGTCAAAAATTCCTGGTATTTGCGCCCCATTTGGTGAGCCTAGTAGGAAGTGATTCGGTGTCAAAGCTTCTTGGTCAGCGTAGTCTAATGAAACATGGGTCAAAGGTCTACAGTTTACCGTATATTCAGCTTCCACGAATATCGTTTGAAGGACTTATTCTCGTGGAGACTTTTCCTTTAAGATGGCTTTTATGGAAGTTTTGACGGATCGGATCAGTCGTTCCCAACTTCCCGCCATATGGCTTGCAAGGGGAGGTAAAAAGAACCATTCTATTTGTGCAGCAGACAAAGTGCTAATAATTTTGTATTGGTCGAAATCATTTAACGCATTTCTTAGTTCTTTTTCTGCTCCTCTTAGATTGGTCCCATTGTCCGAAAATAGTTTCTTTGGATTTCCTCTTCTACCAGCTAGCCTACGAATGGCCATTATAGCTGAGTCCGTAGTAAGTGAATGGGCTATTTCTAGATGGACAGCCCTTGTGCTCATGCACGTAAATAAAACTCCGTATCTTTTTTCTTTCCGGCGTCCTATACTCACTTCCATGGGCCCGAAATAGTCCATCCCAGTAATGGTAAACGGTCTGACAAAAGGTGTTAGTCGACATCGAGGAAGAGGAGCCATTTCCGGCAATGTTTCTTTTGATCGGCGATTTTTGCACCATTGGCAGTCGTTCCAGCAACTTCTAACGGCTTGCCTAGCATTTAGGATCCAATAGCGCTGACGAAGTTCGTTTAAAACCATTTCTTGGCCATGATGTCTTGCCTTTTTGTGGTAGTGTGTAATCAGTAATTTTGTGTAGATGTGTTTAGGGTCGAGTATTACTGGAAATTTTGTATCCTCATCTAGGAAGTCTGCATTTAAAATTCTACTTTTTAGTCTTAGAATATTGTCTTTATCTAAAAAAGGTGAAAGTTTAAGAATTCTGCTGGATGAAGAAATTGTTTTTTTTATTTGAAGATCTTTGATTTCATCTGCGAAACTATCTTTTTGAACACTTTTTATCCACAATTTTTCGGCATTGTCGAGCTCACTACAGGTCAGTTCTCCCCTTTTATTAAGTTTTTTCATTAATGTCTCAATAATCCTTATAATCCAAGCTGTTGTACGAATTAATTTTAGCCACGATGAGAATCTTGTCACGTCAGGTAGAGATGATTTCAACTGAGTCGTTTCTACGGTTACGCCTATAAAGGTCTTTTTCATTTCTGTAGTGTCAGTCATTAAGTTGTCTTTTATAGGCCAATCAGATTTTTCATATTTTAGAAATTCAGGTCCATCGCGCCACCTTGTACTTAAAGCCCAGTCTCTACTGTAATCTTCCCTGGTTGCTTCGTCTGAAACATTTTCATTGGTTGGGATCCAATTCCAATGTTTTGCGTCAGTATTTTCCTGAATTTCTGCAAGTCTGTGTGCCACGAAAGGTTTGTATAGAGCAGGATTTGATTTGATCCAACTGATGACGGTTTGGGAATCGCTCCAAAGATATACACATGTGATCGGGATGTCGTGATTTTCAAGGATGGTAGAAACAAGTCTGTTTCCTAAGACGGCGGCCTGTAGTTCTAGTCTCGGAATAGACATTGGTTTCAGAGGGGCTACTCTTGATTTGGCTATGACGAAAGAGGTTGAGATGTGAGTGGGAAATTTTATTCGAAAATAAGCTACGGCAGCGTATGCTTGAGCGCTGGCATCACAAAATACGTGTAGCTGAATTTGTTGAGCTTTGTAAATATCTGTCACATAACATCGATTTATTTGTATGTTTTTAATTTTCTGTAGTTCTATCATCCATCTCTTCCACTTGTCTGTCGATTTCTTGTCGATTTCATCATCCCATCCGATCTTTGATTTCCAAATGTGTTGGATTAAAATTCTTCCTTTTATAGTAAAATTACAGAGAAATCCAAGAGGGTCGAATATTGTCATTACGGTCTTTAGAACTTGTCTTTTCGTGACGTGAGTTTGTTCAATTAAATCTTTAATATCTTCGTCAGTCCATTTGAAAGGAAGAGAAAATTTGTCGTCAT
This sequence comes from Psylliodes chrysocephalus, assembly GCA_927349885.1. Lineage (NCBI taxonomy): Eukaryota > Metazoa > Arthropoda > Insecta > Coleoptera > Chrysomelidae > Psylliodes > Psylliodes chrysocephalus. Next base: position 23,027,239 of record OV651816.1, read on the forward strand.
TCGGATTCCATGATAGACCTAAGACTCGTTCAGTGGGCAGAGTAATTCCTTTGTCAAAATTAAGATTTTTTATATTGTCGTTTCTGTGGGTATCTGGAATATTTTTTAAAATTTCTTTACAGTTACTCGCCCAGTTGCGTATGACGAAACCACCTCTTTGATGAACTTCTATGACTGACGAAATTTGTTTTACAGCATCGTTTATGGTGTCCATACTGTCTAAATAATCGTCTACGTAATGGTTCTCACGAATGGCTTTTTCGGCGTTTGGAAAAATGTCTTTGAAATCTTCTGCATTTTTCCTCATAACAAACTGAGCAGTTACTGGTGATGAGGTAGCCCCAAAGGTCATGGCTATCATTTCATATTCGTCAGGATCTCTGGAACCCTCTCCATTTCTCCAAAGAAATCGTTGAGCGTGTCTGTCTTCAGGTCTGATGTTAACCTGGTGGAACATCTCTTTAATGTCGGCAGTAAAAGCTATGTTTCTTTGACGAAATCTAAAAACGATACCCAGGAGAGAGTTCAAAAGGTCTGGGCCTTTTAAAAGCAAATCATTTAGACTAATACCCTCAGTTTTTGCAGCAGCATCGAATACGAGACGATGACCTGGTTTATCGGCTCTAGTTACTACAAAATGTGGCAGGTACCAAACTCTCAAGTTCTGGACTGGAATTTCTTCTTTGGTTAGTTTCTTTGCATAATTTTTTGTTACATATTCCGAAATTTTCTTACTGTAGTCGGTACAAAATTGATTATCTTTTGCCATCTTCTTCTCGATATATTTAAGTCTTGCAATAGCTGTATATTTGCTTTTAGGAATATTTTTATCGTCGTTTCTCCAGAGTAAACCTGATTCCCACTTAGATGGACTCACTCGTTTAGTTGTCTCTTGCAAAATGTCTAAAGCCCTTTGTTCCTCCGGAGTGTAGAGATTTTCAATTTTTTTAATGCCCAGACAGTCTATTTTAAACGAATTTCTTACTAATTCGTCCATCGAGTCGGGCTCTTGCGTCACAAAAAAGGAAAATTCATCTTTTTCTCTTAGAAAATGACCATTGCATATGTTACCATGGACTACCCAGCCTAGTTTTGATTTGGTTAGCATCGGTGAGTTCTTACCCCCTTCGAATATTTCTCTGGGAATGATTAGGTCAATATTATCATGACCTATTAAGATTTTTGGTTGTACTTCTTTTAAATTTGGAAGTTGAATTTTTTGTAAGTAACCCCATTTTTGGCAAAGATGTCGAATATTTACTGACTGAACAGGAAGAGAAAGATTTCTAATGGTTCTAACGTTTTGTAGTCGATATGAAGTGTTCTCGCTTTGACCTCTTATACACAGTGATATTCTTTGAGATTCTCGCTCCTCATTAATAATGGAATTTGTCCATCGAACTGTTAGCGGATCTTGAGGACCTAAAGCACCAATGGAGTCTGCAATCGAAGAGTCTATCATGGTAATAGTAGATCCTTCGTCTAGAAGAGCATAGGTGTTGATTTTCCCGTTCGGACCTCTGAGTTCTACAGGAACAATTCGAAGCAGAATGTCATGCCTTTTATAATTTACACATAGATTAGTTTCTTCCTCTGTGGCTATATGACAGTTAACTTCTTGGTTTGGAGCGTTTTCTCGAGATATGTATTTGTGCAGTATTTGATGATGTCTGAATGTGCAACCTTCTACGGGACAACTTTTCTTGTTTCGGCATTGCCTTGTTTGATGTGAAGAAGTCAAACAGCTGAAGCAAACTTTCTTTGCTCTGACCCATTCCCAACGTTTATCTACATCAATCTTTTTAAATTCGCCGCATTTTTCTACCTTGTGACCTTCTTGTTTGCAAAATTTGCACATATAAGTAATTTTATTATCAATTTGGTTTTCATTTGATGTTGAGGCAGTATATACATATTTCTTTTTTTGGTGATGGTCTGGGTCGCAGTAGATGGGATTAGCCAGTTCTGGACCAAGGTCAGAGGCAAGGTCAGAGGCAATTGGTGTAATTAGTAATTACCCTAAGTACCCACCCCCCACCCTTCGAGCAAGTACCCCCCACCCTTCGAGCAAGTACCCCCCACCCTTCGAGCAATTAGCAAGTACCCCCCCACCCTTCGCGCAATTAGCAAGTACCCCCCCACCCTTCGCGCAATTAGCAAGTACCTCTGAATTACTCTGTACACCATGTTATTGCATAGTGTAATGAGTGTAATTGCATAGTGTAATGAGTATAGTAAGTACCTCTCAGTACACATAGTGATGTAAGGACCAACCAATTATTCTGTACTGAGTGTAATTGCATAGTGTAATGAGCATAGTAAGTACCTCTCATTACACCATATGCATACCTCTCAGACAGTATTTACTGTGTATATCACGTAGTGTAATAAGTCTAAGTACTTCTCTTGTTTACTGTTGTAGCATAGGGGAAATAAGTCGGTGCCATGCACACCCTTGACTCTCAACCGCCATAGCTAAAGTGAATCACCGGTCTTCGGCAGACACGCGCGATGTAAATATTGTTGGAAGGGGTAGTATCCCACCCTTCGCGCAATTAGCAAGTGCCTCCCAATTATTCTGTAAATTATATACTTTAATGAACGTAATTGAGTAGTGTAATGAGCATAGTAAGTACATCTCATTACCTCCTAGTGATTACTATGTATTTAGAATTTACGTTACTCTATACCGAAGTAACAAGAATTGGAGCTGTTCCCGTATATTATGAATAGGGGAGGGGAGCATAGTGGAGGTGGGGATTTATTGAGAGGTATATAATATCACATCTATACGAATGAGATCAGTCGCGAGCTATAAGTGCGTTGGAAGTTTCATTATCTAATATCGAAATAATCATAAAAATAGTAGATATGTATAAGTGTAATTGCGGTTTAACATTTACAAGAGCAGATAATTTACGACGACATCAAAATAAAAGTTGTAATCTGATATCTAACCGCAATGGTGAATCATCCAGCGGTACGAAAAGAACCGCCAATTCAAGCCCGGATGTTTTACCGGTAAAACAAGCTCGTGTAATGCGAGTTTCACATCGTACCGTAGACCCACAAGTTCATAAAAGTAGATGTGAATCATGTAATGTAGACATCGCAACCAATCAGATGACATCACATATGAGGAGTCTTAGTCATAAAGAAAAGGCATGCACAATTCATGTCGATGGTATATATTTAATTAAGAGTGCATTTAAGTGCAGAATCGCAAGTTATAGAGTCAAAAGTGATGAAAAACATATAGACTATATAACATTTTTTGAGGCTATAAAAGTGAGGGTATTGGAATTGTTGAAAGTTGTTCTGAGGGCCCATAATGCCATTAAAGTTAATGTAGAGGTCTTCGCTACATATGTATTGCAGAGCCAAGATAATTCTGAAATCAAATCTTTCAATAGCATAAATCGAATACTAGATTTGCCGACGGATTTGGATGTGGTATATGCAAACTTTAAGGACGCCTTGGTATCTCAAACCGTAGACTTCCAACATAAAGATTCAGGTATAGTAGTTATATAATATATAATATATCGGTAACTAATAAATTATTCATTGTTTCAGGTTGGTCATTACAGGAAGTACTATTTCTAGAAGTTAATATAAATAAGTACTCTCCGTTAGGAGGCTGCTCATACATAAAGCTGCCTAAGTTTATTGAAACCAAGAAGGGTGTAGTGAATGTGCAGAATAATGATGCGTACTGCTTTGCTTGGGCCATCACATCAGCTCTATATCCAGCCAGAGATCATGTTAGCCTAATGTCATCGTATCCACACTTCGAGACCGTGCTGAATGTTGATGGCATTGAATTTCCCATGAAGCTTAAAGACATTTCAAAATTTGAAGACCTCAATGATATAAGTGTTAATGTTTATGGCTTGGAACATAGTTATGAAAATGGTAAGGCTAAATTTGAAATAGTAGGCCCATTACGATATTCCCGTAGAAGGTTAGGGCATCATATAAATTTACTGCTAATAACAGAAGATTCCGGTAATAGTCACTATTGTTGGATTAAAAGTATATCCAGATTAGTTTCGAGTCAAATAACTAAAAATGGTCATAAAAAATTTTTTTGTGACGGGTGTTTACTTTATTTTCCATCTGAAAGCGTCCTATTACGTCATCAATTGTGCGATTGTAATCATATATATACCAGTACACCATCAGTGGAGCTTAAAAAAGACAAACGCGGTAATTATGTCCCCGAAAATATACTGAAGTTTCAAAATTATGGTAAGCAACTAAGAGTCCCATTTGTAATTTATGCCGATTTTGAATCGATCCTAAAACCTATAGATCATTGCGAACCAGATCCGGAAAAAAAATTCACCATCCCTACATACCAACATGAGCCATATGCTTTTGCATATCTGATTAAATGTTCATTTGATGATTCATTGACGAAATTTGTAACTTTTACCGGCGATAATGCCGCGAGCGATTTCGTAAAACGCTTAGAGGATGATGTATTAACTATTTATAATACTCATTTAAAAGACATTGTTCCAATGCAGCGACTGTCTAAAGATGAAATAGATGATTTTAACACATCGACTATATGCTCTATTTGCGATGAGACCTTTCAAGAAGGCGAAGTTAAAGTAAGAGATCATTGCCATCTTACCGGTAAGAAAACACCCGGCGCCGCGCATAGCAATTGTAATTTAAATTATAAAATCCCGCAATTTGTCCCAATATTTTTCCATAATTTGAGTGGGTATGACAGCCATTTATTTATTAAAGAATTGTATGGGGAAGGTGAGAGAGCCGAAGTTATTGCCCAAAATAAAGAAAAATATATTTCGTTCACAAAACCATTGTACACCCATAGCTATGTAGATAGAGACGGTATTTTGAGAAAAAATTACATAAAACTCAGATTTTTGGATAGTTACAGATTTTTAGCGGATTCCTTGGTTGGGCTGTCGGAAAACTTGCCATCAGAATTTTTTGTTGAAACAAGGAAATGTTTTGCAGAAAAAGAAAAATTTTATTTGATGAGACAGAAAGGGGTGTTTCCATATAATTTCATGGATAATATATTGAAATTAGATCACCCAAATTTACCCTCAAAAGATGAGTTTTATGATAAGTTAAATGATTGTCACATATCCGACGAGGATTACGCGAGGGCCCAGAAAGTGTGGGATGTATTTAATTGCCAAACCTTGGGATCGTATTCTGATTTATATTTAAAATCAGATGTTCTAATGTTATGCGATATATTTGAAAATTTTAGAGATGTATCGCTTAAAGCATATAAACTCGATCCAGCGCAATATTATACATCTCCAGGTTTGTCATGGGATGCGATGTTGCGCTACACCAAGGTGGAGTTAGAGTTGCTGACAGATATTGATATGATTAATTTCTTCAAAAATAGTATACGTGGCGGTATCAGTCAATGTGTGGAAAGAAAACATATTGCCAATAATCAGTATTTATCGGAATATAATCCCTTCGAGCCAAAGTCCTCTATACATTATATTGATGCCACAAATCTCTATGGGTATAGTATGAGTCAGCCACTACCCACAGGAGAATTTGCATGGTTATCGACGGAGGAAATTAATCAACTCGATGTAATGTCAGTTGATGATCTCGGGGATTATGGCTATGTATTAGAAGTTGATGTAACATATCCACAACACCTTCATGATAAACACGCCGATTTACCATTTTTAGTGGAGAATATAATTCCACCTAATTCCAAAACAGAAATCCCCAAACTGGTGCCGAATTTAAACCACAAAGACAAATACATACTACACTATAGAAACTTTAAGCAGGCCATAAATAATGGACTAATTGTAACTGAAATTCATCGCGCCCTCAAGTTTAAGCAGTCACGTTGGCTGAAAAAATACATAGATCTCAATACTAATATGAGAAACAATGCCAAGCACACATCTGAGAGAAATCACTTTAAGCGCATGGTCAATAGTGTGTACGGGAAAACTATGGAAAACGTGGATGACAGACGAGATATTTACCTTAAAACCCACTGGGTTAGTAAGAGAAATTCCCCAGGCGCAAACAATTTAATTGCTCGACCGAATTTTAAGTCTTGTTCTATATTTTCAGAACACTTTGTGGCTATACATATGGGTAGAACCAAAATATGCTATAACAAACCATTGTACATCGGTTTCACAGTGTTGGAATTGTCAAAAGTAAGGATGTATGATTTTTATTATGGAATATTAAAACAGCAATTAGGTGATCAAATTTCATTACTTTACACAGATACCGATAGTTTTGTACTTAAAGTTGATAAAATTAATTTTTATGAATTTATGGGGAGAAATATAGAACATTTCGACACATCTAATTATAAAACGGATAATAAATTTAACCTACCCGTAAGTAAACCAATATTGGGGAATTTCAAAGATGAGTATCCAAATCAGGCCATCAGCACATTTTTAGGGACAGGCGCCAAGGCCTACTATATTAGATCAGACGAAAAAGAGACCAAAGCCGCTAAGGGAGTAAAAAAATGCGTAATACAAAGCAGCTTAAACATGTCGGATTATCAAAAGATTGTAGAAGGCGGGGGTAAGATATTTAGAAAAATGAATACATTCAGGAGTAAGTTACATGATATATATACTGAAATGAAAAACAAAGTCGCATTATCTTACAACGATGACAAAAGGTTTATAATACCAAACACCGTGAAAACTCTACCGTGGGGACACAGAGATATTCAGGAATATCGTAATGGACCTCGAAAAACTGTAGCCGAATTCAAATATAATGTAGCCAATATTGTAAATAATGTTAGTGATGAAAATAGATTAGAGTTACTGTTAAGACTATTATTAGATGAAATGTAAATAGAAAATTAATGTATATGAAATATATATGTAACAAATTATTGTGACTTTTTTTTACCAATATCAAACTATCTCTCCCCTCCACTCCCTACTCATTCGAACGGCTATAAATAGCGGATGCCCACAGTTAGATATTCATTCCACTCCAGCCAGTCCGCTCAGAAAATCAGCAAAAATGTCCATCAACATATCGGCCATAATTACCAGGGAGCAAGCTGATAAGGAGCTTGAGTGGTTGAATTCAAATTGGGGGAAGTTCCAACCAGAGGCGCAACAAATCAGTCAAGTGATGGTAAACGGGGCATCTGATGAGAAGAAGAAAGAAAAAAAAACGTAAATAATGGTATTTGAAGATGTAAATTTTAATAAATATATGTATGTGAAAATTTACTTTGAATAAATATTTATACCAATCCATGTATCTCATTTTTCATTTTTTTAAAAGAAAAAAATTCTTCAAATAAAAGTTGTTTGTAATGTAATTCTCTATAATTTTTGTTCTATACATAATTCCCATAAAATCGACCGTAATCGAGAAATTTGACAAAAAGTGTAAAATTACCCCCACTCTCCATAAAAAAACATCTGTGTCGGCTTTATTTGAAATGCGATAGGGATCATATTATATGTATGTACAGAGAATCAAAAAAGGAATAAAAAAAATTTAGTTACCCCCACCCCCTCCCTAAAACAGCCGCCAACAATTGCATATCTCCGTAACGGTAAGAGATAGAATTTTTTCCTTGGGGAGGGGGGCCTATGGGGGGTGGGGCGAGGGGGGATGGGTTGGGTGGGGGGTATGGGGCGGGTTAAACTTTGGTCTTTTATTTTTTTTTCCATTGGGTAAAAGGGGTCTAGGGGTCAAGATAAAAAAATTAGGCGAAAAACATCTGTGCCGGGTTTATTTGAAATGCGATAGGGATAGGGATCATAGGGATAGGGATTATAAAAACAAAAAAGAAAATAAAAAAAAAAAATTACCCCCACCCCTATAATTTTTTGATTTTTTTTTTTGCTAGGGTGTTGGGGAAAAAAAATTTTAGGTATTTTTTTTATTTTGATTTTTTTTGATAGGGTGTTAGGGAAAAAAATTTTTAGGGGGTATATTTTGTATTTTTATTTTTTTTTGATAGGGTGTTGGGGAAAAAAATTTTTTAGGGGGCATATTTTGTATTTTTATTTTTTTTTTTTTGATAGGGTGTTGAGGTAAAAATTTTGGGCCCTGCGATGCGCGCGCAACACTCCCACTCCTCACAACACTCCCACTCCTCCCCACTCCTTTCGATTGATGTATATACCCAGCTACAGAGCATTATCATTCAGTCTGGTTCAGCTCACCACACCAGACAGACATGGCAGAAATCGCCGAGTGCGACTCTACAGATATGGTTGATATTGTTGACCTATTGTCAGCCGGGTGGGACACCGAGTTGAATGGTCCATGCGACTCCACATCGGGGTTCACACTGCAGCCGCCCGGTGTCTACGAAGTAGACACCGATCCGAACAGTGAGTCGGAGAGTGGCGACTCCTCGGACTGGTGGGATGACGACATCGACCCTCCGATCGACGACGACGACATCTCCGATTGGGATGCCGATGCCGATCCCGACATCGGCTTGGTGGTTTTTGACGATTCTGACTCGTAAAGACCACCTACCTTGGTCAGACAACGGCCCTTTTCAGGGCCATCAAAAAAATTCATAGTAAAGGCAGTGCCTTTAGATAAGTCTTAATGTTATACGCAGCTATTGACTCGCTTTCCATAGATGCGTGAGCGCATGATGTTGTGAGTGTCTCCCCTCCGCTTCCAATCTTTTCGATCACTATATATTCGGAGATCAGCGCTAGGAAATTCAGTTTACTTCAACTCGTTGAGTAACTAACATGGCCGATATAATCGAAGTAGCCGAATGCGATTCGACGTCCGGAGTAGATACGAGCTGGGGTCAAATGACCGACTTGGATGGGGTGTGCGATACCACCCATGGTCTCCGAAGACCAAGGCGACCATCAACGCCACCCGGTCCATGCGACTCGCGCGTCCTGATATTGGACGTGCATGACGTGTGGTGTGGCACCGACACTGAGTCGAACACCGACTCGGATGCTGAGTCCGGGTCGGATGCCGATTCGGAGAGCGATTCTGACTCGCAATAGGGTATCTGCCCTCGTCAGAAAAAAAAAACGGTTCTTTTCAGAACCAACAAAAAACTATAAAAACGGTTCTTTTCAGAACCAACAAAAACTTATTACAAATAATTTGCCCCAAGAGGACAAACTATTTTATTTAGAGGTATGCACAGCCTTACACCAATATGGCTTAATAAATGATATATAGTACTTTATGAAATACCTCGTATTAAGATTGAATATTATTTAAAATATATTATGCGGTATTCCAAAAATGTATGAGCATCATGTTACAGTCGCAAGATGTTACCCTATGAAATGCCGAGTATTGCAATTTAATAATATATACTAATATGCCGTATACCCGAAATTTGTGCATTGTGTAGTTAAAAATATGATTCGATGCGCAATGGTCGTTATTTACAATATGAGGCTGTGAGAGTCTCCCCTCCACTCCCACCCTGACACTCTTCCCGATTTTACTATATATACGAGCAATCAGCGCTAAGAAATTTAGTTTATTTCAGCTAGCTGAGTGAACTACTAAACTTTTTCAGTTATTTTCAGTTATTTTCAGTTTTTAACATGAGTTGCAATGACGAGACAACCAATGCCATCAACAGCATCCTTATGGAGCCCAAGAGCAGACTGCATGATTGTATGACAGATGACGACTTTGATCTGGAGATGCTGCTAATGTCAATCGGACCCGTGTCACCTGTGTCGCGAGTAAGTGACATCCCGCTACCAGCCCCGGTACCAGCCCCCATTTCAGCCCCGGTACCAACCGCATTACAAACCTATGTAATTGACGATAGCGGGGATGAGTTTGAAGACTCGCCAAAGATTATCGTCCATACGGATATTCGTGTCCCTAGACTGCCGGCAGCGACAAAAAGATTGTCAGTGGTTGCACCTAAAACCAAGAAGCCGAGAGCCCCAAGGAAGCCGAGAGCCCCAAGGAAGCCGAAGGTCGCACCAGCACCAACATTGTTGCTGGTACCCTCGACAAGCGTGGTGGCTTCAACCAGCCGAGCCGAGCCGAGCATACCATCATCGCAGGATGAACTTAGTATGCGGCTCAATAAAGCAATGCTCGCCGTGATGAATCACCAGACGCGGTTAACGGCAGATAGGGAGCAGTTGGAAATAACCCGATCTACCTACAAAGAATTGAAGATGGAGGTGGATGAGGTAGAAAAGGCCATGGAGGTAGCCTCAGCGCCAATTCAGTATAGGCTGGACGAATTGGATGAGGAAAATAGTCGCATCCAACTACACATCGCCGACTTGCAGCGGCAGTTGGAAGAGGTCGTACATCGCCAACATGTTGTGCGCCAAAGCCAGGTGGATGCGGGTATTGAAATGTCAAGGGTCAAAGAGGCCCATCCGGGACATGAAGAGCGGAAGAGGGCTTGCGAGGCGATGAGGGTGAAATGCGATGAAGTGAGCGAACGGGCGCAGGCGACAAAGGAAGGCATTTCAAAGTGGTTAGATCACATCAATTCGGATCCGGGCGGCAGTTGATAAAATTAAAAAAAATGCAATGTGCCATACTAATACCTAGGCGATGGTGGCGTGGAAATTTAGTAAAGGGTTCTTTTCAGAACCGCTGAAATATTTTTAAATGAAAGATTAGATATTGCATCACTTGCAATAATATAATTTTAAGATATAACAGTTTTTTGTTGGGAGTCTCCCAATCTCCCACAATCTTTCAGATCACTATAAATACTCACCGCACACATACACATATAGTTCTTAAATAGATATTCAACCTACATTCTACTTGAAGACCTCGCGCTACTATGCATACTTTAAGCGATGATTGTTCTATGAGTAAGCGCCTCACTTGCAAGATTTGTACCGATAAGGAAGTGCAAATGGTTTTTATACCATGTGGGCATGCCGTATCTTGCAATAGCTGTAGTCGATCTGTAGTTATTTGTATTATATGCAGAGCACCGATTAATGCTAGAGTAAAATTTTTTCTGACATCCAACTTTCCGGAACTAGATGCACCCTACTGAGCGTGATGTTATGCAGGGGAGGTGGTAAATTCGAGGGTTGGGAGAGTGGAGGTGGGAATACATAACCATATATAAGGAGGTCCCGACCACTTACCAGCATCAGTCACTTCGCTGTAGCTGACCATTAAGAATATCAGAAAGCCGAAAAAATAAAAAATAGCAAAGATGGATGGACAAATTGTTGTTGATGTTGATGCGGTTGAGGAGATCGAGCGTCAGCTCTCCTTGTTGGCGCGTTTTGATGCCAACAAGCCAGGCATTGACGAATTTTGGGACGCCATAGAACGTGATGTAAGTTTTTAACTATTACCTTATGTTTATAAAATATCTAATTATTATGCTTATAAAATATCTAATCAATATACTTCTTTACAGGCTGCTGATGCCGCTGCTGCCGCTGCCGACGGTGATGGAGAAGGCGTGGCTGGTCTAGCGCAACTTGCCGACGAGGATTTGGGTGCTGTTGGTCCGGCACCACTCGTCGAAGAGGGTGAAGACGCCGTTGGTCCAGCCCCACCCGCCGATGAACCCGCCAGCGACGACGATGATGAGGGCATTGAGGCTGATTGCCCTGGATCACCGACTTCAATAAGAAGGGAGCTGGCTGTATTTCAGGCCAGAGGCGGTAACCACTTCTGCGTTACATCCAGCTCCGTTATTGTGAAGTTGGTTATTCCCGGCATGGAACGGAGCAAACGTCTGTGCAACCCCTGCTTTCTTTATTACGAGCAGATGGAGGTCGAAAGAAATCCAAATGCCAGGTACATACACGAGCATCAGCATTTTGTTGTAGAAGGGGGGGATTTGGAGGATCCGCAAACATGTGATGTATGCGCCCGATATATTTCCCACTTCTGCGACACAAATGTTTGTCCTGTATGCATCGGCGCTTGAAATAAAGGAGTCAGGGGTTGCAATACGGCGGCTTTGTTATGCATCCAATGACCCTCTATACATTAGTTTTAGATTTAATTTGTATAATTGTTTATTATTTAAGCTTTCTGTATATATTTAAGTGTAAGTTATTTTATTATTGTATATGTAGTAGTTAATAGGGAAATAAAACTTGTTTTTTTTTTAAATCTTTATTTCATTTAATATCCATACTAAACAATATCATTTATATTAATCCAAGAGTTTTCTTGCTGTGGGAATCCCAACCACTTCACCAAGGCTTTGTCCTCTTTTGTCCGAATGACCTTTTCCACTAAATAAACATCTTTCCAATTTGTTTTTAATAATTCCAACTCATAAAATGAGCCTTTAATCGATTGACCATTCATATCTTCTAGAATGTATGTTACGGGGTATGTGCTATTTATTTTTCTTATTTTGAATAATTCAGTTGTATAATTAGCAGTATACCCTTTTTCAAATATGCTTTTATATTTACTTATTCTTACGACATCGCCGACACGATATTTCGGTTTTTTACGCCTTACTTTATTTTTGTTTTGCCTATATTGGTTGAGTTTAGTTGTCGGCAGGACATCTATTGGCTTCATACCTATGATTGAATGCGTGGTGTTATTATACTTATTAATGACACCGTTTATAATATCTATCCAATTGTATTTCCCTCTCATAGCCATTTTTTTATATAATAGGGATTTTATCGTACGAATCACACGTTCTGCCATTGACGCTTTCATTGTACTATAAGTCGAATAGTGATTTATATCATATGTTTTCATTACTTTCCCAAATTCCTTGTTATAATATTCTGTCCCTTGATCCGTTTGTAGATTTTTAGGATGGTGTGCGCAATTTTGGAGTATATCTAAAAAGGCATTTCTAACATGTAAGCCTGTTTTATTTTTTAATGGTCTCGCCCACACATATTTCGTATAACAATCGATGACAATTAGAATATATCTGTAACCATCGTTTTCATCTTTATAACTTTGCATATCAGCCAAATCACTCTGCCACAAGTCGGCATATCCTTTTACAATAGTCCTTCTTCTGGGAAAATTTCGACGGGCAGATCGGTGGATTTCTTCAATTATTTGGTGCTTAGACATTCTTTCCAATTAAAATACAATTTTTTATTCAATCTTTTTGATCCTTTCTTCCAGTCCTACTTTAATTTTCGATAAAACCGCTGTATTTTGTCCAATACTTCCTTTGACGCTTTCAAGGTCTCGAAGAATTTCCGTATTACACTTAAATGAATTTATCGGTAAGGTCAGTTAAACGGTTCTCTAAAATTATAGTAAAATTTTTTATGCCTTTTATTTCACTTTCCAAAATATCAACTTTAGTAATAATTTTTAAAATATTACTTTTTGTAGTGGTAAGTATGTCCTCAAAAAATTCTCTATTGTGCTTCACTATTTGTAACATCGATTGGTATTTAACATTAACATCACCAATACTATTGCTTGACACAGTTCGATGTTCAAATACTAATTTCTTAAGTTCACTCTGCTGATTTTCGAAATAAATAGTAGCTTCGCGTAATACGTTTTTAATGGATTCCGTTAAAGCTTTTAAAACGAGATCTTTTGCTTGCATAGTAACATCGTCAACATATCCAACTGTTACAGCATCAGTCGATTGTTCTGGCTCTCCGAGGTTCACCAACCGTTTGCTTTGCATATCATAATTACCGTCACCTGTTAATTTGAATCCAAGACCCCTTTTTTCTCGAATAATTACGCGTTGATTTTTCTTTTTTCTTCCGAATTTATCTACAATGTTCCTTGAAGACATTCCGTTTACGACTGACCTCTACAGCGCATGTATTTAATATATTATTCGCTCTTCTCTTAATTCTTCAATTATAGATAAAATTTCATTATCGTGCCCAGTATGGCCGGCTTGCTTTGAACTCCATAATAAACGCAATCTAGCCACCAATTCTCTCGGCTTGTTCCAATAAACGTATGTGGGTTTAGAGGTCATTATTTTTTTGTATTTAGGTATTTTTGAAAACCCTCCACCCTTTATCTTTACCGGAGAGAACAATGGTCTAATAATTTTTCTCAATTTATTTACATTTTTGTTACTTAGCCCTTTGGACTCGTCATACTCCTTAAAGGCCGCTCCGGTAAGTTGTAATATTTCCTTATATGTATCCTTAGTCGCATTACTTACTTTCTTAGGGCTTCGATAAAATAGTAGCTCATACAATTCCGGATTGCCGTGGTAGTCAGCAACTCTTCTATCCCCATCCCAAAACGAGATTTTGCCATCAGAAAATTTTACTTCTAAATTCCCAACCATTGTTTTCATGTCTTTGTCCATATATACGCCGTACCGAGTATCATAGCGTTTATTACCTCGCGATATTTCTTCTAAATGCTTATTAATATATTTTTTATCATCATCATCATCATCATCAACATCACCGCGGTCGGATATTGCACTTTCAAAACTTTCTCCATATTTTGTCGAGTCCGGTGATATTGACGCGAGTTCCCTTTTCATGCCAGATCTTTCTTCTTTAGTGTTAGCGGGGTTTTCTTCTTTAGCGTTAGAGGGGTTAGAGGTTGCGGCTTTTGAAATTGTTTTCAACGGTTTCGTCAGCGGTTCATACATTTTTTCTAGAGCTTGCAAAGTTTCAACGCGCCCACTTTTTAAGGCATTAAATTTCTGTCTAACCGAATCGGAGACAGCGGCCAGCTCCGATTTGGTGTCGAAATGTTTTTTATTGCTATACATTTTAATCGCTGAAACCACCTGCCGCCTTGGACGCTACTTGAAAAATAACGCGTATTGCATTGTTTATGGGTATATGAAGCTATCGAATCCTTTCTTATATCTACCGGCGCTTATATCTTTATCTTTATCGATCACTAGAAATCCATGCTTTTCACCCCAACATTCCACACATATTTCTTGAAATTTTCTAAAAGACACGTCTGGAGCTACATGGTCTGAATATATGTGACGTAGGTTTAGGTCATCTTGTCTAAACATAATTATTAGATTTGCGTTGTCTCTAATCAACTGTTTCGGAATCTTCGAATACGTTTGAGCCAAATAAAAGCAATCTATATTTCTGTGTCGCCCCATACTAAAATATGATCTAATAACATCTTGTTTTTCACAAATCACATCATCAAATATAAATATGGAATTTGGTTTGGCGTCTACTGGTTGAATTATATCTTCATTATTGTTGAACGTAAAATAACCCAACCCTTTTATCGGAGTCAAAACTTCATGCAAGTACTCATACTTCTTCTGGTATAATGATTTTGAATAAATATATACATTTTCAAATCGTAGCCCATTTGGTTGAATGAGTAGTGATAACATAACATTTGTTTTACCGCAATTTGATGGTCCTATTAGAAGGCCGCGTATTGTATCGGGCAACAATGGGCCGTGTCTAGGAATCTTATTTTCACTAAGCCCATCACCAACTTTTTCATCTAAATTCTCCACACAGATACTATTTTGTGCTTTGACTATGCGCATCGTTTGACTGTCTTTGGCTATATAAACCATCGCTCATGTAACATTCATTTAAATGCCTAGCGTCAAACGAGTGCGATCTATCACTAAACGTTATTCAAAAAGAAAGTGTGGAAAAGGGTTTGTTAATTCCCTAATAAATAAATTACCATTTGAACTGCACATACCGAAGTACCAATATTGTGGGCCAGGTACGCGCTTACAAAAACGTTTAGCGCGTAACGACCCCGGAATAAATGAATTAGATAAAGCCTGTAAATTACATGATATCGCTTATTCTAAAAGTGCAAACGATTTGAAAGCTAGACATATTGCTGATAAGGACCTTCAAGAATTAGCTTGGACTCGGTTTAAAGCTAGCGACGCGTCAGTTGGTGAAAAGGCAGCTGCCTGGACTATCACAAATATTATGAAAACAAAGCGAAGTTTTGGTATGGGCCATAAATTACGGTCTAGGAAGCGGCGTCGCGGAACAAAAAGCAAAAAACGAATTGCTTTCGGTAGAGGAATTGTCAGTAAGATTAAAGGGGTATTAAAGACATATGGCGGACAGAAAATGGGGGAAAAAACACTTAAGAAGATGGCTGCATCATCTCTCATGGCTGCCCGAAAATATGTTAAAGCAGCTGGGGGAAAGAAAAAAATTATTATTCCCCGTATTATACCGATACCAAAAACAGGTGGATTTTTACCATTAATACCTATTTTTGCTGGATTATCTGCATTGGGGAGCTTGGCAGGAGCGGCATCCGGAATCGTCAAAGCAGTGAACACCGCTAAAACAAATAGTCAACAATTAACAGAAGCTAATCGACACAATAGAACCATGGAAGCCATCTCTCTAGGAAAAAACGGTAAAGGATTATACTTAAAGCCCTATCGAAAGGGGTTGGGCCTTTACATGAAACCATATCGGCCAAAAAACTCGTAAGTTCACTACCTCGAAGACCTCTCAGTAATTTAGACATACAATCTTTTGCCAAAAGATTCAAGATTCCCTACTTTCGAGGTGTGTATATGAGAGATAATTTATCAAACTGCGGGCCACTAAGAAACGAATCAGCCATTGTCAATTTGGATAGTAGTAGCGGGCCAGGAACACATTGGGTCGCTTACAAGAAAAGAGATGCGTCCTCAATATATTTCGATAGTTATGGTGATTTACCCCCACCTTCAGATTTAATTAGTTATCTGTATAAAGGGCGTTGGCCGGTATCTGAAGTTCACTATAATTATAAACGCTACCAGAAGTTTGATACTGTCCTATGTGGACATTTGTGTTTGCAATTTATTCTCTCTGAAGGATGAATACCCATGATGAAGAACAACCTAAGGATTTTTCTAAAAATGAATCTATCGACGTAAATGATGGTCCGACGGTATTTTTGAAACGCGGGTCAATTGACGTAAGCGATGATCCAACACCAAAACACGTGATTTGTTGTTTTTGTAAAATTCGAGAACTGAAAATTGCCACTAAAAAGCGAGTTTATAATTTATGTATTCGAAAATAGATTTCGAAGTCAGTGTGACATACTTCTTAGCCATGTCAAGAACATTTAATTTGTCGTCCATAGCGTCAAGCATTCTCAGCAATGATTTTTTTCCGCCCATCGAATTGGATGTTAATAAACAGTATGGTCTTGGATTAATAGCATTTTATGCCTACCATTCTATCAAAAATATCACCTCAAAAAATAATATCATCTGTTTAGAGGTGGTAGACCCAGAAAAGTTTTGGGCAGATGTAATGCAGCGAGAGAAGAGTTGGGCCGAGGAAGGCAGTGTACCGAAAAAAATTAATGTACGTGTGGCACCCGGCGCTTATGAGATTGACGAAATTAATAAGTTCGTCCAAAAAGCTATATATGATTATCTATATCCGGATACCAAAACTATTATAAATCAGGGAGAACTTGATGATATGTTTAAATTGTCGGCGAACAACAACACTCTAAAATGTGAAATTTCATCTAAATTCATAATCAACTTTGATTGTGACAACAGTATAGCTAGCCTCTTAGGATTCAGTAATTCGAAGTGCCCGCCAAGGCCTGAAGCTTATGTCTCTACAAGGCCGATCAATATTATGAACCTCCATCTTGTTCAATTGGATTGTAATATTATTTCTGGTTCCTATATAAATGGGAAAGAAGCCCACACCCTTTTTTCATTCGACATAGACGTTGAGCCAGGATACAAACTGACGAAGGAACCTCATAACATTATTTATCTACCAGTCATACCTGCCGGTCGGCAATACCTAGACAACATTACTATCCGAGTTGTAGATGATAACGGTGAGTTGATTGACTTTGGGGAGGAAACTATCAATATCACACTCGAGTTAAAGGAGATAAACTAATATGGGATTCTGCTTCAAACCACGACATTCAACTAGCACCCATTTAAATAATCATATAAATAGAATCGAAGGGAAAAACATGAACATTCGTCGAGTAACTGTAAAGCGAAGAAGACTTCTGTTGTCTAATAAAGATTATAAATTTCTTCAATCTATTGGATTCCATATAAGATATTAAATAATGGCTGTTTATGTAAGAAATGAGATGTTGGACGTATTTGAAAAGCCGATCGTCGATAACTCAATCAAAAGATGCGATGGATATATCCACCCGCCTACGGGATCGCCAAATTACAAACATTCTGATACAATCACCTTTACGATCAATAATATGGACCTGAATCTCTTAATTTGCGATAGTTACATCAATATAGTCGGAACATTTAAGCCAAAAGAGGCTAATAAAAAGTGCTATTTGGCCAACAATGCTCTTCCTGGCCTATTTGAAGAAATTAGATATGAAATGGGTGGACAAAAGATTGCTGAATGTCGAAAACCCATTATAACGACAGCAATAAAAAATATGGTGTCATATGGTGAAAAACATGCGAAATTATTAGAAACATCCGGTTGGGGCCTCAGCGAAGAGAATCAAGTTTTGGTTGATTCAACGAGTAATACATTTACAGGTAGAATCTTATTAAAACATCTATTTGGTTTTGCTGAATCTTACAAAAAAGGGATAATAGGTGTTAAGCATGAGATGACTGTAATAATTGCTCGAGCATTCGAAAATTGCTATATAGGAGAAGTCGATGCAGACATAACTATCACTAAAATGGATTGGATAGTCAAACATATTACTCCCGAAAATGATGCAGATGTTCTCATGTATAAAAAAATTAATGACAAACATTTGCAATCCATTAAAATACCGCACCATAAATGGGATCTTTATGAATTACCTACTCTAAGACAAACTTCTAACGACATATGGGCGATTAAAACCACTACATCCATGGAACGACCTAGATATGTAATTATTGGATTTCAAAATACTTCTTTTACTGAAAACAGGAAAGAAGATGTGACGGCGTTTACGGCTGCTGATATAAGCAATATCAGATTATATCTAAATTCTGAAGTTTACCCATTAGAGCGTTGGAATTTAGATGTTGGGAAAAAGTTGGATACTCCCGCTTATTATGCTTATGAAGATTTTCAGCGAAGTTACTACAAAAAGGAAAATCCCCAACCGATGTTAGGCCTGAATGGCTTTAGAGCGAACCCCCTATTCGTAATTGATTGCAGTATGTATCCAAAACCAATCAAATCTTCAACTGTGGATGTCAAGGTTGAATTCGAAACACGTAAAATGCAGTTTCCCGCCAACACTAAAGCGTATGCGCTTATTATTCATGAAGCTCTTATAAGTTATAATGCACTAGATGGCACTGTACACACTGAATATATGCCATTGTAGTTCATATAATCTAATTTACTGTATCCAAACTTATACCTGTGTTCACTTTTAACAAAAATAAAAAGATGTAACCTTTTTTAAATAAAAAACAATTAAACTATGTATATTGTTTTATTTATATTTTAATCACAGATAGATAGATATATTATATAAGTAATCCCTAATCCATTTCGTCATCTGTCTCATCATCAGCCTCATCGTCTGCATCTTCATCTAAACCATGTTTACTCCTTATTTGCGGGGTGATGTATGGTAAGGCCTCGTTCAAGAAGCGTTTCAAACTTAGGGTAACCATCTTCTCACAGAATGTATCTAAGTCCAGCTCACATGCATTATATTCGCAGCAAAGACTGCTGCCTTTACAGTATTTCTCATAACAATCGTTTTGATAGGCCACAGCTTCTGGAAACAGCCATACCTCAGCGTCGTAATTGATGGAGTGTAACGCATCCATCGCCAGTGCGTCCAGTTCCTTTCCAAGCCTGCTTATTGCTGATTCTAAGTCGATGGCTTTAGGCCAGTGCTCTTCGGAATACATCATCCACATGTCGAAATAATCTGAAACAATATTTGGCCGTTATTAAATAAACAAATATTGGTCAAGTTATACTTACGATAAAATTGTGGAAATTCTTAATGAAATATTGCGTATATTAGATATCTATATGTGTTTAAAAGTAAAAAAAATATTTACAGTGACTCTACCATGGATTTAACTAATTGATTGCTGGCCAACTAGATCGATTCTTATATGAGACCTAGTAGTTGAGTTGTAACACGGCTTTTCCCCTAAATAGGCCATGGCATATTGGCCAGTAGAATCATTTATCATAGCAATGACTTCGGGTGGCATTATTTCAAAAATGCGTCTCGGTAACCAACACTGGAAAAGCTCCTGTGAGTGCCGATCAATTAAATGAATAAGTAAACATTTACCATATCTGGTATCTTTGACCAATATTGTTTTAATAATATAAAGTTGACCTATAACCAATGACTTTAGTTCTCTTTGGTCCAATATTGTGGGCCAGTCTCCAAGTAATTTATTAACCGCATCAATTTGCGTTTGAGCCATAGTAGAATACAAATAAATATTTTTTTACCTGTATAATACACAATACTACACAATACTACACTCAGTTATTATTTGAAACTTCTAAAGACTCTTAAAGCTTACGATTTTAAACTGATTCCATTTGGATATGAGGTCGCTATATATCCTCCCTAAAAATCCCCACCTCCACTATGTTTTCCTTCTCAATATTCATAGTATGTAATATAGAATACAATAGTAATCACTAGGAGGTAAATAGTAATGACTATTTAAGCGGTACTTACAAGGTGTATAGAGTAATGAGATGTACTTACTATGCTCATTACACTACTCAATTACGTTCATTAAAGTATATAATTTACAGAATAATTGGGAGGCACTTGCTAATTGCGCGAAGGGTGGGATACTACCCCTTCCAACAATATTTACATCGCGCGTGTCTGCCGAAGACCGGTGATTCACTTTAGCTATGGCGGTTGAGAGTCAAGGGTGTGCATGGCGCCGACTTATTTCCCCTATGCTACAACAGTAAACAAGAGAAGTACTTAGACTTATTACACTACGTGATATACACAATAAATACTGTCTGAGAGGTATGCATATGGTGTAATGAGAGGTACTTACTATGGTCATTACACTATGCAATTACACTCAGTACAGAATAATTGGTTGGTCCTTACATCACTATGTGTACTGAGAGGTACTTACTATACTCATTACACTATGCAATTACACTCATTACACTATGCAATAACATGGTGTACAGAGTAATTCAGAGGTACTTGCTAATTGCGCGAAGGGTGGGGGGTACTTGCTAATTGCGCGAAGGGTGGGGGGTACTTGCTAATTGCTCGAAGGGTGGGGGGTACTTGCTCGAAGGGTGGGGGGTACTTGCTCGAAGGGTGGGGGGGGTACTTGCTCGAAGGGTGGGGGGTGGGTACTTAGGGTAATTACTAATTACACCAATTGCCTCTGACCTTGCCTCTGACCTTGGTCCAGAACTGGCTAATCCCATCTACTGGTCGCACTGTGACACGTACATGGCTGCTTCGCTATATTCTTCAAGCCACATAGCAAATTCGTTGACTGTTATAGATTTTTCTTGTCATTTAAACTGTACAATTTTCCTTCCCCATTCCATTTTTAGTGTAGGATTGAGTTTTTTTGTCAGGTCAGTAATAAGCTGAGGATTTGATAAATATTCATATCTTTTAAGGCTAGTAATAGTCACCGAGAGATTTTGTACTTTGTTTGAGAAGTCTACTATTGTTTCAATTCTATCGTCTCTTATGTTTGGTATTTTTGTAACAGTTTCAATTAAATATTGGATAATTACTTCCGGTCTTCCAAAATTTTTCTCTAGTGTTTTTATAATTTTATCCACATCTTGGGTGAAGCTTAAAAGGGCATTAACACAGTCTCTAGCTTTTCCTTTTAGGCACTTCCTTAGACGGGACATATTTTCTGAATTTGTAAATCCACATATTTCAGTCGTTTCTTTAAATTGCGTGATAAAATTTATCCAGTCCCAAGGTTGACCGAAAAAATCTGGAAGGTCTTTATTAATACATTGACGTGTCATGAGTTGTCTTATTTTATGATCATTATCTAACGTTTTTTCGTTTCTTTCTGGAAGTGGCAAAGATTCTATCCAGTCATTAACAAAAGAAGATTTTGAAGTCACTGTTTTATTGTCTTCTTCCTCGGTCGATACTAAAGATTTGTGGGACCTCACTGATTCTTCTAATTCTATTTGTTTAAGCTGTATTTCCTTTTCAAGAAGTCTTTTCTCATGTTCTAATTTGCTTGCTCTTCTTTCAATTTCTATAAGTCGTTTTTCTTTTTCTAGTGCCAGTTCAGCTTGCATAATTTTCGAGTTTCTACTTTTGGTTGAAGTTACTTTAGATTTTTGAGCAGAGTTATTTTTTTTGCTGATTTTAGAAGCAGCTACGTTTGTTCTTGAAGAAGCTGTTATGTTCTGAAGTGGTTTATCCGCCGCCATGTCAGTCTGGTTGGTTTGGTTTTTTGATGCGCCACCTTTTACGTTACAGGTTTCTCCATTTACTTCGAAGCCAAGTCTTTCTGGTTTTTTCTTTATCCTTTCACTTCTTCTTACGCAAGGTAGAGATTTAGAAGTGGACATTTTTCCGTATTGCCGATTCTTTTGTAGGTTTAAATACTCGAAGGACCACCATGAAACTGCCTTTATTAGTTTCAGAAGGTTTGTATTTTAAAGTCGTAAAAATATCTCCCAAAGTAGTTTTTATTTTTTTTATTGACGTATTTAATTACATTTCAAACTTATGTCAAAGAGTATTATTCTAGTTACCATTTTTAAAACACCTATGACTTCCGCCATAGTAAAACAAAATAAATAAAGTATTTAAAGTAAGTATTTAAGTATACATAATAACGCAGCAACACTTTTTGTCCCCTCTCCCCCCGAATATGATTTCAACTGTGCATTAATCACTATTTTAATGGCCTTGTGTGATGCAGATTTTTCTTTTCGGTTAGACTTTCAAAAGTGTTCGGCTAACTTCGAAAGTGAATTTCGTAAACAACTTGTATTAGCTAACTCATTAAATTTATCACTTGATAGGTATACTAGGTGACGAAGCCGTTTTCCATGATAAAAATATTGCCTACCATGCTTAATTTTTGATATTTGGAAATCAAGTATTCATCCACAGGTAAACTATTATTAGAAATCGTGTATAATCCTTATTTTCCCTAAATAAAATTATTTGAAATACCCTGTACATTGGTTAAGCAACAATTTTTTACTGTGCTCGACAAAAATGTAAAAGTTTTGCAATATTTTCTCGATTAATTAATAACTTGTACTTTGGTTTTTAGGTTAGTCACCGATGAATTAAAGAAATACAATTATTTTGTTGTAAAAACTGAATATCTTTAAGATATTGTCCTTTAGTTATTCTAACGCAACATTGAACTGACAGCTCTGAATGTTTACCAAATAACACTTAAATAAAATATATAAAATATTTGTTGGTCTTATAAATAAATATTTATTTTTAAAACAATGAATATGAACTTTTTTTATCTAATATCAAAGCAAATATAAAATTATACAATGTAATTCTGTTAGAAAAAGACATATAATATGTTAACCGTGGATGGGTTACACAAATAACCACCCCTGTTTATTGGGTTTTTGTCCATTTATAACCGAAATATACCGTATGTTTTATAAATTTTGTCAATTTCTTTTCTTATTCATAATTTGGGAACAACCCCGTAGATTTTTAGTCGTTTAGCACATTTGTCATCTATATCTTGTCTGATATACTAGGGTGCCTAGACATCTGAATAAAGTCGGACATGTAACTTAAAATTTAAGTCTGCAGCGTATAATGAAAATTTTATTTCCTCAATCACGATCGGCTCCCCAAAACACGCTGCGTGTAGAACGCATGTAGAAAAGAGACAATTTTGCAATCTTTGTAACTTATTGATTTTTTGCATATCATTTTCCATTCATCTTTTTTAACATTTCCTTTTTAAATTCTTTTTGCAATTTCATGCACTTTTTCATCTTCATTTTCTTATGATTTATCATACTATCTATATCATTCTACATTTTAATTGTCATAATATTTATTATATCGCATTACCTTTATTATTTCATACACCGCATTTTTATATAATTATTTATTGTCGTTATACCAAATTATTTATTATATGTATCTGTTTGACTTTCCCCGATTCTTACTTATTTTCAAACATTTACCTCTACCAATTCTATTTTTTTTTTCATTCTTGCTGCGCAACTGTTTTAATTTTATTCTCATTTTACTTTTTTTTACTGTTTGATTTTTCATCTCATACTCCTTTTGCCTCTGTTTCAATTTTATTTTAATATCACTTTTATTCATCTTATTATCTATTCTATTATATGTTTCATCCCCCTGTGTCTGTTTTAATTTTAACCTAATTTAATCTTTATTTTTATACCTTTGTTTCTTCCTGATCCCATATATATTTTCTTTTTACTTTATCTTGTCTTTTACTTTTGTCTGTAATTTGTTTTTATTTTCCTTTATTTTCTTTCTCGCCTTTTTTTCAATTTATGGTTTTATCTCTTCTATTTTTACCTCCATTTGTGTTTCATGTATATTTTTTTATCTATTTCAAATATTTTATGTTTATTTTCTTTAATTTTTCTATCATGTCTAAATTCTTGGACGTCTTCTTTTATGTTGTCCATCTTATTTCCTATTGCTTTTTCATTCTGTTTAATCTATTTTTTTAATCCATTTATTTTCTCATCCATCTTATTACTATTTATATCCAATTTCTTATCCATTTTTAACAGCATCATCATTATTGTATCATGTCTATATTTTTTTTTTAATTGTCGTCTCCGTTCGTTTTTAACAATTATTGTAGTTTTATGAAAAAGGGTATTAAAGACAAAAATGCAAATAAATAATAAATTTTAAACACCAACTTCTTTCTAATGGTAAACACACCATATACGCTACCATAAGGTAGTGTGAAAATGGGAACATTTATTTACAAATATACCAAGTAAAAATTTTAAATAATCGTTTTAAAGAACATTCCAATTTGATGCAGGATGTTCGAAATAATTGTGATAGTTGGTCATTCATACGGACCTAACGAAATTGTGTAAAATCAAACTGGAACCAACTTAATATTTAGCTTTTAAAAATATAATTAGAACTAATTTTAATTTAAGGTAATTAAATTAAGCTGTCATATTTCATGCTGTACTCTGAAAATTCTCAGAAATAAGAATAACTTAAAATTTGAGCATTAAAAGTTATTGCCCAAAAATAATAACATTTTTGTATTCTGCTTTTTGCTATTTTAAAATGTGAAAATTAAAATATAAAAATCAGATAATCACAGATTTGAATGTAAAAAAAAGGGAAAATATTTGGATTATCCGGACCTGGATTTTCCTACTGTTTATACGTCAGTATATTCGACAAGGAATGGTATACCAAACATAAAAAAAAATTACCGGGCTGTTTCTAAGGAATGAAATTGACAAAATTAATAAAATACTCTGTATCTTGGTTACATAAACGAATTAAGATCTTATAAATAGGGCTTATTTAGAATCACCTTAGTGGATTCTATATACGATTAATTTTCCTTCGTTTCTCAATGAATTGCCCTGTAGAAAGTTATTTGATTCAATACAATTGAAATCTTGACATAAATAAATTTAATTCTTTTGTTAACAATTTTAAAATACATTTTAAATTGGAATTATTTGTTAGAAACATTCACGGCCGCATGAAATGAACTGTGCATTATTGTTTTTTTTTATTTCCTATTTCTAGTTATCTTGTGGAACAAATGAAACGGGTCCGGGGTGTTTTTTGATCTCTTTCAACATTTGAATAGTGGAATAAACTAAAATGGAAACATCACCGACGAATAAATGCGATAAACTCGACAAAGGTGAGTAAAGTCATTTACAAGATTAATAATTTAATTTTTGTATCAGGTTTCGTCGTTCCAATATCTTTATAATTAAAAAGTAAAACCGTATTAAAAAATCCGATGTGTCCAACACATGATTTTTCTGTGTTACAGGTTATTTTGTACAACCTATTGTATCACTCCTGTAAATTTTTAGAGAATGAAATAAAAACATACATTTTCCACACACATCTCACACGAAACATTTTTTATACACAGGGTTTTTATTAATTTAGTGCCCACACTTAGGGCTGTGAATCCTTGGGTGATTTTAAGAAGAAAAGTTAATATCAACATAGTCGTTACCTCTTAATTTATTATCATAATTTTCTTACCATTTCAGATATTTTTATAAAATTTGGTACACACCTTTTAATCATTAAGGAGCATTTTTTGACGTAAAAGATATTTTTAAATTTTTACCCGGGAAGTTCGTACGGAGTTTGAACTGACTATTTTTGAAGAAAAAAAAGTACACCACTGCTTTTTCTAAAAACACAAAAATATTTTTAAAATCCTTATTTATTTTGGAGCAAATTTAATCCACAGACTTACTTTCATACGACGCACACTTTGTTTGGCATGGTATAGAATGTCCAAATAAAAAAAAATGATACGCCTCTGATTTTTTTAATTTCATTTTAAAAATAGCGATTTATTTATTGAAATAATAAATTTAAAATCTTAAATCTAAAACAAAATGATAAGAGAAACAAACAAAACAAAGAACCCAAATTATGTACACTAATTGTTGGAAGAGTACTCCAACCACGCGTATGCAAGCATCCAATCTTCTTCGTATAGACTCACGCATATTTTTAAAGATTCCTCTGGTGTTTCTTATGGTTTGGCAGCATACTTATTATAAGATTTCGTATTTCTTCTTCAGTTTAAATCGGCACTGCGAACACTAAGCTTTTCAGATGTCCCCAGAAAATGTAGGAAGATCTAGGCGGCCATGACTGCAATCTTGCGCGACGTATCCACCGATTGCGAAAAGTGTGATTTAAAAATGGACGCACTCGTAAGCTAAAGCCGCGTACTCACTAGGCGAACGAATGCGAACGAACAAAACCGCGCGTATGCGTTCGGCTAGTATGTACTGAGAAACGCAAGTGTACCAATGCATGCGTACCAATGCATGCGTTTGCTTTTGACAGTTTTTCAAAGAATTTTCGTCCGCATTCGGTGGGCAGTGTACTAGTAGGTACGTGTAGAACAAATGCATTTGTTAAAAAATATCTAAACAGACAGTAACCAGTGGCTTTTAATATTATTTATATGTTATAATTATTACAGTTTATTATAGTTGAGAAAATTCCGCTATTAAAATAATTATGGAGTACCTAATAGAGCAGTCGATCTTTATGAAAATCATGAATAACCTTGGAACCCAAAACGTAAGAGGCAGAAAAACAAAATAGCAAAAATGGATGGATGTGTAATAGTGTAACGCGCTCTACTTTTAAATAATAATGTCCCCACCGTCGTTCCCTTTATTATATTTAATATAATAAGCACTAATGATTGCAAGTATATCTTGATTGTCGAATGACATTGTTAATTACAATAAAATAAACTTAGTTACGAAATTAAATATGTTAATATTTATACTTCACTGATAAAACAACGAACAAATTCGTACGTAGATACTCGTCAGTGTGGACAGTAATGAACAAACACACGCGCGTGCTAGAGCTTGTGTGCGGTTCTGTCTGTTCGCTTTCATTGAACTATATTTAGTGAATATCAAGCTTAAAATATGGAGGAAGGTCTTCAATCATTGGTATCAAATCTTGTTCAATAAAGTGTCCTCTTCGGAGAAAAATGGGCCTCTCAAATAATCATCAATGATGATTCCATTTAACAACGGCATAAGTGTTTTCATCCGCGAATAAATGATTATTATGGAAATTTATTATTGGTAAAAGGAATGTGCCTATCAAATAACGGATTTTTCAGCGGGTTTTGAAAAACCAGTCACAGAAATTAATGCGCAACGGTAAATAAGGAATTATTGCCTGGACTCTTTAAACATGATTTGGTTATAACAAATTTTCAGTGGGAATTTTCCAAACAAATGCATGTAAAACATTAAATGTTGCCGCGAGTTTCCTCGTGCTAGTTTTGGGGTTCTCCTCAATTTCATGTTATATTCCTTTTTTAAGTTCTGGCGTTTTAACTTTTTGATGGAAGTCTTTAAATCTGTGGTATACTTTTAAAGTTCCGGTCTCGTGAAGACGTCTATGAATCCTAGAAAATGTTCTAGGATCGAGTATTTCGTGACTTTGATTTTTCTCTTGATATATCTGCCTGGTTTCGTATACATTTTCGTCTGCAAGCCCATCATATAAGTAAAATGCATGTCAGCTAATTCACTGTTCGTAAAATGTACCATTCTTTCTCAAATTTCACCTCTTACTATAATAATATAAATTCAGTAATGTAAAATCAATGTCAACTTGATTGTCTATGTAAAAAGAAACGTAAAAAATTGGGACGCATTACCCAACTAACTAATTTTTATTTCATTTGCTTTCAGAGTGCATTTATCACATGCTTTGATTTTCTCTTACTATACGGAGAATGGTCGCACTGCGCAGCTTTCTGGGGGCCTTTTAAAAGGAGATAGAAAACTCCGCCATTGTGATGCCTTATTACGTGTTGCCTACATCTTGGCGCAATATTTTTAATAGGTACGTTTTAATCATCCGCTTCTGCTTCGGAATTGTCGGTTTTCGTGTTTTAATCCGACAAGTTAAAACGACTAAACCGACAATTCCGGAAGCAAAAGCGGATGATTAAAACGCACCTGATACTTTGCTTGCTGCTGTCAGTGTCAGTAAATACAGAGTCACAGTTTATTACTAAAGAATCAGTTAGCTCACTCGGACCAGTTGAAAGTTCCAAAATAACATCAACTCCATGGATATAAATTCAGGATGCACAGAAGACTGCTGTTTTATTATAGGCGGTTGTCATATATTCTATTATCCGAGTTGCGCAGTATATAAACTGGAACATTGAGATCAAAAGTGCCGACGCAGAGTAAACGAACTGATTCTTTAGCTATAAACTGTGTTTAAGGCATCAAAATGGCCGCGCCCTATGTTGGGCGTGTCGAGCCTCTCTATTGCACCGTATAGTAATCAAAGTATGTGGCATTTATTGTGTTTACTGTTTTTTCTATTCAAATAATAGAGTTGAAGTAATGCTATGAACGTGCACGTATACGTGAAAACTGACATCTGCGCATGCGTATTCAAATATCCTTCACATTCACGTCTACGTAAATATGTAAGCTTACGGGCTCTGACGTGTGTACATAACGCAAACAAAATAACGTCTTTTTAATTGGGAAAGAAGAAATCTTAATATTAGTTGTCATTATCTGTCATGGTACGTAAATGTCACGATGCGTTTAATACCACCACACATACTTTGATTACTATAAGGTGCAACAGAGAGGTCCAACACGCCCAACATAGGGCGTAGCCATTTTGATTCCTATGCCACAGTTTATAGCTAAAGAATCAGATCGCTTACTCTGCGTCGGCAGTTTTGATCTCAATGTTCCAGTTTATACACTGCGCAACTCGGATAATACAATATATGACAACCGCCCATAATAAAACAGCAGTCTTCTGCGTATCCTGAATTTGTATCCCTGGAGTGGATGTTATTTTGGAACTTTCAACTGGTTCAAGTGAACTAACTGATTCTTTAGCAATAAACTGTGACTCCAAAAATAATATTCACTGACATTGACAGCAGCAAGCAAAATATCAGGTGCGTTTTAATAATCCGCTTCTGCTTCCGGAATTGTCGGTTTAGTCGTTCTAACCTGTCAGATTAATACAAGAAAACCGACAATTCCGAAGCAGAAGCGGATGATTAAAACGCACCTATTAAAAATATTGCGCCAAGATGTAGGCAACACGTAATAAAGGATCAAAATGGCGGAGTTTTCTATCTCCTTTTAAAAGGCACTCAGAAAGCTGCGCAGTGCGACCATTCTCCGTATAGTAAAAGAAAATCAAAGTATGTGGTATAACAAATTCAACTCATATTTTGGACCTCAACGTAAACATTATTTTTCTGCGTTGACGAACACGTTTACGTTAACGTACTGGAAACACTTCAACTCTCTAATATCATGTCTACGTGAACGTCATTTGTAAAAGAGAAAATTAATCTTTGTCTTAAAAAATGTTTTCAAGCATGGTGGGTGCCTACCAAATTTCAACAAAATATCAAAAGAAGCCTTAATAAATTTAAGGAAAAAATTTGACCATCCAAAAAAATGATTTTTATTTTTTTACGCGAAAAAAATGCTTTATACGGAAGTAAGTCTATGGACCAAAATTGCTTAAAGTGAGGATTTCAAAAATAATTTTAATTTTTAAAAAAAGGAAGTAGTGGCGTACCATGTTTTTCTTAAAAAATATTCAGTTTAAACCACATACTAACGTCAGTGGTAAACATTTCTTTTGCTTCAAATGCTCAATGCTTTTTAATGATTAAAAGGTGTGTACAAAATTTCATAAAAATATCTGTGATAAGTGATAAGAAAATTCTGATAAAAAGTTATTTTTTTCTTAAAACTGTAACACCCTGTAACTTAAAAATTAAGAGGTTTACGACATATGTTGATATAAACTTTTCTTCTTAAAATTACCCAAGGATTCACAACCATAAGTACCGGCACTTAATTAATAAATACCATGTATATGGTGTGATCCACAAGAAAGGTTTCTAAAGTAGGCCATAGAATAAACGTTTATCGTAGAGTACAATTCTTTTTTTTTTTAATGACAGTTTGTATTTGATTCAGAGCCGTTCGTAGTTATCAAAGACGTGACTCTATCGTTGTTTTTGTTAGTGATGCCCTGTTTTAGAAACATTTTTATGGATCACTTCTTATTAAGAGGTAATATTCATTATTATAATAAATTTTAGTATTTTTTAGGTCCACTCATTGGAGCCAGACATATACAATTTATATTTATGGCCGCTGCCGGATTTTTAATGTACTGTACAAGATTTGGATTTTCAGTATCTTTAGTGGCAATGACGCAAAAATATTCATCCAATCCTGACATACCAGTACGACATTTTTATATTTCATTTTAACACCTGTAATATCACAAAATATAAGAATATTTCGCAAAACTATCAATTTTTGTATTTCAGTATTACAATTGGACCAATAAAAGCTTCATTCTTTCCACATTCTTCTGGGGGTACGTTGTACCCCAAGTACCCGTTGGTATTTTGGGCACCAAGTTTGGCACCAAGAATTTCATGTTAATTGCAGTTTTTGTAAATACCTTGTGCATGGTGACCATTCCTTTCATAGCTGCAAATTTTGGATCACAAGGAGTTATGGTTTGCAGGATGTTACAAGGATTTGCACAAGGATTGGTGATACCATCTGTACATGGAATTATTGGAAAATGGGCACTGCCTAACGAGAGATGTAGGGTCTATGCTTTTATGTCCACAGGTAACATATAAAACACAATGTTCCTAAGATAGTGTGTACTTGTGTACTTGTGTACTTGTGTACTTGTGTACTTGTGTACTTGTGTACTTGTGTACTTGTGTACTTGTGTACTTGTGTACTTGTGTACTTGTGTACTTGTGTACTTGTGTACTTGTGTACTTGTGTACTTGTGTACTTGTGTACTTGTGTACTTGTGTACTTGTGTACTTGTGTACTTGTGTACTTGTGTACTTGTGTACTTGTGTACTTGTGTACTTGTGTACTTGTGTACTTGTGTACTTGTGTACTTGTGTACTTGTGTACTTGTGTACTTGTGTACTTGTGTACTTGTGTACTTGTGTACTTGTGTACTTGTGTACTTGTGTACTTGTGTACTTGTGTACTTGTGTACTTGTGTACTTGTGTACTTGTGTACTTGTGTACTTGTGTACTTGTGTACTTGTGTACTTGTGTACTTGTGTACTTGTGTACTTGTGTACTTGTGTACTTGTGTACTTGTGTACTTGTGTACTTGTGTACTTGTGTACTTGTGTACTTGTGTACTTGTGTACTTGTGTACTTGTGTACTTGTGTACTTGTGTACTTGTGTACTTGTGTACTTGTGTACTTGTGTACTTGTGTACTTGTGTACTTGTGTACTTGTGTACTTGTGTACTTGTGTACTTGTGTACTTGTGTACTTGTGTACTTGTGTACTTGTGTACTTGTGTACTTGTGTACTTGTGTACTTGTGTACTTGTGTACTTGTGTACTTGTGTACTTGTGTACTTGTGTACTTGTGTACTTGTGTACTTGTGTACTTGTGTACTTGTGTACTTGTGTACTTGTGTACTTGTGTACTTGTGTACTTGTGTACTTGTGTACTTGTGTACTTGTGTACTTGTGTACTTGTGTACTTGTGTACTTGTGTACTTGTGTACTTGTGTACTTGTGTACTTGTGTACTTGTGTACTTGTGTACTTGTGTACTTGTGTACTTGTGTACTTGTGTACTTGTGTACTTGTGTACTTGTGTACTTGTGTACTTGTGTACTTGTGTACTTGTGTACTTGTGTACTTGTGTACTTGTGTACTTGTGTACTTGTGTACTTGTGTACTTGTGTACTTGTGTACTTGTGTACTTGTGTACTTGTGTACTTGTGTACTTGTGTACTTGTGTACTTGTGTACTTGTGTACTTGTGTACTTGTGTACTTGTGTACTTGTGTACTTGTGTACTTGTGTACTTGTGTACTTGTGTACTTGTGTACTTGTGTACTTGTGTACTTGTGTACTTGTGTACTTGTGTACTTGTGTACTTGTGTACTTGTGTACTTGTGTACTTGTGTACTTGTGTACTTGTGTAATTGTTTTGAAAATATTGTGTTTTATGGGCTCAAATCTTTCAGCGTTTCATATTTTCAATATTTTTACAATAACTAGATATATATATTTTTTAATTTTAGGGTACGTTCTTGGAACTGCTGTGGGTGTAGGAACAACAGGATTCATATGCTCATCATGGGGAGGCTGGCCTTTAACATTTTATTTATTACCATCAGCGGGCTTTTTATGGGTGGTTCTTTATTATTTATTTGGAGCTGCAAGTCCAGCTACACATGGAACTATAACAGAGGCTGAAAAAAATTATTTACAGATATCTTTGAAGTCGCAGGATATTTATGTAATTGCTATTTTTTATTCATAGTTAATTTATATCATGAAGTTGGGTGATATAAGGTTTAGTGAACCTGGGTGATTCAAAAGTTGAGTCTGCATTTTTAATATGACTATTTGGATTTGATTTGATTTGATTTGATGATCCAATATGTCTTCTACAAAATTCTAAGTACGTGGGGTTGTTTCTGTATGAAGCAGTCGCATATTTACGATACTTCTGATACACTATTATTAGGTAGTGTGAATTAAAATTATATAAATATTTTAAATTAAAATTAACGTCCAAAATCACTAAAAAATAGTTGCGTTCTTAAATCACTTTTAAAACTCACAAGAAACAATAAACTAGAATAATTCCTATCAATGACCGAATTTAGTAAAAACGCGTATTCACACAGTTACGATATGATGTAATAAATAAAACATATCCGTAATATTTTTTTTTATAGAATCCTATGTCCTTTACCCTATAGCGAAAAAATCTATTTTAAAACTAAAAAAATATTTGAGTATTTATATTTCTTTTTTCCTAATTCTATAAATCAATTTATATGTGCTATAATGTTGTACCTATACATTTTTTAAAATACATGATTGTTTAGATGTTAATTACAATTACATATTTTTTTAAGTTGTCAGTAAAATTAAAAATGGAGAATGATTAAAATGATAAATATTTTGATGTTTTTTAATTTTTCAGAATGTAGCTATACCATATCGTGCCATATTCACATCACTGCCATTTTATGCACAAGTGACGATGTCATTATGCAGTGGTTGGGGATACTCCATATTTACAACAGAAATGCCAATTTACATGGACAAAGTTATGAAATTTAATATACAATCAGTAAGTATAAATTGATATAACCGTTTTGATACTACAGCAAATTAAATAAACAAAAATTATTGGTTTTGTTATTCTTTAGATTGACAAGTTATAAAAGTGATTTTAAAAAACCTACTTCAAAAGCGTGCAGATATCCTTATAAATCTAGATTTTTATTTTCTTATAAATCATCAAATCCTGACCAATTGTTTACGGAACTACCCCTAAGATATTCCCTTTCCAAGTAAAAAAGAATTATGGAAATCGGACAACGTGAGAAAGAATTACCTATCTCTGAAAATACATAAAAAATAAAGAGTTTGATGATTTTCTCATGGACTGTATTAGATCTTAACCAAATTTATATGGGACCACCCGTAAAGTGCCCCCATTTTTAGCAAAAAAAGAATCCTGAAAATCGGACAACGTAGTAAAAAATTATCGCTGAACATATATACAAAAAAAAATATTCCAACGAACTGAAAATATCGGTTAAAAAAAAAAACAGATAAAGCATTATCTACTATTCAAAAAACCTGTATTTTATTACTCATTTGCTCGCCAATTTTAATTTAGTTATTTTTTGTCAAAAATGAATATTGTTTATAATACAGTCTGGGTAGAAAGTTAAAACATACTTGTATTGTATTTAGAAGTTTTTTAATAAGATAAGTAATTACATTTTTTAATATTATATATTGGACGGCCTTCTTCAGTGATTTTTATTATTTTTTATAGATTTTTTGTTCGTATGTTTCTTCCTATTTTACTATTACTTTTAAGTTATTAATATTTCATTTTTATCCATTTATATCATAATTTTCGTTCGAGTATCGAAGAGTGCGGTTGAATATTTCAAAAGAATGCTCGGAATCGCGTGTGTTTACACATGTGCTAAATTGTGATCGTTCAAAAAAAAACAATGTTTACTAAAGTTATTGTTTAAAAGCAAAACTAAAAGTGTGCAAATAAAAATAGTTTTAAAATCTGCAGAGAAAATTAATAAAACCCAATCATCTGAAACGCAAAAAAAATCAGACCATGATACAGGAGAACTTAACTAATATGGAAACAACAGTTAGCGATCACGAGGAAAAAATTGATATACTCTTAAAGAAAGAATCAGCTATACAGGGGTTGATTAAACAATTGCAGGAAATGTAATTAAGCTTACAAAAAAAAGTTTTGTTTATTATAGAATGAAAATTAAAGAATTTCAAAACATATTTTTGACAATTAAAGATGAACTTCAACAAATGATACCACATTTAGAAAATCATTTTCCTCAGCTCCAAATCTTTCAGTATATTTGAGATCGTTTTTAGATGAAAATTTTTCTACAACAGCGATTTAAAAAAAAATCTAAACATATACTTTTCGATAATACCGACAGACGACAGCCCGCTTTTTTGTCTGACAAGTTGGTCGTTGAGCATCTACACTAGACGATCTGCGCGTCAACGGACGGTCCGGTAAAATATTGTTGGAAATGATCGGCTCGTGACTTGACCGTGGCTTGCTTGTTCGACGACCGGCATGTGTAAACGGTTTAAAAGAAATCCTATTTAAAAGCAATAAAATTATGAAAAATCATTTTTGGTCGGACCTTGACTGGACCGTGACTTGATCTATAGTGAGAATAGACCTTAAACGTAAAAGACGAACATGAATATAGAGCAATGACAACAGCTCTCCTCAACCAAGGCTATCAATGACATTCATATGAGATTAAACAAACCAGACCATTAAAAGTGATGGCTAGAAACCTACACCCTACCTGCAAGTCAGAAGATATAGCTGATGAATTAAGGCACAGTGGATGTAGTTAATATCCAACGAAGATAAACTAAAAAAGAAAAAACAGAAAATCAAGTTATAAGAACTGCTATAAAAAAGCCATTGCCGCTATTTATGATAACATTTAAAACAGCGAAGACATTAAAAGGATTTACGAAATTAAAAGAGAAAGCCCATGCAAACAGTGCCAAATATATGGACATACTTAACATTTTTGTAATAGGCAAACATTGTGTGTTAAATGTGCCAAGAGCCATCTTACAGGAGAATGTGATAAGTCGTCCAATATACCACCAAAATCCGCAAATTGTAATCAAGCACATCAAGTAAGCTACAGAAGACACCAGCTAAGCAAAACTAACCACAATAGAATTAATACCAAAACCAGATGACCTGTCATTAATAATTCACAAAGCATGGCAAATTTAACATACTTAAACGTGGCTAATAATAACAGACCTAATCAAACTAAAAACGAATCTTTAACAAACCAAATAATGACTATGCTTAATACAATTCTAGACAGAATTAATAGTGCATAAAGACTTACTCATTGTAACGTGGAATGCCAATGGATTCTTTGATCATTGAGAAGAGCTACAGGTGTTCCTAATACAACAAAATATAGATATCTATCTAATATTAGAAACGCATAGAAAATCAAAACTTTCAATCTAAAATAAACTGATAATATATAAACAAGTACTGAAGTCAGTATAGACTTACGGCATACAGCTCTGGGGGTATGATAGCAAAACTAACATAAATATAGGTAATATAAAGTTTCCAGAACAAAATATTAAGGGCAATAGTAAACACCCCTTGGTATGTTAGGAAGTCAAATTTTCATAGAAATCTGATAATGTCTACAGTCGAAGAAGGGAGAAAAACAATCTTAAAAAAAAAACATAAAAAAAGGCTGCACGATCACGTCAATATTGAAGTTCTACAGTTCCTGGACAACCGATACTTAATGAGAATGCTCAAAAGAACCAAACCATTTGAATTAGTGATGTGAAAGTGTGTTAAAGCAGAGCACAGTGCACGTGTGTAGTATATAGTTTCATTTCATTTAAAAATCTTTATTTATTTTTCTAAATCAATATATGTACATCATAAATCTATAATACAAACACACAATGCACTTGTAGACAGTACAAGGTGCATTGTGCGGCTCTACTAGTCGCCTACCAGAGCTATGGCGATTTACTCGCCTATAATACACCGCGAATTTTATTATTTGTAATTTTGTTATACAATAACTGCCCTCACTCCTTGCCCTGTGGGCATTATTAAGGGATTTTGATTGATTTGTTCGGTAATTGTACGTAAAAGTAGGTATGTCTTGTCTTAGTTTCGATTGTGTCCCCTAAAAAAGCTAGTAAAAACAGGGTTATCACTGATAGTTAGTGGTCCTGTATATAGTCTATTGTTTTTTGTCAAAATTTACTAGAAAATATGGCTATGAGCCCCCCGATAGGACCATAATTGAGAGTGTAAAGTGTTCTCGGTTAGTTAGTTCGTTAAATATTTATTCTTAAAAATTTACATATTTACAATTTTATTAATAAAAATAACATATTTTAGTGGATTGCTTCTTGAATATACAGGAAGCTTTAATCTGCTACACCTAAAAAGAGAATAGGCCATGGCCGATGTCATAGCCGTGATGTTATTCGCATTAATTTATTAATTTTAAACGTTTGGGAGACCTCCTTGCTTCTATAAGCATTATGAATCTGTTGTGGCTTACTTGCTAGATCGGCAATGGTGTTTGTCTATAGTTTTTGTTTGAGTTTACTTATGTCTCTGTCTTCCCTAAAACACCAATTTCGAGAAAACAGGGTTGTCCTTGTAGATCTATGCGTCACGTTTTAGTTTGTCCTGGGTAAATCCAAATCACGAGAATACACAGTTTCTCCACCGATTTGTCCTGGTATCCTGGTAGAGGAGGACCTGATGCAAAACTACGAGATCAAAACAAGATCTATATACAGAATGACCACCAGAAATAGGCCCCTATTCCTGGTAATCACAGATCCGTCAATCACTTTGGATTATCTAAACAGAAACGTCAGGGTGGTGCTGTACACCCGCATAACTTGGGAGCTGCGAAGATCCACAAAACAGATAATCCAATGCCACAATTGCCAGGCATGGGGGCATGCCACATCCAATTGTGGAAGACAGCCTAACTGCTTAAAATGTGCATCAGGTCACCATACAAGGACATGTATCAAATCCAGAGACACCCCCGCGACGTGCATCAACTGCGGAGGCGACCATCCCGCTAACTTCACTAAATGTAAGGCATACCTCGAGAGAGTCTCTAGACTTGAAGAGAAGAAAATGAATAGCAACAAAAATAACCCCAAAAAATACATACCCGCACCCCTACCTACCAAAAATAGGTGGGAAACCAGAAGTGAGACAAAAAGCAGTGAACGAAGATACAACACAGAGTTCCCTCTCTTACCGGGCAATACGGAGTTCCCTCTCCGACCGGGCAAACGAGACGAACCATCAACAAGCCAAGAGAGCAGAAGACAGCAAAATAATACGCAGAACGCAACACAGGGAGGTATGGATGACGTATTTGCACTGAATCATGAAATGCAAGAGCTTAACTCACTAGTAAACATAGCCGAATTAAGCCGCGCGGTAAGGGAGCTTAACTCCAAACTAAGGGAATGCCGCAGCGAAGCGTCAATCTTTTTAACTTACAATAATTTTATGAACAACCTCAATACATACAGATTTAGGAATTGAATTCGCTGCGGTCTACCGAGACAAATACAAAATCTGTTTTTACAATGTAAACGGGCTGCTAAACAAGATACATCTTGTAAGCAACTTCATTTATAAACATAAATTTGACATCTTAGTATTAACGGAAACACATCTTAAACCAATCCACAAAATAAAAGTGCGTGACTACGACATCTACAGACAGGACAGAGCAGAACAACCTGGAGGGGGCGTGGCTTTCTTTATTAAACGTACCATCCCACATGTAGTTGTCACGAGTGTTCTCTCTAGTATAGAGCACGCAATCATTAAAATCGGGGGGATTACATTTATAGGGGTGTATAATAAGCCATTAAACCATTTTACGAACGTAGATCTACACAACCTCATGGCAACAGGGGATAAAGTCTTGTTAATGGGAGATCTCAACGCGAAAAACAAAGAATGGGACGCGAACTGCCGTAAAAACAATAAAAATGGGAATACACTTAGCTCCTACGCAGAATTAAATGATTATGAAATACACTACACCGACGAACCAACGTGCTTCCCTTTTAGCGGACAAACACCCAGCACTTTAGATATTGCCATGACAAAAAACATTAACAGCGTACATAACATCGTAACAATCACTTCACTTAACTCGGACCATGACCCAGTTTATTTAGAACTCAGAACGAAA
The DNA here is from genome assembly GCA_927349885.1 of Psylliodes chrysocephalus. NCBI lineage: Eukaryota > Metazoa > Arthropoda > Insecta > Coleoptera > Chrysomelidae > Psylliodes > Psylliodes chrysocephalus. Next base: position 23,066,225 of record OV651816.1, read on the forward strand.
ACAAACATACAAAGATACAACGGACAATACTATGACCACAAGACAACAAACTGGGCAAAATACAGGGAAATACTGGACAAAAACATTGTAATAAACAACAACATCACAACACCTACAGAGCTAGACAAAGAAGTTGACAAACTCACAAAGAACATTATAAATGCAAGAGACAAAACGACAGCCATCAAACACATAAAAATGCACCACGAACACCTCACAACTGAAATTCAAGACATGATTACAAATAAAAACAATATACGCAAGAGATGGCAACGAAACAGACAAGGCGACGACAGACTCAGACTCTTGGACATTTCAAAGACAATAAACATAGCTATACGTGACTTAAGAAACAAAAAATGGACAGACATTCTACGTGAACTCAAACCACAAGACAACTCTTTATGGAGGGTTGTAAAGCAGTATAAGAAACCGACTATGCAACTCCCCATACTTGAGGACAATAACGGACAATATACAACTGACACACAAAAAGGGGAAGCACTTGGGGAACATTTCAAAAATAATTTCACTAACGACACAATAAATAATGTAGAACAGCAAATAATTGACGACGTAGTAGAGGACATTAGGCTCCTCCCCGCAGAAGCAATTCCGACCAATCAGCTGGTCACTCCCAAAGAGGTAAAAATTACAATAAACAAAATTAAAAATAGGAAGGCACCGGGCCCAGATGGGATTACAGGCCTTATGCTGAAAAACATAACTAAGAAAGCGCTCGTGCAACTACACCACATAATTAACGCGATACTAAAATTACAATATTACCCAAAATCTTTAAAAACCGCAAACATAATCCCGATTAGGAAACAAGGTAAACCCGCGAAAAATATAGAAAGCTACCGTCCCATATCCCTACTAAACACACTCACAAAACCTATCGACATCATACTCCTTAATAAACTACGCTTAATAGAACAAGACAAACAAATAATCCCACAGGAACAGTACGGTTTCCGCGAAGGACATGGTACGATTGCACAGGTTATACGCATAGCGCATCAAGCCAAAGAAGGCTTTAACAATAAAAAAGCAACCGTCCTTGTCGCCCTGGATACCGAAAAGGCGTTCGATACCGTCTGGACCTGTGGGCTTATCTACAAAATGTTTATAAATGAATTTCCTATTTATATTGTAAAAACGATTCAATCATACCTACAGGACAGAACATTCCACATTAAAATAAACAAAACTTTAACAGGACCATTTAATGCAATGGCGGGGGTACCTCAGGGTTCAGTACTTTCGCCGCATCTGTACACGATTATGACCCATGATATGCCCATGGGTACTAATGGTGTACAGACGGCACTCTATGCCGATGATACCTGTGTGTATAAAACTTCGGAGCTTGCTGAAGTAGCGAACAGGAGGCTTGATATCCATATTAACCGAACTTTGGTCCCCTATCTAAGCGCGAACAAGATGAAATTGAACGCTTCGAAAACCGAGAGCTTGACTCTAACAAAAACCCGAAAGGGTAGAACACGTATAATTACCACCAAATTAAAAGTAGGAGAGCAAGTGATTGAGTCACAGCGTTCAATAAAATATCTCGGGGTGCGCTTGGACAGGGAACTAACGTTCAGGCAACATATTGAAGAAAGGGTAACTAAGGCCAACGCAGCAATTAGAACATTATATCCCCTGCTTAGACGCAATAACGGGTTCAGTCGGGACAATAAGCTGTTGTTATACAGACAGATAATCAGGCCTATTTTAACTTATGGATGTCAGGCCTACTGTTTCATGACGGAAAGTCACTTTAATAAGCTCCAGGTAATACAAAACAGTTGTTTGAGGCGTGCACTGGGGTGGCTCCGCTATTCCAGGATAACGGACATGCATGCAGAGACATCCATGCCCATGATTAAAACATACATTCTAAACATGTCAGAAAGATTTTACAAAAATAGTCTTCCTACTAATGTAAAGGAAGACATATTAAGCATTACGGAGGCAAATAGTGCTCACAGAAAGCATGGATGTCTCCACAAAGCATTGACAATCTACAGACAAATTTGAGACCTAAGACACACGAAACATACACAGACTGTGCCCTGTGACAACAATACTAATGGTACAAATTCAAGTCGACTAGACGTAAAATCTGGTCGGACGGAGGACTGCACGGTGAGTCGAAAATCGAAACGGCGATATTTTTCGCTGCTACGATCGACGATGACACCGTGCAGCCCTCGAATTTGTACAAATTAGTCATAAACTATACGGACAAACGGACATTACAAAGACTACCCTGTTTTTTCATAGCCTTTTTCAGGGAAAAATTACAAAACTAACGACAGACAAAATTACATTGAGGAAAGTTCCATTACCGACGCTAACAAACCAATCATAACTGCCATATAATATCTATCGCGATAAGGAGATGGCACCTTACATTTCACACACTTAAGCATCTTGCATTAGTGATTGCGGTACGAGACGTCGCCCATACTTCACCAGTCTAGGCTGGAGAACAGAGGCGTAGTCATCGATGACGTACATTTATGTAGATGTAAATTAATATGTAAATACTGTAAATAAAATTCTTCTCTCTCTTTCTCTCTGTCCTGGTATCGCAGCAAATGGACAGATCGGTGACATAACCGTGCAGTCTTCCGTCCGACCATAGTTAAATAACTAGTGGTCGTAGTGATTTGGTATTTTAGTGTAATGTTCGCTGCTGTGAGCTCGTTAGTAGCATCACTCAGTCTACGTCTGTTTTGTATATTTGTAGGTTCTGATGCAAGCATCCGTGTTTTCTTGTTACACCGTCCCTGTCAGTTTGTGACACTATGTCTTCCTTTAGCGTGGTAAGAAGACAGTGTCTGTAAAATATCTCAGCTGTTCTAAGTATGTAGTCTTTAATGGGTTCTACGGATGCTTGCTCATGTATATATGTGATTCGCTCATACATGTTGCACCCCAGCGCTAGCCGAAGACATCTGTTCTGAACTTTTTGCAATTTATCGAAGTGTGTGTTTGCCATTGAGCAGAAGACTGGACTACCGTATGTGAGGATTGGCCCAATGACTTGCTTGTATAGGAGTATTTTGTTTTGCTTATTAACCCCACTGCGCATGTGTAGAAGTGGATAAAGTGTTTTTATAGCTCCTACAGTTTTACCTGCCCTCTCTGCAATGTGTTTTTGGAATGTTAGTCCCCTATCCAGAATGAATCCAAGGTATTTCATTTTGTTGTTGGTTGCTATACTGTTACCTTGAACTTTTATTATGCTCTGAATGTTGTCCGATAGTCGTTTGGTTACTCCCGTATGCACCGTACACGTTTAATCCAGATCAAGGGTTTAATCGCGTTTAGTACCATAGCTAAAAATGGTACTAAACGCGATTAAACCCTTGATCTGGATTAAACGTGTACGGTGCATACGGGCGTTAGTATGAGACTTTCCGTTTTTTCCGAATTCATTTTAATATTGTTCTCTTCTAGATAGGGGACTAGGGTTCTGTTTACGTGTATGTCTAGTCTTCTGAGTGCTATTTCTGCTGAATATGATGATTTATAGACACAGGTGTCATCCATTTTAACCCATTGGCATGTCATGTGTCATAATGGTATACAGGTGCGGCGCCAGTACTGAGTCCTGAGGTACTCCAGCCTGGGCTGTCAATGGTCCGTTACTTATGTTCTTAATTTTTATGAAGAATTGTCATTTAGGTATGTTTGTATTGTTTTGACAATGTAAACGGGGTAGTCATTCTCAAACATTTTAAAGATCAGTCCGTCTGTCCAGACGGTGTCAAATGCCTTAGCAGCATCTAATGCAACAAGCACAGTTTGATGTTTTTTTGTTGAACGGTTTTTTTAGCCTCATTTGCTATTCTGATGATTTGTGAATTAGTGCTGTGTCCAGCTCTGAAACCGTACTATTCAGGCGGATTGATTGTTTTGTCGTGTTCGTGTGTTGTCAGTCTGTTTAGTATTATGTTATCTACAATTTTGGAGATTCCATTGAGGAGGAATATTGGGCAGTAGCTTTGCTCTTTCCTTTTTTATGTATAGGTATTATATTTGATATTTTAAGTTAATTTCGGTATTGTTGTAGTCTAAATATATTATCAATTATATAGTGCAATTGCACTAGTGATTTTTTTGACAGGTTTTTGAGCAGAATGTTTGGTATGCCATTGGGTCCCGGAGCCCTTTTGTTGGGTGATCTCTTTATAGCTTGCGCTACTTCCTTAGGGGTGGTTAAAAATTTTGGATGTACTTTTTGTGCGTTCATTTCACGAATGTCCTTACAAATGTTTTTAATTTCGATTTGTTTAGTGTTGTTAATTTGATTATTTATAAAGTTATTCTAAAAGTATTCGCCGAGAGCGCTGCCCTTTTGGTTATCCGTCAAGCACACCTTGTCTCTGTATTTCAGTGTGGGAAGTTCCGAGTATGGTTTTTTGAACCTCCTCAGAACTTTCCAGGGTCTTTCTCCATTTTGCATTTCTGAATTTTGATATTTTTTTGTTTATGACTTTGCCGAGATCTAAAAGACTGACCCTATCGTCGGCTGACCTGTACGTTTTCGTAAGTTATTTTTGTGTGTTATTAGTTCTGTGATGTCTTGTGGTAGGTTGTCTTTTTTCGTTGTGTGTTATAAGTTTCGTAGATCGGTCTCTGGCTAGTATGATGGCGTTTGTGAGTTTGTTGAATTCGTCCTCAAGTGTGTTTGTGTTGTTTAATTCTTTAGTTATAGTGATGTTTTCGTTAAGAATTGTCCTGTATTTGTGCCAGTTTGTTGTCTTGTAATCGTGAAATTGCCCCTGTATCCTGGGTATTGCGTGTGTATGTTTGATTTCGAGGTATACAGGGTCATGGTCGGATGTCATGGTAGTTATTGTCCGTACATTGTCTACGTTGGGTATGTTTTTTGTTACGGCAATGTCCAGTGTGCTTGGCGTGTTACCGTTGAATGGAAAGTAGGTTGGTTCCTCAGGATAATGTACTATACAGTCTTCACTCTCGGTGAATTCATTCAAATTTCTGCCACTGGTGTTGGATGCAGTGCAATTGGCAATTGGAAACTGCGAGCAATTGCGGTTTTGCTGCGAATCCCATTTACATTTAAAAAACAAATTTTTAGCTTGCCTAAGTAGTTAACTAGTTCCTTAATTTCGTAAGTTGAAGTTAATGTCAACGTTTGTCATGAAGTTGTTATAGGTCTCGATTAGGTCTTGTCCAGTTCTACATTGTCGGATAAGTGAGTTTAGTTGCCTTACCGCTCTAGCTAGCTCACCAATGTTAACAAGGTTATTTAACTCTGCAAATGCATCGTTGAGGGATGTGACATCGTTCATGGTCTGTTTCTGATTAGTATTTCTTGGCATTTCATTGTTTTGACTAAATAATTCGTTTCTTGGGTTGTTGTTCATTTCATTTTGGGCCTTTAACCTTGTATTTGACCTCTGGGTAAACAGTGCCGGAAAGTCTTCTCTGGTTGTATTTGCTCTTCTGCTTTCCCATTGGTTTACAGCTGGCAATAGGGCGGGTACATATATATTTGGCTGTGGTCTTAATGTTCTTTTTTCTTCAAGCCTTGCTAATCGTTCTAAGTATTTTGAGCATTTTGTGTAATTGGCAGGGTGATCACACCCACAGTTAACTCACGTAGCTGAAGTTTCTCTTGATTTAACACACGTTCGTCTATGGTGATCCCCTGCGCATTTTATGCATTTTGACGGCCTACCACAATTTGTCGTTGCGTGACCCCACTGTTGGCAATTATGGCACTGGATTATTTGTTTAACATATTTTCGGAGTTCCCATGTGACTCGTGAGTGTAGTATCCTTCTAACATTTTTGTTTAAATAATCCAGTGTCATCGTGGGGTCGGTGACGGTCAGGTACAACGGTCTATTTTTGGTATTCATTTTAAAAATTGAACGTGCTTTGATGTCGAATTCTTCTATGAGATCGTCTTCTATGTCACAGATTTTGGTCCCGTCGGCTAAACCCCGTAAGACGAAGGCGTGGGACTTTCCCTCGTAGGAGGTATATATATGGTAGGACATTTTTTCAGCTTTGATGTTACTGACCATACGTTCGTAGTCATCTTTCTCTTCTACAAATAGTATGGTGGATGCGTTAGTATGCTTAATGCTGAACTGGCCCTTAACTGCTTTTTTAATGTCTTTTATTAGCTGACTCTGGTTTGTAGTTTTTCCCTCAATGACTATGGAAGGCATTGCATTTTTTTTTTGGGGTATTTTGGGGAGGGTTGGTTTTTGTGGCTGCTTTTTTGGATTCAGTCGGTGTATCTGTGGTCGTGTATTGAGTTTTTTCCTTATTTAAGTTGTTACTTATGTTATCATCCCTTCTTTAGTTATTTTTCTTTTTCTCTTGACGATTTTCCTGATTTCGTCTTCATACTCTGATTCTGATTCGTCAGTCAGAGCTTGGAATATGTTCTTTGTGGTCGTCAGTGTCTTTTTAAATTTCTTTTTTATTAGTAGTTGAAAATTGGAGCTAAATTTTTTCGGTGTTTTAAAGGGTTGTTCATTGCTTGTGGAGGGGTTGGTATTCATTTTTTCTGGTGGTGAGGCTTCTCCCTTTTTTCGCAGGAGAAACAAACACACTATTGGGTGAGTGTGGTAGGTAATTATCTGGTGTCTGGGTTCGTCTGCACTCTTATTTTCACCCTCAGATGTGTGATTTCCTACTTTGAACTCCATAATCCTTTTTTAGATGTTTGGGGGCATGTCTGACTGTATTACTCCTATTTTAATTCGGGGATCACTCGGTATACTGGAAAAAGTGTTATTTATTCTTAATCTAAGGTTGGTGCCAGAACTGGAGGGAGAAGGGGTGTTTTGTGCATTTGGGGGAGTAGGAACATGGCCAAATCGAAAACTACTCAGTTCACCCCCTAGTTGATCTGCTCCTATTACTTCAATGCCTTGGTTTAGTCTCGGATCCTTTCTGGGGATTGCGCCTGTGCCAGTCATCTGAGTTACAGACGTGTTTCGCAAAATGGAGGTGACTACCGGTGTGATCGTGCCGTCTTCCGACGAAGAATGGTTCTGTTCAAAGTTTAGTGTTCTTGTATGAACTTTGCTTGGCATTGGTAGAGTGTTGTAGGCTGATTTGAAATTTTCAAGATTTTCCACATACTTTCTAGTGTTCGAAGAATGGGTGGATTTTTTGACTGTGTCCGGGGTTCCGTCCCCAGTATTATCTTAGTTCATTTCTAGAACGGTGTTATTACCATTTGCTGGACTTTCAGGCCCATCTGAAGAGTCCTCGAGAGCGTTTATTAAATTCTTCAAACTTTCGTTTGGATCGGTCCTGATCACCCAGTATTCTCCTGACTTTCATTTAATGATATGTTTGTTTTATTAGCTGTATTATCGTTTCTGTCGACGGATTCGGCTGTGTCCTCAGGTTCTGTGAGGGCTTCATAAGCTTTTTTCAAAGTTTCTTGCACTTTCTCCGAACTTTTTTGGTTTAAGTGTGGTTTTTCCGAAGTTTCTTAAATTTTCTCCTAACTTTTTTGGTTTAAATGAGGTTTCTCCAAAGTTTCTTGCACTTTCTTCAAACTTTTTTGGGTACAATTTGTGTTCAGATCAACTTCTGCTTGGAGTTTTCTGCTGCTTCCGCTGTCGGATGTCTTGGTATTAGTTTGGGTGTCTTTTACGATTTGATAAATTCATTCTCCAAACTTTTTTTAGAAAAATTTTTGGCCAGAGGGTCCCTTCTGTGTTGTGATGTTGATCCCTCGTTAGTAGTCATTATTATTCTCTCTTTGTTGGTACTCACAGTTTTATAAGGGTGAATATGCTTGGACTTGAACACCTTCGGGCTCAGGATGGCTGCGTGTTTCTTGGATACGTTAATGTTAACACTCACTTTCGCCCGTTTGGAGGAGGCTGCAATACGGTCACGAACTCGTCGCGAATACAAGGTCTCGTATCCTGTTTGGAGTGGCCCGGAGGGCTCCGTCATTTACTCCGGAACTCCCGGTTTTAGGGTTTCTACTTACACTGGCGCAATTTAAAACTATAACTAATTAAAAATACGTAATTCGGTTTTGTAGTCACTCTACACTGCAAAATATTGTGGAGATGCCGACTTACACCTAGAAAAGTTCTGGGTAAACTATTCTCGGTTAGGACCCTGTCAGTTTGTCTCATCGCTCAGTCTTCCGTCAGACTGAATTGCATAAATATCCAGTCCGTGTGAATTATTGTTGAGTTTGTGTTTCGCTGTCATGGATCATGTTACTGTCTTTTGTATATGTCAAGATTTGAATGGATGTACCCGTGTTTTCTACGCACGTTGTCTTTCTAATGAATATTCATGATGCTATCCCTATGTTCATCGGGTAGACATCGCGCGTAGAAGTTTTCTGCTGTTTTGAGAATAAAATCTTTAATCATTGGCATATTTGTCGTAGTCTGTATGTCTCGTATTCTAGCGTAGCGGTTATATCCAAGAGCTAGCCTCAGACATCTGTTTTGAGCGACTTGCAGTTTTTCAAATTGCGTGTTAGCCATTGAACAAAATACCGGACAACCATATGTTAGGATCGGCCTGAATATAGTTTTATATAAAAGAAATTTGTTCGACAGGAATAGCCGGCTTCGTCTATTTATGATGAGGTACAGAGACCTTAAAATACCCGAAGTTTTAGCCACCCTGTCCTTAATGTGTGTCTTAAACCTTAATCGCTTATCCAGTTAAAAACCAATATATTTGAGCTTTTCTTTGCTTTCGATTGGCTCGTTTTGCACCTGAAGGGGCGTGGTTATGCTTTGTGTCCGCCTTCTTGTAAGAATCATCTTGTTTTCCACTAGATATTCGGTCAACGGTCCGTTGATATGATTGTCAAGCTTTCTGTTCGCTGTTTCTGCGGATTTATGACTGGTGAAAACACAGCTGTCGTCGGCGTACAGCGCTGTTTGTACCCCATTATTACCCATGGAAATGTCACAGGTCATAATGGTGTACAAATGCGGTGACAGTACTGAGCCCTGTGGTACACCCGTCATCTCTAGGAATGGTCCTGTAACTGTATTGTTTATTTTAATGTTAAATTTTCTGTCTTTTAAGTATGATAGAATTATTATCGTGTCTGTAAGTTTAGCTAGTGTGTTTAGTAGTGATATGGGGCGGTAGCTATCTATATTATTACTGCCCAGTTTACACGGTTTTGGTATGGGAATAATATTTGCCACCTTCAGACTACTAGGATAGTGTTTTAGTCTGAAAATGGCATTTATTATGTGATAGAGCTACATGATAGCTTTTCTGCTAAGGTTTTTAAGCAATTTATTACTAATATCATCTGATCCCGGAGCTTTTCTATTTTTGAGACTCTTAATTACCTCACCTACCTCTTTAGGAGAGGTTAGAGAAGATTGGGACACTAAAAGTAATTCCTGTTGTTCGAATTCATCTTCTAAATTCTCAATTTGTTGTTGTTTTTTTTTTTTTTTTTTTTTTTTTTTAATTTGGTGTCATCGGCGTCGACTACTACGGCCATTAGCCTCGTGTTTTGTGTAGGCTTTGTTAGTGTTTCCCAGCGCCACTTTAGTAACATCACTGTTAATTAGAACCCAACAGTGAATGGTCGAGTGGGGAATCCTACCAAGGCATCAGAATTAATTTTAAATAATTAAATTAAATGAAAAAATCCCGGCCAACGGTGAGATTCGATCCTGAGACCTTCCGATCTCAAAGTCATGACTCTAACCACTGAGCCAACCCACCCCCCTGTTGTTGTTGTTGTTGTTGTTGTTGTTGTTGTTGTTGTTGTTGTTGTTGTTGTTGTTGTTGTTGTTGTTGTTGTTGTTGTTGTTGTTGTTGTTGTTGTTGTTGTTGTTGTTGTTGTTGTTGTTGATTATTTATCTGTGTGTTTACAAGTTTAAACTGGAAATATTCGCCGAGGGCTTGACCTTCTTCTTTGTCTGTTGTAAGTAAGTCTTGTTCTTTTTTCAGTGTGGGAAGTGGTGTAAAAGGTTTTTTTACCTTTTTACCACTTTCCGCAGTGAATTGTCATTTGGTTTCAACTCCCATAGGGTAGATTTCCATTTAGTATTCCGATGTTCTCTAATCATATTATTAATATTTTTGGCAAGATTGTTCATCATTTACCTATCTTCGTATCGCCGATTTTGCTGCCATCTCTTTCTTAGTCAGTTTTTGTTGTCGACGAGGTCAGTAATCTCAGATGGCAGTATGTCGTAGTGTTGTTTTTAATGTTGTTGTTTCATCTCTAGCTTTTTGTATATTTTGTATTAATGTTTTTGTTTCGTTTTCTAGGACTTCTACAGACCTAATGTTACGATTTATTGGGGTATAATTGTCAAGTTTTGATCTGTAATTATTCCAGTCTGTAGTTTTATAATCGGAAAATTGTGTTTTTTGTCTCTGTATTTTGTTTGTTGTCCAAATTTCCAAGTACACTGGGTCATGGTCAGAATAATTGAGGGTGGTTATTGTCCTATTATTTCTAATGTCTGGGATATTTTTTGCTATAGCAATATCCAGTGTACTGTATAAAGTTTATCAGAACAGAAAGGAGAAGATACCATTGGGCGACCTCTTAGTTTTAAGCGTCTTAAGTTTACTTAAGTTTATAATAAAGACAAATTGCTATATGGCTGAAATAAAACTGCAATGCAAACTAACAAAAAAACCCATTTATATTATACATTAGGATACATTTTTTTTATTATTTTGTTTGTTATTATATGAACCTCTTGTGGAGGTTACCATGTCGATTTTAAACCGTATTTTCGCGCCTTTAATGTGTGCCTGTTCTTCCAATAAATGTCGAATAAAATAACAAAATACAAATTTTACTGTTTTCAGAATGGTCTAATCTCCTCTCTTCCATCTATTTTTGTTCTGTTAACGACTAACATAGTAGCTATTATAGCAGATTACTTAGTGAAGCACAATTTTTTGTCTGTAGGACATACGCGGAAACTCATGTCTGCTATAGGTAAGTTTTAATATTCTTGTAAAGTCTGATGTAAATAAGAACAATTAAAAATCGTTTTCATAGTACAAAATATTTATGGTTACCATCTACACTATAATATATATTTCAATCTGTAAAAAAATTAGTTTCAAAAATTATCAACTTTAGCCTAAACGTAAACCTTGACATACCATACCTTGCTCGTTAAACAATATACTATTTCTTAATAAATAGTTATAACATTGCTAGCAGTATGAATAACGTCGTAAGCACCTCGTCTTCTAAGGGTAACTATAAGCTTTGATACATAAATTACTTTGCTTTTTCTACATTTTTCATTATCTTACCGCAGAAGGCATTCATAGCTCGTTCTTTTTGTTCTACAGTTATTAGTTTATTATAAAAATAATTCTTCTTTTTTATAAAAGTCCGACTAAGAAGTTGAAACAGTATATACAGATTAGGAAATAAGTATACGAGCTATATGGTGTAGGTACGTCAATCTCTATTAATTGTAGACTGATATACTTATATTGGTAACACGTCAAAGAGCACCTTAAACAAAACGGTAAACATGTACAATACATTAGTCAGTTATTTAATGCAATTAGGAATTAATAAAAATTTTAGAGTTCTGTCTATAACATTGTAATAAATGTCATCATTGATAATGAACCAGCAGCGAAAAGAAAGTGAATTGATAAGTAGCATGAAAATCGGTAACTTGAGGTCTATCTAATTGCTGAAACCAGCTATTTTTGCTCTAGGAGGCAAATATCTGAACAAGTTAACATTGGGCTCAGAATTGTACTGATAATATATTAAAAAGAATTACTTTAAAGTCCAGCAATCCCAAGAAATTTGTCTCGTGGACAATTTCAGACGAACTGATTTTTGCATACTTATGACGAATCGGCAAAATCAAAATAGAAGGTTTTCAAAACATTATATTTACCGACGGGTCAACTGTTTTAATACGTAACAAACAATCCATTTGTACTGAGATAGTGGTATCAGGAAAATAAATCTAAGTATTCCAACACGCACAAAGTAGGTATACCCACAAAAATAGAATTTCAATTTTGTTCTTAGAATTTTATATGAATTCGCTCCGTGCAAAGTTATGAAAAGGGAAGCAAAAGCTATACTAGCGCGCTAGCTGCAGATAATTCGTGCATTTTAGGGCGATATTTTGTAATTTTTGCATATCAAATACACGTATACATTTTACTTTTTTTCAAAAAAGTAGGTAAAAACAACACAATAAGCAACCGGAGTTGCTGTGTTGAAAATTCTACAAATACTAGCAAAAAAAAACAGTGAAACTTATATAAAAAAATTCAGTAGCAAAGTGGAAAGAAAATCAAAGAAATAAATGGATAGGTGTACAATAAGAAGAAAAATTACCTTTATTTTTGTAATAATAACAGTAATACTGGAAATAGTGGATATCAGAAACTTATAAGGTTTTAAATAAACAATAAATTATCATTTTACGATGTTCTTTAACCTTTAACTACTCGCACCTTAATATTTAACATTAGTACTCGCGTGGTATATTTTATACACCATCACCAAAAATGCTCAAAAAGCCCACAAAAAAATACATATATTTTCAAAAACTTTTATTGAATGAAAAGCACTATTATAAATGTATTGAAAACAGATAAATGTATGAAAAACTAAAAACTAGAAAATATCAAACAAAACAAAAACCAAAAAGAGTTTGTGTAAACTACTACTCGCTAGCATCCTCATCATTGCTAATATTATTGCACTCCGGACAAGAAATTTTACTAATTGAATGTTCCTTGCATACTGGTTTGTGACATGTATGGCACGAAATTGTTGTCACCCTATTTTTCTGTCTTCCACAACAAAAACACCTCCCTCGTATTTTTGCTGGAGGTTCTTCGCTATGCTCCTTTTGAGGTGGTTTGTATCTTTTTAGAAAACACTGGATATCCGAAGGTAAGGTCTGCAGGATAGCTCTTTCCGAAAGGTGCGGCTTCATCATAGACATCGCCAATTCTTTCAGAAAAACTCTTCTGTATTTGTGGCTATTCTCGATATGTATGGCGTTGTATAAAATTTGACTATTTATACCTGCTATATTCACCAATTGGAAAAATAAAACTAAAGGCCATCTTCTTGTCCTTCTGAGAACGGAATACGAGCCACATAATTTATCCACAGTATCAACGCCTCCTTTATAACAATTGTAGTCCATTATAATATCTGGCTTATTAATTTCAGGATGGATTGCAGCATCAGTGTGCATTGTCGAAAGCAAAATTACAGCCTTATTTTTTTTGGGGGCATAGGATACAATGGTCACGTCTTTTTGAAATCCAAAGATAGACGATCCAGGTGTTCTCTTTTTATTTGGTAAGAATTCTGACGGCAGCTCCTTTTTATTTTTTTCCAACAATTGTAAATTTATCATCTAAAAGCTTTTTAGCCAAAGGGTAATTAGTGTACCAATTATCACATGTCAAATTTCGGTTTTTGCCTTTCCACGGTTGAAGTAAACGAAGAGTGATATCAGTGGGCGTATTTGACCTTTGGTATTGCCTTTCTGGCTGTTGACCACAATACACCTCTAAGTTGCTAACGTAAAATGTTCTGGAGTCACATAACACAAACGCTTTCAAACCATATTTTGCAGGTTTGTTTGGAATGTATTGAAGAAAGCTGCATCTACCCCTAAAAGGTATCAACATTTCATCAATTGTTACTTGTTCTCCCAAATTATAATTCTTTTTGCAGTTGTCCACAAAACTGTCTAAAACTAATCGGATAGGAGCAAGTTTATCAGTTAATTTTCTATCACATCTAGTATTTTTATTATCGAATCTTAAAGTAGTTAGCAAAAATAAAAACCGATTATAACTCATGCAAGCTCTAAATATCTCTGAGCCAGTTCCATCAGTTGTCCATAATTCAAGAAAATGTGTGTGGTTCTGCTTCTTGGTTCCTGCTAGAAGTAATAATCCTATAAAAGCCAATATTTCCGTTTTTGTGGTGTTTTTTGCATCTCTTGGCCGCTGATAATTTGTTTGCAATCTTAAAATCTCTAAATTTGTGCATTGAACAATAATTTTAATTATATCATTAGTAAAAAAAATTTCGAAAGCACTTTTTTCATCAGTAATATCTCGTGCACATTGCTTAGGTCCAGGAAATATTTTGACGATATTTTTTTATTTGTTTTACTAAATTTACTCACAATTGGAGTTTTCTTCCACAACATTCTTATTTTCTTATCTCTAGCCACAAAATATTCTTCACTATTCTCATTTTCCTCATCTACATCTGAGTTATTCATTTCTTGATCTGAATTCTCCTGTTCTTCATCTGTGTCATTTAGTTCTTCTTCCGACTCTATATTATGATCACTCTCCTTTATAGCTTCATCTTCTAACGTATCTGATTCTCCCCCAACTTCTTCTTCACTTTCTTCGTCAAATAAAGCGCGAGCCATAGCCTCAAGTTCATTTTCCGTGAGACGTTTTGCATCTCTAACTGGTACCCGATTCCTACAAAAATAGTACTTTTATTTTACCAAATTTATTGTTGATTTTATGAACAAACCAAATGGCAAAGTATATATTTTACCTCAAGCAACTAAATTTAAAATATGTAAAATATACTCACATAACTACATAACAGTCCTTTCGTTTATACATTTTAACTTCACGCTATTATGTAATGGTATTTTATTATTTTGACAAAATAGGTTAATTCTTGAAAGACAACTTATTAGACTTAGGCAACTTCTCATACATTTTCTCGTAAATACTGTTGCCTGCCTATATTTTGTTATTGATTTTTATTGATAATACTTAATTTTTTTTATTATAAGCGATAAAAATATATAATAATAATAAATTATTGTTTTACTTGTTTTACAAATCCATATACTTTTATTAAAACTAACATATTTACTTTTTAATTACGAATTCTATTAAAAATTGTATTTGTCAGTATACGCAGAAATAGTCCATTAGTACCAAAACGAATTGGCGCTGCTGTCACGCACGGAGCGAATAGGTATTTATTTTATTTTAAAATCCACTGTCGAGAGGCTACCGGTGATTTATTTTTCTTTTAAATCTTCGCTACCTACGTAAGGGTTCCTTCCTGTTTACAGAGTAGGTCGTGTCTCAATTATGAATTGCTGGATAAACTGCCATGGAGTGTTGAAATTAAAGTAATTACTTCTGTCAACTGGTTTATAAATTTTATAAACTTTATAAACTTTATATACTTAGCATCTTATAACCACATAATATTTGTATACATTATACAGTACTTATTATTTTGTATTAGGTATAGCCAGGGGCTGGTAACTCAAAAGAAAAACCACGAGGAACGTAATTTAGTACCACTCGAAATGTCAGTTGTCAAACTTCAAGCTAGGAAAAATTAAAATTAAAATAGTGATCTGTTAATTAAAATAGCTGCTGCAGCGGAAGGTGTATTGGATTTTAATTCACCTAGATTTAGTTTTAATACCTTTCAATTTTAAGCATGTTTTTAAAAGATTAGAAAATGGATTTCAGCAACGAACAATAGAGAACCCGCAGATATTGGTAGTGATGCAATTTATACCATATATTAAATATGCGGTCGTCATATCAAGGGTAACCAATTTGTAATAAGTGTCTTAAGAAAAATGCATCTTGCACTATTTCTCACCAATGGTAAAAGAAATATGTATAAACTTGTTTTTGATTCAGTGTTAAAATAATTGGTTTGTTTATTTTAATTTCTTTTTGTTTACCGTTTTTAAATGATTGTTATTGTAAAGAAAATGTTGGCTCTCCAAAACACAAAAATCGATGAAAAATGCCATTAACATCAAACAAGAAAACCTACCATAAAATTTTCAAGGGTCCAAAAGTGTGTAAGTTTAATTTGCTCAAAAGCTAAATTTGTCACAGTGCCCAGATGATAATAAGAATTTGATAAACTAAAAGTGCTGTACAAATAAATCAATAAAACAATTATAAAGAAATGCTCCTCATCCTAACTAGTCGACTAAACAAGCGTTTGGCAAATTTATCCACTCTTAAATTCGCCTTGATAGTAAGACACCAAACAAATAATGCTTTAACTTCAATTTTTACAAACCGATTTGCCAGTCCAAGTCGCAAAACTGTCATAAAGGTCTTAAACACTATATATGCTGATTTTGTTACAAGAACTATTTTTGATAGGTTTGTATAATAAATATTTAATTATTTAAATGGTTTTAAATGTATATTTATCTGAGTATTGCCATGTTTAAATAGACAAATTATATGATGCGGCGTTAATTTACTGTAATAAAAAAATAAAATAAATTACATTTTATTTCAAGTTTGAAATTAATGCAAAAATATAATGAAGTAAAATCAAATAAAAAATATAAATTGGCAATATATTTGACTTGTTTCAAATCATAAAACAGTCAATATGGTTGATTAATTGATTTGAAACTAGTCAAATAATTTTCCAATTTTCCAATTTTTTTGTTTGATTTTCTTCATTACATTTTTGCCCAACTAGCAGAAAGTTAAATTTCATATAGCCTGCCCCTGGCGGCCATATTAAATTTAGTACAACTCCAATTTGATAGATGGCAGCACATCGCCAAAGAATTTTACCATTGAGTTTCCTATTTATTCACTTTTCCCTAATCTAAGGGTATAGCTATGCTTTCACAGCGAACATGTGGCAACTACGACATCCCCGCTATCACTACGCTCTCTAGCTTTGTGCCTCACAGTCGATCCGTCTATATCCCATTGTTGCCATTTTATTAACTTGTATACTAGTCGAATGTCTAACACGAAAAAGTAATCACTGTATTTAATTATATAACTAGGTATTTTTAAAATCATCTTTTTATATTGTTTCAGAGAAAAGCGAGATCTCTTCGTGAGTGAGTTATATAACGTCTGGAGAAAAATCGTATGATTGACACTGTCTTGTGATTGGTTTTTGAAAATGTGGCGTGAGTAGTCACCTGATTTATATGGAAAGAGATAGAGTGGGTGTTGAACCTATTGAATAAGTGTATATTTTTATTTTAATCGATTTATTTTAAATACGCCTATGCAGGTGAAAGTGAAATAGATTTGTGAATGGAAAAGAGTTGACTTTTGTATTTATTGGCTTAAAAATTTCCATAAGTAAGAAAACTGTATTTCACGCACGTACCTATGCTTGCAAGTGCCCACGGCTAACGGAATGTTTTTCTTGAAACTTAGAAATACATTAAACTGCATTCATGCATTTGCCAAGGTTTTCTCTAATTTTAATTTATTATATGTAATGAAAAATTATTTTAAATATTTGTTTTGCATCATATTTTCATATTAGCCATTGCAATTTACAGATTGAATAATAAAACGTATTGTTGTTGTTATGTTTATTATACATTATGTTTACGGGGTGGTTGATAAAGATAGTAACTGAAGTATCTGCTAAAAAATGCTTATCATTTTTGAACAGCCATAATGGCTAATAAATTATCTACACACACACACACACACTATTATTGGAAGACTTTTAAATTATTTGTCACATGCAAGTCTTAGTTCTACAATCAGGGGATTCTATTTAAATTTTGTCTTTATTTAATTAAAAGGATTAATATCCCAACGCCGTTAATGCATTACTAAACCTTTGACTAAATTTTAGCTTGAAGCTTGCTGATTGATAAAAGTAATTAATATTGAAAGCAGGAGAGATGGTAGGTATGTAGACGTTGGCGTTATACACAAATTATAGAGATGGCCGTGCGCCTATATACTATAGCTCCTATACTTTTCCATAATCTCTCTTTAGATGTCAGCTTATTTATTTAAAAATCGTAAATAATGACTTTGATAATTTTTTAATAGAGGCCGATTTATAAACTTAAAGATGCAGTTACTAATTCAATTTAAAACTAATATTTATATCAAAATAATGTATTTAACATAAATATTATTTTTTTTCTTAATAAAACCCCAAAAAATGTAAACAAAAAATATTTACATCAAAATTAAATATTTGAAACATATATTTTAATTATTTATTGTACAGTGATACATACATACATACATACATACATACATACATACATACATGAGCTTAATATTAAATAACAATTGTAAGTAAAATAAATAGTAGGTAGTCTCCCCCATTCTTGGAAAATGGACCGTATTTTGTTGGGTGTCCGGTGTTTCCTATAAAAACAAAACAAAAAGTGTATATATGTCTTATTGAACAATTTGTCTTATCAAATATTAATAAAATACAACTTTTTCTCTTTAGTACTTAAATTTCTGACTCTACTTTTATTTATTTATTTATTTATTAGTTTTCTTCTTTTCGAGGGTATTTCAAAAGGGTCATTCTCAGGTTGTATATTTAAACTGGATGCACAATTATCTAATGAAATTGGTACATAATGTCCAACTAGCAGTTTACGTTTTGAGGAAACCTTACTCAGGCAAAAATGGTCTGCACACAGATAGCGAGTATTATTATCTAAAGTTAAATTTAAAGTCTTAAACCAGTTCTGGCAAATTTTAATATCGGACGGAAAATGTAAAAGATTTAATATTTGAATATCCAACTTTCTAAATTTTAGAATAATACTTATTTAAACAATAAGGAGCTGAACAAGAATACTCTCGGAAATACTTAACTATACCCGGGCCAGATATTTTTTGTTTCAAATATTAAAACAGAATTGAAAATCCATGAAATATGAAATTATATAAGGTTGAATACTTACTAATTAGTAAATATTAGTAAATACTTACTAATTACATCAAATCAACACTGTTTATCTTCTTAAAAATAACTTGCCGATCTTTAGAACTTTCATCATAATTCATAAAATAAGTTTTATCATTTCATTATCATATCTGGCCTTCCTTCATCACGGTTTTTCATTTTTTACGAGGTTGTCAACTCCTTCTTTTAAAAATCCCAGTAATAGTATGGACATTGTATGGATGGTATGGTGCGCATGTAGATTGATAAAAATTAAAATAAGATGAATTTGAAATAACTCTCATCTCATGAAAGTTTACGGAAACCGGCAACATCGCTTTCATACTATTGCGATGGTGGCGCTAACTAGTGGTATGCTGGGAACTACAACGTGTTGACAGTCGCGTGCATTTAAAAAATTCATCTTGTTTTATTAATTTATCTATGCTGTTTTACATTCAAGCATTATACAGTTTTAAGTTCAACGGAGACAGTAACGTCAAACAAACGGGAACGACGACGGAAACTGCAAGTTTATAAATCGGCTTTAAGATTGATCTTCCTCTTCAATTTTAATAATCTAGAAGCCTTCGCAACTTTTAATTTAATTTGATAATATTATTTTTTCTTTTAGGAACACTGGGCTGCGCAGGACTATTATTTATTTTTATCTATATACCTAACGAAAGTAAGACTCTATGCGTGGCGACATTGATAGCTGCATTCGGATTTAGGTCTTTAAATTCAGCAGGATATAATATAAACCATCTGGATTTGGCGCCCAATTTTTCATCAACTCTGATGGGAATGGTTAACACCGCTTCTGAAGTTTTTTCGTTCATCACACCGATGACCATTCAGGTTATAGTTTACGATGAAGTAAGTATAATACAATCAATATCATTTTTCTAATTTTGACATAAAAAGTTGCAGAATGTGTCAAAATCATATACTTTACGCTAGTTTTCGAAAACTTTTTGGTTTTATAAACAATAATTTACATTATTATTAAAAGTTTATATCGAAGAAGTTGACTTATAAAAATAGAATTTCGTTAAACTTACAACCTCGTTCATGTTGCTGGACCTCGCTCTGCTCGTGTCACAAATCTTCACTCGTTACATAAAGTAAGACATTTCGTAACTGGTTTCATAAGTAGCTATTAAATAGCTGTTTATGCAACTAGTTAAAACATTCCTTATGTTGATTGAATTTTTGGGGGACCAGCAGAGCGAGCTCTCGCAACATGAACGAGTTACTCAAAACGGGATTTTGTAACGTGTTACATAAAAGATTTTTTAAATTTGCCTAGTTTATAAAATAAAATATGACATTTGTATTATTAGTTGCATAACTTACACAGGTATGCGTGGGAATTTATTATTTAGAAAATCATAAATAATATTTTTTCTCAATCACTACTAGTTGTTGAGTGGTTTTCTTGTTATAGCTTGTTAGTTTTTAAGAAAGTTAAATATTTTGACGTGTATTCAGTGAGTAAGGATGTTTTTGATTATTTTGTGCAGAATTAGGATGAAAAATAGGAATCGAAACATAATTATTACTTTGTAAATCGAGCTGGGCAAAGTACATAATGCGTTAAAGTACTCTTAAGTACTTTACAATGAGTAGCTTTACAAAGTAATCGATAAGTATCTTTTTTTTGTGAAAAAACACTCCCAAAGGGGCGTTTATTGATATTACAATTTAATCAAGAGTTGATCAATGAGTAATTTTGTTATAACCTAACTTAACTAGGGTTGCAATCTTAAAAACTAAAGTTCTACTCGCTAGTATACCTTAGGGTCTGATAACTTAATTACACTAAACTAACGTGTAACACTAAACCGCACAATTCTTGTCAGGTTCGTGTTGTCAAGAAGCTGGATTGCCCCAACGTTCACATGTTCGTGGAGCCGTTGTTCGCGACTCCTAGCGAATCTGGTGATAGTCTGGTCAACAGTGTCCATCTGAAGGTCTCGATGAAGGTCGCTGTTTCTAATGTACCAAGGAGCATTGACAATGTTCCTCAATACTTTGTTCTGAAATCTCTGGAATATTAGAATATTACTGTAGCTGGCACAACCCCAGAGCTGAATGCCATAGGTCCAAATTGGTTTGAGAACTTGTTTATATAATAGAATTTTGTTATGTGTAGATAAGCTGGAATGCCTACCAAGTAACCAGTACATTTTCTTGAATTTTATATCTAACTCTTGTCTTTTCTTTTTAACATGAACCTTCCAGCGAAGTCTTGCATCTAATGTAATACCTAGATATTTTGCAGAGTTAGCATAAGGGACCTGAGCATTATTTATGTTAATTGGTATTCTTTGATCATTTTTGTTAGTAAAATTAATATTAACAGATTTGGTTTCGTTTAGTTTAATACGCCATCTTTTGGTCCATTTATTTATTTGATTAACTGATGTTTGTAGTTTATTTACATCCTCTTCATGATCTTTTCCTATCGCTAGGATGGCAGTATCATCTGAAAATGTAGCTATTGTGTCTTGTTCTAGTTGCGGTATGTCACAAGTGTATAACAGATACAAAGTGGGTCCCAGGACGCTTCCCTGTGGTACTCCTGCTTTAATTTTTTTTAAATCAGAGTTTGCTTCATCTTGTTTTACTCTAAAGAATTTATCTGAAATGTATGAATCCAATAGCTCTGAGTATGGCTGTGGAAGTAGCACATTCAGTTTATGTTTTAAGTCATCATGCCATACTTTATCAAAAGCCTGCGCAATATCGAGGAAGATGGCTGAACAGACTTCTTTGTTCTCTAATGCTTTTTCAATAGCATTTGAGATTCTATGAACCTGATCTATAGTTGAATGGTTTTCTCTAAAGCCGAACTGGTAATCTGAAATAAGTTTTTTTTCTTCAATGATGGTCTTTTTATTAGTATTGTTACGCTGGTTTTTGGTATCACAATTTATTTGAACTCAACTATTACAATAACTATAATTCAACTTTGACAATAACTTTACAACTGATAACATTCACATATAACGTTTATCATAAAACTATAACTCTGACATCAGGTCGTCGACTTATATAGCTTTCTTGACCTTCTCGAACCTTCTCGATCTGTCATCTAGAATATTCTTGACGGTTAATGACATTTCTGGACATTTCTGGAATATTCTTTTACCTGTACTTTTACTTATGACGACCGCAGCACACTGTAGAGTGATGAGTAACATTCCACTTCTTTTTCTATCTGTACGTTTCCTATGATAGCCGCAGGCTACTGCAGGGTGCTGCGTAACAGTATTTTTTCAGATAGTTTCGATCTCCGAGCAATTACTGATAGAGGGAGCGTGAAAACGAGTTTGTAGGCGATTGTTGTGTTAGCAACATCTGTGGAGGAAGTGAGGAAGCGGGCACAAGGGGGAAGGTAAACATCCTTCTTGTTCAGTGGCGTATCATTTATCTATAAAAACACACATTGTCCAAACGTTTTAATTGTAAAAAAAAAACTAAAAAAATTTGCTAATTCTACCATTTTTAAAATGAATACCGTCTTATATGTGTTTAATGCAGGAAATGAAACAAAATCACTGTAAAGATCTAATTTTTTCAATTGAAGAATAAAACCTTAAAATCAATTTTATTATAAATAAATACAGGAGCGACTAGTTTCGGCCTTACAGGAACATCTTCAGGCCTGTAATACAATAATATTTAATTATTATAATAGGTTGGTCAATTACGAATAACATTAAATAATATAAACCACAAAAATGGATCCATATTGTAGCGTTACAGCATTATAGAATTAAAGCTGTGAAAATAAAAGAGCAGTGCAAACGTAACTAAAAATAAGAAAACTGAGTACGGAATCTACAAGAGAAGAGGTGAGAATGAGCAATTACGAATGTATTTAAATTGCTCGGGATAACAAATAAAGCTGATAATGTAGTGGTATAGTCCCCGTCAAAGAAGGTCTAGATAAGTTAAGGAGGACGGCGTTTTCTCTGTAAATCTGGAGAATTTAAGGATGGAGGGAAGACGAATCTTGCTGGCTCAGGTGTAGATGGCTAGAAAAAGGAGCATGTAGATGAAATATCGTCACTTTCGTCTAATTTTTTATTCTCGCTCACCGTTTCGGCTTTATTTTCGAAATTCATTTTTAAAAGGAAATAAAAGTTATCTTTTATACAAGCATATAATAAAATAACATGAATTCATTATATTTAATAAGCTAATAAACGTTTGTTTCACTGAAAAAAACATATATGTGAATATAAAAAATATATAAATAGATAAGATTAATATCAAAATTAATTTGAAGATATAACAGATAATAAAATGAAATAAATTAATACAAGTACAAATAGAAAGTTAATAACATACCTTCTAAAAGTAACACATTTTAAGTAGATGAAAGTTTAAAGAGTTTATTCCTGAACCTAACTAATCTAACGTTTTCCCCCTTTTTAATATTATGAGGGTTTTTGTAGTTGAAATGAAAATTATAATTTATTTTGGTCCTAATAATAATTTAAACATAGGTTATCAAAGAGTAAATAAAATACATAATAGAACTTCATAATCTTAAATCGTTATCAAAAATTAATAATGGTCAATTTTCAAACAATAATTAGATTCTTAAGCAAATTTCTAGTTTTTGTTTTGCAAAAGACTTTTTTGCCTTCTTCGGTTGCCTCTGTCACTTTTCTTTTAGTAGTTTCGAGGAGAATTTTCCTATGGAAACCAGTAGAACCATCAATTGGTTAGTAAAACTTTGATATTTTGGGTATGGTAAGTCTTGTTAAACTTTCTTCTTAGGAAGCTGTAACCTTATGGAGAATAAAAATTTAATGTTAGATCAGAAGCTCTTACTTGAGAATTATTTTTGCAAAGGCAGTTTTAAACATATTTTCCAAAGTTCTTGGAATCGTTGTTAACAGAAACCTGCAAAAAAATATATCATTTTATTCCTAAAATATAAGATATCACACAATGCACATTCATATATCATTGTGCTAGAAAAATACTAGGTAGGTACTGAGACAATTTAAAAAAATTATTTCGAGAAACTCAACTTTTAATGTCATCATTGTACTTAATTTTTTTATTGTTAAATTATTAATAATGTCATTTTGTGTAGTTCGTTGTGATTTGTATAATATATATTATAAAAACCTATCGTCAATGTTAATGTGCCAAGTTTTTTTAATAATTATGTCCTTGTTATAGTAAAAACACATTTAAACACGTTTTTAAAGTTTTCTGGATTTCTGCTTTAAATTACCGTACAAATAAACTGACTAATTGTGTGTTTAAGTAAAGGTATATCTCTTTTTTGTTATAACAGTCTTTGTATATTGTTCTAACTTTTTAGACAAAAATGTAGAATAATTAATCTCACATCAAACGAAAAAAGTCATTTCTGGATGTCCTAAGAGGTTTTAACTTAAAAACTAAATAAAATGTACATAGCACCAGACAAACATTTTTTTAGATCATAATGATCTGCATAACTCAAAATAGTCAAAATCCACATTATTTAAGTTATTCTAGTATTGTTTTAGCATAACGATGTAAACTCCAATAATAAATATTCACATTTTTTTGGGACGTTTTTAAGGAAATTAAAAAAAAAACATGAATAATGTGATATTCTTGTTTAGTTTTGTACTATATAATATAGTTCATTAGGTAGAGATTTAGAAGCAAATTATGTTCTATTTATAGAATAAAAAATCACTCATAATATCTAAATATTTATACCTATTTATATTTTGAACAGGAAGACTATTTTATGTTTTTGGCTCTGAATAGTTCTCTTAAGAATTTTAAAACCTTCCTTAGCTCTTTTGGGATATTCTTAGAAGTTCATTTTGTTTAAACCTAAAACAAATTAAGTACAAAAAATGAAAATTTAAACAATACACAAAATTAGTCTTTTAGATTAGTTAAAAAAAAGTGTCAACAAAAAAATGGCTATGCCTTTTTCCTTAAACATTCTTTTTGAAAGAAACTTAAGTTTCTCTACTTACTTGCTGTTTTAGTATTTTAGTAGCAGATGAATATAGTGTAGAAGTAGTGACAGGATTGATTATTATACTTCTTTCGTCGAAATTGCATTTTTCTTTAATATTTTCCTCCCCTGATGTCTATAATAAAAATGTTCATTAGCAAAAAAGGTATTCAGGTGGTCACTTGTTGAATTCTTAAATTTTGGAACCATCTATTTCTTTCTCATATCAAGAAAAGGAAACCTAAAAAAAATAACAATAAACTTTACAAAGATGTCATATTAAAATAATAATAAGTAATTAACCTCTCTGTTAAACCTTTACTATAATCATTATGATACAGATGAAGACGAACTTAGCTGGGATTTATTCCCTCTTAATTTTACTTTTTCGAAAATAAGAAAGTTCAAATGCAAATTAAAGGTGATTGCCTAATGCACCGCCTCTGGTAATTAAGTTGTATTTGTACTTACCTATGATATAATCTTAAAGAAGCATTTTCAACAGGTCTTTTACACATAAAGCATGTTTTCACAATATTATTACAAATAATAAATCTTCAATATACATTTAAAACCCTTACAAAGCTATAAATAATTATATTTTTCGTAAAATACAAATCAATAATTGACATGTGTCAGAAAGTGTCAGAACGAGGTCACAACCTCACTGTCAAACTTGGCAACGCTGATTAAATAAGCCAAGTACAGAAGAGTTATTTCCCCCCTCGGGGGGAGTAGATGTTGCTAACAAAATTTAGCGCGGGGAAGGGGGGAAGACTCCCTCTAGTAGTAATTGCTCGGAGGTTTCGATATTATAGGCAATAGAGATATTGGCCTATATGACGAAACTTCGTTCGGAGGTTTTCCTGGTTTGGGGGTCATAATGACTTTCCACAATCTAGGGACATACCTTGGTTTGAATGAGGCATTAAACAGGTGTGTAATTATAGCTTTCTTCGGAAGTTATTTTAAGACGTCTCCTGTAATTAAATCATAGCCAGGAGCTTCCTAAGGATTAATATTTTTTTATATATCTTCTGTAACTTCCTTTGGAGAGGTTGGTCTGATAATTGAGTCATCTCTCACTAGAGGAACCCAGTTCGGTAATTCTTCTCCTTTATTTGGTTTGAAGGTGTTTTCTAAGTGTTCTGCGAATTTATTAACTTTTTGTATATTATTTCTAGCCCAGCTACCATCTGTATTCCTGATTGGAGCATTGGAGCACAGTGGGTCTTTTTAATCGCTTTGTGGCTTTCCATAGAGAATAATCAGTGGATTTATCGTTTGTCATCTCACTAAGGTACTCACAAATAGATTCATTTTTGATTCATTTTATCTCTCTTTTTAACTGCTGGGTGGCGTTGTTAAGTTTGGTTTTATCTTTTTGCAGAGATTTGATCCCTTATTTCTTAAGGATAGTTATTTCCTGTTGTTCGCTGCATAATAGGTGCATAAGTATCTGAGTATAAGTACTTTTATGAATAATTCTCAAACCAAATGGGTACTTTTGCAAATTTTAAATAATTCTAGTTAGTAACTGAAGTTTATAAAAAAGGAATTATAGTAATTTGTATTAGTAAGTTACAAATACAAACTTATCTTCTAAAAATTATTTAGAACTTTTCCATTTTAATGTTAAAGTAACGTAATGAAAGTAGTACGTAAGGGTAGAGGTACAGATAGAGAATACAACAGTCATATGTATTAAAACCTCATATAAGATTAAAACTTATATAAACGCCATGATTCCGCCATTTGACATTATGTGCTTATGTTTTCCGTCCTGTATCTTAGACAATGATAAGTTATGCCTTAGGCTTATGAGGTCGATGATAATGGGATTTTTAAAAATTAATGAACTTGTTAGATAGATTTTGGGAATTTAGAATTGTTGGATTGGAAATTAAAAAAAAAGTAAGTTAGCCCTCTTAACGGTCGGATTTTTTTTTAATTAGTGAAAGATTAATTTAGCCATTTTGAGAGTATGGTAGGGTAACAAAGTGTTAAATAAAAAATATTTTGTTGTTTTTGAATAAATAGTGGTCCTCCTGTAAAACCACTTAGCAACATCGAACTATTTATTTTTTGTGGAAGGTAATGAAACAGTTCCTGGCTGTGCTTAGGCATAAAGTTGTACTGTGCCTTTTTGTGCGATGTGGTTCTGCCTTGGTATTGCAATGTGCACAATGCCCTTTAGTACCATGCTGAGGCATATGAGCAGCCTTGTTCCTTGAACCTATTCTTGATACTAAAAAACTATCTGTCCTTTTTCGTCCTAACTTAGCCCTTTATGGGTCAGCTCCAATTAAAGCAGTGGCAACAGTAACTTTGAAGTTTTCTAAAGTTAGCCCGGTACCACTTGTAAGATTTTCAAAAATTTTGAATTAATTTTCTATAGTTACATCAGCAAAATAAAAAAACTCTGTTCCCATACTTTTTAGATTGTTACATACTTGGTAGAAATGATTTTATTATAAGTCAATGACATTTCATTTAGTAATTGTCATACTTTGTACAGTTTTGTCATAATTTGCATGAATTATCACTTAGGTGAAGATGACATAGCCATCCAAATCTCTCACGGGACATGCACGAAGAAATAAACTCATCTCTCAGTACAAAATTGCTAGACCAGAAATCCCTATAGCTGGGCATCTTATTTATCCCAAACAACAGATTTATACCCAAGAAACACTTTATTTTTCTAAAGCTGTTGGAGTGTTATTTTAGCCATGTTTTTGTACAGCGTACTAATTTGTTTGGAAAACAATAGAATTTATCAAATGTTTACTGAATAAATGTAGAAAGAAATCTAACAGAGCCTCTAAAGTATCAGGAACAGTTGGTACTACGTTTTGTACAAAAGGAGGGCGCTGTGTTACATTATTTGAGTTGTTTGTCCACTTTAGTTTATTTTGGCGAAGGAAAGCTAAGACTGATAACTCATCTTTACTGTCGGACTAATCTTATCCATCAAGCACATCAACTTCTTCATCTAAAATATCTAAGGCCATATGTATATCAGTGGCTTCAGATTTTAAACCGTCCGACCCTCTGAGGAAATTTTGTCAAGTAAAGCATACGCTTCTCACTGGATAGCCCTCTACAAGTAAAATCTTCGTTTTAGTTTGAAGAACTGTAACAAAAAATTAATTATTATCCCCACAACGACTTAGTGGTACTAAACAGAACCACTTTTCAAAACATAAAATATGGCATAGTTATGTATATGTTTCATAATCATAAATTAATATAATGTCATGAATTCCTAATGCGACCCTGTATACGCACGCAATCAACTCGTGATCGAAGCAACGCTAACGTGTGGAAACAGCCGGACCGCGTCTCGAATGTACAAGAATACGACGGAATGTCTACCGCTGATGAACTGGAAGCGACTGAAATGGCGAAGAGTGCCATTTAGTCATAAAAAGGAATGTTCGAGAGCCTCTCGTATCTTCCAGTAGTGAAGTTGGACTAATATAAATAGCCAACGTATCAGCGCCGAGTTTAGTTTAATGTAGGCTAGGCATGAAGAAAACCTGAACCACAGCATTGCACCCACAATCTGATGGAATGGTAGAGCGAATGAATAAGACTATTGGAAAATATCTGTCAAAAGTGGTTTCAAACCATCAGCGGGATTGGGATCAGTATCTTTCGCTCTTTGCAATGGCTTATAGATTCGCTGTCAATGAATTAACAGGCCAAACACCAGCAAAAGTCCTCTTTGAACGTGAGATGAGACTACCGTGCGACCTTTAGTTTGGATGCCGACCTGGAGAAGATGTAGCTGGTGAAGATTATGTGATCTATTTACGAAAAAGAATAGACGATATGCATGAATTGGTCCGCTTGCATCTTCAAATCGCCAGCGACAGAATGAGGAAGCGATATGATACCCACGCCATGGAGGGAGGTTTCAAGGAAGGCGACAAAGTCTGGCTCCATAACCCAAAAAGACAAACGAGTTATTCTTCGAAGCTTCAAAGGTCTTGGGAAGGTCCGTATCTCATCAAGAAAAGAATCAATGATGTCATTTACCATATAAGTAAGATCCCGAACGGTAAACCAAAGGTAGTGCACCAAAACCGCCTGGCGCCATTTAAGGGTGACCATGAAGAAAAAGAAGAAGCAGTAAACCAGCTCGAAGAAACACCTGACCTTGTCTTTGAATAATTTATGGGTGCATATGGAGGTACCGGAAAAGCAAGACGTGGTGTTACAACCGAGCAACAACAAGACTCGCTGGTCCGTAGCACTTCCGCCAACATATACAACGCTCGAGGTCTGGCATCTGTATTCCGGAAGAAGTTTGGTCGATTGCCAGAACTTCAAGATCAGTTACCAGCCCCTGGAAAAGCATTAAAACTTCTAGATGGATCGCGTTATCTTTTCTATTTGGTAACAAAGAACACCTTCCGAGATCGATCCACCTATCAGGATGTATGGGAAGCATTACTAAGTCTGAGGAAGCATGTACTGGAGTACAATATACAAAAACTAGCTATGCCAAAGATAGAGAGCAACCAGATTAATTGGAGGATCATTAGAAACATGGTGGAAGTAATCTTTCAAGATACTCAGGTTGAAATACTAATCTGCAGCCATTTTTCTAGCGTTCAGGTTATAACGAAGACTGTGCCTTGTTACTTCCATGCAACTGGAAATTGTAAAAGAGGATCCAGTTGCAAATACAACCATTCAATTTTAGTTCCAGGAGAAACTATTTCTTAAAGAGGGGGCAATGTCATGAATTCCTAATCCGACCCTATATACGCACGCAATCAACTCGTGATCGAAGCGACGCTGATGTGTGGAAACAGCCAGACAGCGTCTCAAATGTCCAAGAATACGACGGAATGTCTGCCGCTGATGCACTGTAAGCGACTGCAATGGCGGAGAGTGCCGCTTAGTCATAAAATGGAATGTTCGAGAGCCTCTCGTATTTTCCAGTAGCGGAGTTGGACTAATATAAATAGCCGACGTATCAGCGCTGAGTTTAGTTTAATGTAGAACATTGTATTGAAAAGTTAAAGTGTAAGAAATACATTAGAATTGTTAGTTAGTGTCTAAATATTACATAAATTAAATAGTACGTCTGATATAAATTGTAAATAGTGTTTTTAAATAAATAAACTTTAAATAAATTAGACTTTCGTCACAATAACTGAAAAAGACATCAAATAAATAAATAATTAAAACAGTACAAACCGTATAACAGCTTGATTATTCGAGAATATATAAACGCACTTTTCACACCAACCGAATCAATCAAGAATTACCTGTATATAGTTGAAGGTAAAGATATAGTTTCTTTTTCGGCACAACAAAGGGATTCGTATATAAAAACCTACAACGACAATCCAAGGACGGACTTAATTAGTTTTATGTTACGTTTTATTTTGAGTTTGTCTATTGTACATTTTAGAAGGAATATTATACGTATTTAAATATTATCACATTATTCGCATAATCTCCTTCTTTGATTATTTAATAAATATCACTAAATTTAGTTTTAAAGGCAACACGAAATTGATCCGAAATAAATATTCACAATTTGTAATAAAAATCGCCTTGAAACTATAATATTTCATCTATTATTTTATTTAAGTATTTAAATATTACATTGAATATTAAAAATCAATGTAGGATGTTACGAAAAATGCTTGAACAACTGTTATTTGTATCCTCTTATTATAAAAAATCTGAAGTATCCAACACATGACTTTCCTATCTAGTTATTACAGGCAATTTTCGGTTATTTTGTACAACCTATTGTAGCACCTCTGTAAATATTTAGACATTAACTTAATATATACATCTAACTCGAAACATTTTTCTATATACACTCATTGCCAACGGAAATGCTGAAAAATTTAAATTTTATACTTTTCCTCTATTTTTTTCATTACGGTCCATTTTAGAGAAATCATGTAATAAATAAAAATTATAGAGATCGATATCGCAAACATCTTTTAGTTTAACAATTCTCCTAAAAATCAGAATTTTTTACATTTTGAAAAATTTCTCGAATACGGAACATTTAAGGCAAATTTTGTATAGAACAAAAACTAATGAATTTTTTTCTCCAAACGTAAATAACAGATATATTCCATAAAATATAAAAATGACCCCTTAGATGTTCTGACTTTGCCAAAATCTAATCAGTTCACCTCGGGTCGGAATAAAGCATAAGTTTAAAATTTAAGGTTTCTTTCTTTATCCGTTTTTAAGTTTTCTTCAAAATTCAAAATTTACACTTTATCACAAATATTTCAAATACGGTCCATTTTAGAGTAATTATCTACAGAACAAGAATTATAGACACTTATATAACAAAACAAATTTAAATGGAACAATTTTCTTAAAAATTTTAAATTTTATATTTTGATAAATTTCTCGAATACAGACCATTTAAGAAAAATTTTTTATAAAACAAAAATTGTAGAGAGTAATATATGAAGTAACTTTTTTATAAACGATTTTCTTCTCCAAACAAAAATAGCTAATATATTCCTTAAAATATAAAAATGACCTTCTATAAATTACCCCCTGAATGTTCCACTCCGCCAAAAATTCAATCAGTTCACCTAAGGCCGCAGTAAAGCTTAAGATTTAAATTTATTATGTTTTTCTTTATAAGTTTTTGAGTTATCGTGGATACAGATAGATACACACACACACACACACACACACACACACACACACACACACACACACACACACACACACACACACACACACACACACACACACACACACACACACACACACACACACACACACACACACACACACACACACACACACACACACACACACACACACACACACACACACACACACACACACACACACACACACACACACACACACACACACACACACACACACACACACACACACACACACACACACACACACACACACACACACACACACACACACACACACACACACACACACACACACACACACACACACACACACACACACACACACACACACACACACACACACACACACACACACACACACACACACACACACACACACACACACACACACACACACACACACACACACACACACACACACACACACACACACACACACACACACACACACACACACACACACACACACACACACACACACACACACACACACACACACACACACACACACACACACACACACACACACACACACACACACACACACACACACACACACACACACACACACACACACACACACACACACACACACACACACACACACACACACACACACACACACACACACACACACACACACACACACACACACACACACACACACACACACACACACACACACACACACACACACACACACACACACACACACACACACACACACACACACACACACACACACACACACACACACACACACACACACACACACACACACACACACACACACACACACACACACACACACACACACACACACACACACACACACACACACACACACACACACACACACACACACACACACACACACACACACACACACACACACACACACACACACACACACACACACACACACACACACACACACACACACACACACACACACACACACACACACACACACACACACACACACACACACACACACACACACACACACACACACACACACACACACACACACACACACACACACACACACACACACACACACACACACACACACACACACACACACA
Organism: Psylliodes chrysocephalus; assembly: GCA_927349885.1. NCBI lineage: Eukaryota > Metazoa > Arthropoda > Insecta > Coleoptera > Chrysomelidae > Psylliodes > Psylliodes chrysocephalus. The sequence goes on from OV651816.1 coordinate 23,098,703, forward strand.
CACACACACACACACACACACACCACACACACACACACACACACACACACACACACACACACACACACACACACACACACACACACACTTTAATTTTTAAAGTGATTGAAGCATGCTAGCCTTCGCACTACGTCAAGGTTACATTTCTGGAGAAGGAAAACAGGAACAATATATTAGTGATCATCTGCTGAAAAACTCGAAATATTATTTGCTGATAATAGCAAGCAATTCGATACAAAACAGTTTTAATTATCAGAATATAATATTATAATAGGTTTTTCTCTATTTGGAGGAGCATTCACAGAACATTTAGTAGATTGATCACTCCATCCTTTTTTTCACAACACCATGAGTGTCGTAATAGGTTTCATTGAGATACACTATCTATCTTGCCGACGAGCTTCATCTATTCTTGTGAGGTATTCATTACGTAAAATCATAATTCTGTAAGATTCCATATATGCTGTCTTCTATTTAAGGTACGATATCTAAAACCCAAATAAGGAGCACTTTTCTAGTGGTTTTGTCAGATTTGTAAGGAAAACCGAGAAACAACTTTATTTCATTTTTAATCATTTGAAAATACGGCACGATATTAATAAATTAAAAATTATAAACCTTTCTTCCAATATTCTCTATCATGCAGTGATCTAGACTAACTAGAGATTTTTGATTCCGCTATTTCTTGGAAGACATTCCTGGCTGGTAATAACTTTTCTAATCGAAGGTTATGAAATTTTTGTCAAAATGTGTATTCTCTCTATGATACCGTAATTATAACTATTTTTTTTTTGTGTGTCATCGGCGTCGACTACTACGGCCATTAGCCTCGTGGTCTGTGTAGGCTTTGTTACTGTTTCCCAGCGCCACTTTAGGAACAGCACTGTTAATTAGAACCCAACAGTGAATGGTCGAGTGGGGAATCCTACCTATGCATTAGAATTAATATTTAATTTTTTTTTAATTAAATAAAAATTCCTGCCACCGGTGGGATTCGATCCTGAGACCTTCCGATCTCAGAGCCATGACTCTAACCACTGAGCCAACCCACCCCCTAATTATAACTATTATTTTTCAATTTTAATTGGTGGTGTATATTTCGAATAAATATTTGATTATTATCATCCTCCTCCTCCTCATCCAATTCAGAAGAAACTGATGGGTTTGGCATAGAATTATGTAGTATCAGTTGGAGTAAGATCACGTTGTTTGAAGTAAATGTATTAATAAAAATCTAAATAAAAATATTCTAAATGATAACGCGAAAAAATTCAATTTTAGTGTGGCAAAATGCATTTACTCTATGTTTACGGGATCACAAAAAACTAAAAAAATATTATACTTAAATTTATCATATATATAAATGCAAATTGTTATATTTAATTGTACCATAAACGTTGAAATGGTAATCTAAATAAAATCTCATCTATTTAGTAGTACATAATTAATATAAATTTATTCAACTTTTTACTTTTTTAATAAAGTATTCTCGTAGTTTTTACATTTTTTCATTTTCTGAGTATGTATTTGATCTCCAGTAATTAAGGAAAAAAAAATAACATTTTCTGCTATAGAATTTGCAGGTAAAATATAACGTTTTCTTTTTGAATAAATAATAAATAATGTGAACTGCCAAAGCCAACTTTGAACTGTTTAAATTTTACAATTTATGTTGTTATTTAAATATCAATTTGGTTGTTTTTGAGGCAACTGATCCTATTTATTTAAAAAATAATCAATCAGAATTTAATTATTGCGATTACATAATTTTCATCGCTTTCAATAGGCCTCCAATAAGCAATTTTTTATAAACCAAAAATTCAAACACTAATGTGAATACGACACTAGATAAACAAACATTGTCGATATGTGCTCACTCAACACGACGATGATACATATACGCATGCCGAGTAACCAATTAAAACATAAGTTAATCAAAATCATAGACTTGCGATTGGATATCCCAGTCCACGTTGCCCTGCGTTTATTACGGGCTATCGTGAGCAATTACAAATATAAATTTGAGAAAGGCTTGTTTCAGCCAATACAAGACGCTAAAATCAAAGAGTACAAAATATAACTATAAAAGAGAAGTGCAGCATTTACAAAGGAAATCGCGCTTCAAATGCGGGCCGACAAGTCGGCGTTTTATCAAAGAGTACAGGGCTAATTGGGCTATACCGGGGTTAAGCGGTAAGACGCGGCGGCGTTGTTAGTGGAATGTAATGGCCAATGCACAGCGGAATCTAACGTAGCGGAGCAAACGAGCCTAACTCGTTGAACTACACCGATATACTGCCGATCGAGAAAGGACTGTGGAAGACTGTCGACCGATCGCGTTAGAAGGCGGTAATTGGGCGAGTGACTCCTCTTTTATAAATATATTGTAACGGTTTGGCTCTACGGACGAGACAGTGCGAGGGTTTGCCACAACAGTACGAGACAACGAACCGTCAAGGTGACAGGAAACCCAACCTACAATCGGGCTGTCTGACAGAAACTTGGAGAAAGTGTGAGGAATGATCGAGAACGATCATGGAAGCGGTTACCATGGATTATTGATGATAGGACACTGTCAATTTTGAGTGGAAGAGAGAAAGCCGGTCAGCGCGTGGCGGATCAACGTTTTCAATTGTAAATAGTAATAATTGTAGATAGTTTACGCGTTGGGATAGTTATTTTGTATTTTAATTAAATAAATAGTTTCAACCCACACTCGTGTTACAATTGGTGTCAGGTGTGGGGTCCTGAAGAAAGAAGATGTCTAAGAAGTTAAATCAGTTGCTGGTTGCAGAGCTCAGAAGAGAGCTAGAAGAACTTGAGCTAGACACGACGGGACCCAAGACGGTGTTGGTAGCACGTTTGAGGGAGTACTACGAAAGTCGAGGTGATGATCCTGATGCCATAGAATTTGAAGATCCCTCCCTGAAGGCTGTGAAGTCCTTTGCCGAGCTTGCCGAAAAAATGTCCAACCTGTCTACGGAGATGTCCCTTCAGCGAGATGAGCTTGCAGAAAAGATGACCAGCCTGTCCTCCGAGATGTCCAATCAGCGAGATGAGCTTGCTGAAAAGATGACCAGCCTGTCCTCCGAGATGTCCAATCAGCGAGATGAGCTTGCTGAAAAGATGACCAGCATGTCCACCGAGGTTCATGAGGTTAATGAAGAAGTCTCCAACCTCTCCCGGGCCATGGCTAACCAGGCAGCAGAACTGCGATCAGAAATTTCCCAACAGGAAGAAAGAATATCCGGTGTGATTGCTCAGCAGGAAGAAAGAATAACCGGTGTGATTGTTCAACAGGAAGAAAGAATATCCGGTGTGATCGCTCAGCAGGAGGAAAGAATATCCGGCGTCGAAGAAGAGATCCAGAAATTACAAAATTTCCTGTCCAATCCGCCACCTCCTGGAAGCAGAGAAGAGGAACCCAACCCCGTGGTAGAAAGGCTGGAGAGCAATCTTTCAACTCTCGAGATCAAGCTCCATGCGCTCGAAGAACGACTCTCCCGCCAGTCTTCAAGAGGTGAAGATCGACATGACTTCGGCGCTGTAGGTGAGACCAAAGCCAGAATGAAGCCACCTACCTTCGACGGCAAGACCTCCTGGCCCAACTATCTCAAGCAGTTCAACGCAGCGGCCGACGCCAACGGATGGTCCCCTGGGGAGAAGGCAGTAGCACTCACAGTTGCCCTACGTGGTGATGCTCTAGATGTCCTGCAGACCCTCCATGCCGACGAGTCCAAAGACTTCGATCAACTGGTGAAGCGTCTAGAGATGAGGTACGGCCAAGCACACCTGGAACAAGTCTACCAGTCCCTACTTAAGAATAGAAGGCAGAAGGCAGGTAAGTCCATCCAGGAGTTCGAAGCCGACGTTGCACGGATGGTACGCTTTGCCTATCCCTCGGCCCCTGAAAGCGTACTCGAATGCCTAGCTGTCCAAGCGTTCGTCGATGGAATGAGAGACCAGGAGTTGCAGAGAGCACTGCGCCTAGCCCGTCCCAAGGTCCTGGTGGATGCACTGTCAACGGCGTTGGAGTTTGAAGCAGCAACTGCAGCGTCCCGTGCCCATGACCGAGTCCGAGCCGTCACCAGCCACTCCAGCGAAGAGGAACACCATGGAGAGTCCAACAGGGAGATCCTAGAATAGCTGGTGAGCCTGATGAAGACTATGGCGACGAAGAAGAGGAGATCAGTACGATGTTGGAGCTGCGGAGAACTTGGTCACGTCAGAAGTGCATGCCAGCATCGTGACAAGACCACCCTTGAGCTAGTACGGACCAACCTGCAACCTAGCGACCGAATGAAGAAGTACTACGACAGCCGAGCAGCAGAGTCCTGCTATAAGAAAGGTGACCTGGTATGGCTCTACAACCCACGAAGAAGGCGGGGCTTATGTCCAAAGCTGCAGAAGAGCTGGGAGGGTCCATATGTCATCAGGAAGAGGATCAATGACGTAGTCTATCGAATCTACAAGGCTCCCAGAGGAAAACCGATAGTAGTCCATTCTGATCGACTAGCACCATTCGCCGGAGACCACGATGAAGGTGTACGAATACAGCGGCTCCAGGACGGAGAGAACCCTATGTTTGAAGACTTTATGAGAAAGTTCGGAGGAGCTGGAAGGGCAAGGTATGGCATCGTTAGAGAAGTTGAACAAGATCTGTTCCAATTGCCTGAAGAATACTCTCTTGTCCACAGCACTTCTGCCAACCTCGACATCCCACATGGTTTGGCCAAGATCTTCAGGGACAAATACGGTCGAGAAGAGGAACTGAAGAGAGCAACCAGCAGTGGGAAGTATTCTGAAGCTTCAAGATGGTCAACGCGTTCTCTTCTACTTGATGACCAGAAGTACATTCCACCAACGACCGTCGTATGAAACCCTCTGGAAGACCCTAAAACTGCTGAAGGAGCAAGTTCTAGAGCTCAACCTGTCCAAACTAGCCATGCCGAAGATGGACTGCGGTCGTGATGGTTTAAACTGGAGAACTGTTCGAAATATGGTTGAAGTTATCTTCAAAGACACGGCAGTAGAAGTTTTGGTCTGTAGTTTCCACCTCCGAGAACCTGGACAGAAAACCGTTCCCTGTTACTTCCACAAGACATCTTACTGCAAAGAAGGTACCAATTGCCGGTTCAGCCACAACCTTGAAGACATTAACAGCATTCCAGGAGGAATGCATCTGAGGAGGGGGCAGTGTAACGGTTTGGCTCTACGGACGAGACAGTGCGAGGGTTTGCCACAACAGTACGAGACAACGAACCGTCAAGGTGACAGGAAACCCAACCTACAATCGGGCTGTCTGACAGAAACTTGGAGAAAGTGTGAGGAATGATCGAGAACGGTCATGGAAGCGGTTACCATGGATTATTGATGATAGGACACTGTCAATTTTGAGTGGAAGAGAGAAAGCCGGTCAGCGCGTGGCGGATCAACGTTTTCAATTGTAAATAGTAATAATTGTAGATAGTTTACGCGTTGGGATAGTTATTTTGTATTTTAATTAAATAAATAGTTTCAACCCACACTCGTGTTACAATATTTTGTACTCTTTGCTAAAATTAAGCTGTACAGCGATGCCAGGCATAAAATATTTATTATGCGCTAAACGTAGACAGTCGTTTAGGTCTAATAGAATTCTGCAGTTTGACAACTGTGTTTTCTAACGTCGGCGGTGTCTTTGTGAATTATATATAGATATATTAATAGAGATTTATTGTAAATTTCTATAACGTCAGCCACTCATAGTGACAACATAATTAGAGGCAAATATATTCCATGTCAAAATAAGACTTATTGTAAACCTGAAATTTTTACATTAGAGTCCCTGTCCTTATACATATTTCTATTCTAACCTCATTTTAAAAATTTTAAATTACAGTTCATCTTTTTTGTTGTTTATAATAGTAGGTACATAATATGGAAGAGACATTATAAATTACCATTTTAGAAGATTTAGATGACGATAATATTAAATATTTAATATTTAAAAACTTCGAACTGATACGAATGTTGGCGAGCGCACCCGAAAACTATAAAGTCGCCACTAACTGCTGTCCTTAAACATCCACAATTAAGGATAATCACCATGGATGAAGGATTATTAAAAGTTGCCGTGTCTTTGTAGAAATTTGGCAACAAGTTTGCTTGCAGCGACCTGTGGGTGAGGATGGTTGAACTATTCCTACTCTGTCGGTAACGTAGTTACCTGTATTATTAACTAAGCTATTACTCTGTCGGTAATGTAGTTACCCGTAATATATTTCATTTGAACATTGGCGGGATTCTTTTCTATTAAAAGGAGAATTTACTTTAGCAATTATTATTTTCTATCTAATACGAAATATAACCATGCAAAATTTCAGATCGTTTTTTTCGTGTAGGTAAACGTTAAATATGTTCCTCTGAAGCCACTTTTTCAAAATTTGGCCAAATTTTGATGGCAAAAAATAACAAAATTTTGTTTGCGTTAAGATTTTCTCAATTTTTAAGAAAATAATTAAATCAAAGGTACATATTTTTCATTCACAAAAAAATAAAATAAACTATAGAAATGTTCATGGCTCTATTTTGTATTGGTTAAAAAAAATAATTGCTGAAGTAAATTTTCTTCTTAATTATAATTAAAATGTTGCTTTTTTTTATGAATTATGAAATGCCAATAAAAATGTAAAATTCTATGACATATAAGTATGAAGTGTAAAATAAATTCCATACAAAGCTTTATATTATTATATTTACTAAAAATTCCCAAGAAAAATAAATCAAATTAATGGCAATACAACAATATTAATAGATTTTCCTACACTTCACCCTACATAAGTTAAAGCCCAAGAAGAGGAGCTTGTGAGTGGCAAGAATAGTTATTATTTGCTATTGCATTCTGGGCCAACTTAAAAATAACCGATAGAGCCATTTTATTTGCAGGTGAGGAAAACCTGGATAACCCGACCTACCATCATTATTTGTATATATTAGTTTATTTCCATACAAAGTACAATCTATTTTTGCAAATGTTTACTAGATTCTATAAAAAATACTCCTAATTTCACGAAAATGTTATTCTCTAAAGATTATCTAATGAGTTTTACTTAAAATCAAATTCTAGTATTATAAATTATCTCCAAATATTTATTATCTTTAAGAAAGTTACTCTAATATAACAAATATTACATTATTATTTAGGTGTACGTTAACTATCTCCGGTTAAAATCATGAAAATCCGAAATTGCAAAACAAATAATTTCTGTACTTGATTTAAAAAACTAATGCCTAATAAATTTTCTAAATAAAAAATATATTCTTGCATCATGGGAAATAAGATAAAAGGCAACCATCCATATAAACTGAAAAAGAAAAAAAATTAAATGCAGTAACTTCAATCATTTTGTTTATCTTTTTGGTCTTTAAAATATTGCCACAGCCCTCATACTAGGTCTGTCCGGGTTCTTCAAAACTATATTGAGAACTATCAGAGGACTAGTTGACCAGTAGACAGTTTAATAATTGTATGCGACAAAAAATTTGGAATTAAACTGTTTCACTGGTTCTCGGACAATTTGCATCGAGTTTTAAAGAAACCTGAACAAACATTATAATAGTTTTGAATTAAATTGTTGAAATATCTTTGATTCTGAAATTTTGACTGCAGTTTAAACGTTACATTAGGAATTACTTATAGGGCCTTTTTAAATTTGCAAAATGTACTTTTCTGTTTTCCATTAAAAAACTTAGGTTTTTTCTTTCTAATAGATAAACTATTAACTAGTATTTTATTAATTTTATTTAAAAATCCATTATCGAAACCTTGTTTCTTATGTAAGATTCAAATTCATTCGATGACTGAGCGTCTTTGAAATTTTGATCTATATTATTAAAATGTAACACAGTAATCTGGAGGTGTGATAACAACATTACTAGGTATTATGAGTCAGATGAATAAAAGGAAGCAAATGCTTATACTTTAGTAGCGTTCTGTTTTGTTTTTTTTAATTCTGCATAAGTCCATTTCAACAATTTTAAGTAAAATCATTTGCTTTTCGTTTATTCATTTGACCTATTACCTTTAGTGTCTGGTTTTGAGGGTGCTAAAGGCAAAGCAAATCTTAGCAGTCATAGTCTTGAACGATTTGTGTTTGTAATCGATTTCGTATCAAAATTATCTCATAATTTAGGATTGGTTTCACGTGGAATGTTTAAAATGTGGCACCATTTCTTTCTTTGATTTGAAAATTATGTATTTATAATGAATTTTCCCTGGTAAAGACTCGTTAAAGCATCAAAATACCTTTACTTAATTTTAAATAATCCTAAATAACATCTAAAACTAAAATAAATAAAAATACTCTCACTCACATGTTTTCGTCGGCAACCATAACCATATTGTTTTTTGTTTACTTTTTGTTGACAGCGCGAGCGTGTCACCGTGGCTGCGGGCACACGGGGGAGCCAGCAGGCATGTAGCGGACATAAAGACAGGTTAACATTGTACAAATAACTAAGTGAAGGCATGATTTTTTAATTTGGTTTAATATATAAATTAAAATTGTTGAAATTATACATTTTTGTGTTACTAAACGAGATGTTAATAAATTATTTAGTGTGCTTTGCATTTTAATACAATTTGGTTATTGTAAAACGGACTTCAGAGCACCCAAGCGCCGGGTGGTCTGCGCAGTAAACGGGTTAGCAAATAGTGACTGACCTTAAGTGAACTTGTAATAACTCTCTAATAATACTAATATTTAATTGTGAAATATTAAAATGTATCTGTGCCATCTACTATACTGACTCTGAACTTTTACGCATTTGATTTCAATGGCTGACTGGCTGACGATTGAAATGCGCCGATAAGTTTTTGCTAGGTGGTTCATACGGTCGAGCACTACGCCGCTAGAAAAAAATCTTAAAAACGTGGTGCCAGAGTGAAATCACCAAGCCGAAAAGGGTTAGAAAATATTATATTGAAGATAGATTATATTAAACTTGAAGATTTTATATCGTAGCGATATATTAAAAAAATAATAAACAAAGAAAGTCAGAAAGTTTATTTAAATTGAAGATACGTGTGAATCAAATAGCAGAAAAGAGAATTTAGTAAGAAAAAAAGTTCAGCAGAAAAAGGAGTAAGAGAAGAAAGTCGGGGAAAACAGCAAGAGGGGACCAGGCAGGAGAACAGGATATATAGAAAGTCAGAAGGTAGAGAAAAAAGCAGAAGAACCAGAAACAAGAAAAAAGATTTAATTTTTTTTTCAAATTCACAGTAATCGTTTAGTATTATTTAGTTATTTTTTAAAATTTTTGTAGAAAACGTAAGAAGCCGCGACCTAAAAAGCTGTAAGATATTGGAATTGTTTAACTTTTCCGGGTGGAACCATTTTAATATATATACGCGTCGGTACTCGTATTCGTTACTCGTTAGCTGTAGGAATCAGAAGTATTGAGTACTCTAAAATGTAAAGTCCTTAAAATTTTTCAAATATGAGTCCAATCAGGATAAAAGTACTTACGAGTACCAATTACTGAGTACTTTGAGTACTCGGGTACAATTTTGTGTACAATTTACTGCTCAGCTCTAGTTGTAAGATCATTATTATCAAACACTATTTTTCTAAAGACAACCTTTATTTCTTCGATAAAAATATTCAAATTGATTTTTTCTACGTTCATGCAAAAACCAAACTTTATTGAACTATATTTAGTTAAAAAACTAGTTCTTTATTGCACTAGTGCAATAAAAATTTTATTGCACTCATCTGTCATTTTACTACAGCCTTTTATGATCATGACAAACATAAATATTGAAATCAACGCCAAATATTTAGTCCATTTTCATTTTCTGTGTTACGTTTTAAAAGCAATTGCATATTTCATATTATTTTCAATCATTTAATAAATTAATTATTAAAAAAATGTATTTTATTAAAAATGTCATTACAAATTATGAACACAAACGTAAATAAATGCCTCAATCAAAGGTACACTACTATGATTTGGATAATGCAACTGCAGTTCTATAAAACATTTTTTGGTTTTTGCAAGAACGTAGAAAAATATTGTATGCAAAAAGTGTTTATTGCACTCGACGTGTCGATGACAATTTCACGTCGCGTGCAATGAACATTCTATATAACTGGTTGCATAAAGTAGATAGTTTTGACACTAGCTACGTTTACTTTATAATATGTCAAAATTATATAAATTTATTTATAATGATTTTCTTATATAAAATGCTAAAGAGTATTATATACATAAACTAAAAATATAAAATAAAAAAATTTAAAATATAGTAAAAATACATAACAGGAACACTATGAAGTAAGTAATACAATGAAGGTTATTTTATTTTTCTTACATGTAGATTAAAAACTTACGTGATATCAACATCATAATATAAAATCTATTATAAATATAAACAATGTATTGTTAAAACTTTATCATTTGATGACAGACAATTTAATTAATATAAGATAAAATTAAAAATAAATAAGATAAGAACAAGTCAACAAGACATTTTTTAGGAAATATGAATTTGCAATTAACTCAAATTTAAATTTTATATAAATCATTTTTAGAAAGTCATATAGCACGTTATCGTAATTTCGTTACATTATAATGGCACGTTTTCATTTATTTGAATGGACTGTAAAATTAATTTATAATCAATTAAATTAATTATAAAAATCCCGGCTAATGGAGAGATTTAAACCCCAAATCCCTGGATTCGCAAGTCCGATTACAATATAAGAAAATACGACTGATCTTTTCATTCTCTTTATCCTACTGATGTGTAATAAACTACTGGATAGGATATATTTAGGCTATATTAACATTGGGGATCGAAAGTACTTACAGATTTGGGAAAATTATAGCGGACAAATTTTAAATAAAGAACCAAAATAGATGTTTTATTCAAATGTGTCAAAAAACGTCGTTTTTCGGACAGAAAACATAGTCGAAAAGTAAAACTTTTGTATATATTTCATAAACTTAGATAAAAGAGACCAGAGATATAATATATCATTAATGGAGTCTAATGTGGCTATTATAAACCTAATAATAATTTTATATTACACTTCACACAGAAAGTATGGTCTATAATAAGAGGGTTATTTAGCTCAAATAAAATATTTTCTAACATAAAAATTTGTTCCATGTAGAGAATTTCAAATGGAAAATAAAAAAATTTAATTTTCCAACAAAAATGAAAATCAGTCTTTATCATCCAAAATATCATAATCGTCATCATCATCATCACTGTCATCACCATTAATTGTTATTATGATTGGACTTATTTCTTTTATTTTATTTTCACGAGTGATTGGTGGACTCTATTAGTTTCTCGCACTCTCTGGAGTTGCAATTAAAAGTGCGTTTCGTCAAGTTTCCGAACTGCTTCGTCACTATAACCATTAGGTCCAATATGATTGTCATAATATTGTTTTGCTATTCCCCATATATATTCGATGGGATTAAACTGGTAATGATACGGTGGCAGACGTAAAACTTGATGACCGTAACTTTCAATAATCTGATCCACAACAAATGTTTTTGGTTTTGCGTGTATATTTGCCAAGCGTATTAATTCTGATTTTAATATATATTGAGGAAATGGTATATGTTTCTTTGTCAACCATTCTTTAATTTTATCAACAATCCAAGAATTCGTTGGACTTTTGTTTAATACTTCAGAATGGTAAGGTGCATTGTCTAAAATAATTACGCTGGACTCACCTAAACCTGGGAAAAGTATTTCATTCAACCATTTTACAAACATTTCTGTGTTCATATTATCGTGATAGTCACTGGATTTTGATTTAGATGAAAATATTAAATCAGCACCTTCTATAAAACCCGATTTCCCTCCTGCATGTAAAATTATGTGTCGCTTCCCTTCTCCATCGGTATGTTTGATGGACTTTACGTTATCATCTTGCAGTACCTACTCTGATGTTATTTTAATTTAAATCTGACCATTACGGCAATTTTACCCAATTTATTGGGAATGGGCTTATTGGAACTGGTTGTCAGTGACTAATTTGCATAATTTTGTTAATCCGAAACCCGCGTAAGTATAGCGAACAGACTGTACACCGGTGTTTAACCTGCGCAAATGTTTTCAATTTCTAATGAAAGGTTAACGGAGTAGGGGAACTGGACAGAGACCCGAACTCTTTACTTAAAATATACGTTTAATGGAATTTTGTATTATGAAATAAAATTAACGTGATTTTTTAATATCAAACAGATGCCACGACATTTTATGTAAAGAGAAGACCTTTTATAGAATATTTCGTTAGCTTTTATTTACTACGGAATTTTTAGCAAGAGACTACAGTAAAATGTTGAAATAGAATATTGTTAATAGAGCAAGAAATGGTATTAACTTTTTACGAGTATTATAAAAAAAGCAGATGCGCAGGCGAATATTGCAAATCAGACCTTGTGAGTCGAACATTATATTTTTTCTACGACTATTACATAATATTAAAAATTAGTCAAAATGAGAAAATGCTGTTTTGTATTGTAACCTCAGCTTTTTTCTTTAGGAATATTAATTAATATAAAAGATGAGTAATATAAAACTCTAGAAATACATATGTCTGAAACCAGATAAAATTTTAAAATTTAAACCTACTAAAAGTCATTTGGTCGCTAGGGGTAGGTGATTATCGAAATAAATTATGGATCATTGAAAATAATCGATTATTTTCAAATAATCCATTTCTTTATCGTCATTAAAACAGATTATTCGATAATCTATGAAAAATCGAAAATAATCGATTAATCAAAAATAATCGATTATTTAAAAAGTAGAGTAAGTGATAAATCGATTTTCAAAAAAAAACGAATTATCGCTTATTTTAAATAATCAATTATTATCAATAATTTATTATTACTGTACCTATTTCTTTTAAAATCGATAATTCGATTATCTTTGAAATACCGAAAATAATCGATTATTCCAAAATAATCGCTTAATCGAAAATAACCATTTATTAAGAAGCCGATTCTACGATAAATCTATTTTCCAAAAAAAAACCGAATTATCGATTATTTTCTAATAATCCTTTTCATATTTCCTTTAAAATTGATTATTCTATTATCTTTGAGACATCTAAAATACTCGATAAATCAAAAATATTCGAATATTAAAAATCTGATTAACTGATAAATCGATAATTCTTAAAAATAAGCGAAATATCGGTTATAAATAATAACCGATTTTATACGATCAATCGATTATATTCATATAATAGCCGATTCTACGATAAATCTATTTTCCAAAAAAATAACCGAATTATCGATTATTTTCTAATAATCCTTTTCATTTTTCCTTTAAAATTGATTATTCTATTATCTTTAAGACATCTAAAATACTCGATAAATCGAAAATAATCGATTATTAAAAATCTGATTAACTGATAAATCGATAATTCTAAAAAATAACCGAAATATCGGTAATAAATAATAACCGATTTTATACGATCAATCGATTATATTCATATAATACCTATGAAAAATCGAAAATAATCGATTGATCTAAAATAATCGATTAATCGAAAATAATCGATAAATAAAAAACCGATTATATTCAATCAATGGAATATTTTGAATAAATCTACTTTTTTTTGTATTTCATTTAAAATCGATTATTACATTATCTTAAAAAAAATAAAATAATTTAATAATAATAACGGAAAAATCATTTTCATAAAAAATATCAGAATAAAGGTTAAATCGAATATGTAACCCCTATCGGTCGCTTGCTTTTATCCGATCATTTAGCTCCAAAATTTAGAGATTCGGACTTTTTGATCCCGTTATCTTTGAAACCGCATTCGATTGTATAATAAATAATAAATATTAGAATTTGGATTTTTTTAGTAAACGAAAATTCTGTTCGAGTTGTTTAGGGGTTTATAATGTAATATTTTATTAACAATGTGACTAACTTTAGTATTTGTTTGCTTATACTAGATCATATTGTGCGTTTTACTTTGTTTTAAGACTTAAGATTTAAATGTCATTTTCGATTTGACCGCAAATAAGATGAACCTTGAAATTTTATAAGGTCATCCTGTAATTCAATAATATTATTATAAAAATATCTTATAAAAATAAAATTTTGCTAGCAACTATGCTTCTTTACTTCTTATTTATCTACCAAAAAGGGATAAAAACAACCTTTAGTAAATATTCTTATAAAACTACTTTTTAAAAACAAAATTTCGTTAGCAACAATGCCTATTTACTTCTTATTTAATTTAAATGTTCAAAATTTTACCCTTTTGTAAATTTATGTAAGTAATATGAAATCTGTTTTCTGAAATATGTATTTGATTCTTAATATTTATTGAAACCCCTTAATGCGAATCTGAAGTATTCATCCCAAAGGATCATGGCGCTTTATGTCAAAACGCTGAAAACGAATATATTTTTTATCTTTCATAACATTGGTACTTGTATTATAAGTATGTACCATTTTTCAAGATACATCGTAGCATTTTGAAATTAAAATTGAATAACTAGAACACTTTAAATTGCTAAAACACCAACAAATAAATCAAACAACAGCTGTCAATGGTGATTGAACCAAGGCGGAGGTAAGCGTTGAATGAAAAAATCGGAGCAATTCGGGTGGCGTCGTGCAAACAATGATTTTCTATTGGTATGTTGCTTGGGGTTAAAATAGACAACATGCGCAGTGTGCAATGTTACATCTTCGGTCTTTTTAACACGTTGAGTACGGGTGTGAAGAAAAAAAAGTCATGTCGAAGGACGGGAAATTTTTTGGCACTCATCTTACTCTGATAAAGCTTAATTTATAAATTTTATGTTTCAAAAATTTTTTTTTAAAGTTTTTGTCAATTATTTAATTTTTTTTTCGTGGCTAAACGTTGATGCCTCGCCGTCTATATGGCTAAATTCAGAAGGATGGACGGTGAGGCATTGATGTGATGCCACATTTTTGCGCATTTAGACCTGTCGATGTACATGCATGCCAGACAATGCATTTGAGCTGGAGCGGCAGTTGCTGTGTATTTGAGCTAACGCAAACATAATGGGTGATTCTGAGAAGGAAAAAAGAGATTAGGTAAACTGTGGGATAATTGCTACAAAAACAGGAACATGCTAAAAATCCGTGTTGTATGTTATACTAAAAATAAAGAGTAATATGGAAGAGTTGCACCACAAAACAAAACGCCCAGAATAAAATGGCACTGCATTTCATGCAAAAAAGTTACTGTGTTCATTGTTTTTTCTTTTACAGAACATCGAACAGAAAAATTATAATATTATCATAATAATGGTTATTTTCTACGTTAAATTAAAGTCTTTGGCTTTACAGTTTGCTTGATAATAATATTATTTAAAACAAATAAAATAAACTTATATGACACAAAATATGTCTCTTATTTTGAAGGCCAGCTAAACTTTTCTATTACTATAGACAGCTAAGAGCGAGCTCCTATGTTTGTAGCATTATATCGAGACGTACTACGAAACCACGCCGGCCTTGCTAATTTTCTGACTGTGGCATCATATTGATGCCTCGCCGTCTCAAAGAAGACAAGCAGTGAGGCATCCGTTAAATGCCACACCGTACTCAACGTGTTAATCTAAGTTCATAAACTACTTTATCGGCTATGGCTTATAATGTTAAGTGTATAAAGTGTTGTATACCGATTAGAATTCTCAAATCTGAGGTAGGTTCTTTCATATAACATTTGCCGCGTCTCTAATTTCTGGGGGCGTGCCAGTAATGAATTCTTCGCCACTGCTTATTTTTGTAATTTTTTATGACACCAATTTTTAATAAACTAGGTAATTAAATTTATTTGCCATGAGCACATTGACACGGCAGAAATTGTTGAATTTTTCTCATAGTCAACACAAGAAAAAATTATTGGAAATATTATCATTTCAGTTTTAATTTTCTAAATATTTTTTAATATCTAAGCACATTCGAATTAAAAAAAATATATGAAACACGGACGAAAAGTGTTTTTTCGGGCTCCTACGAGTTGCCAGGCTCGGCTATGTCTCGCCTGGTAAGCTTCTCGTAGTCGCCCGAAAAACTCAATTTTTTGTCCTTGTAACATAAGCTACTATTATTTCCAAAAATTTAATTTTAATGAACTAAAAATTACTATGAAACTTGTAATAAATGAAATTGGTAATTTGTGGATTTTAACACTTCGAAACAGTGGGAAGGCGATTTATTTACTACCGGCTAGCAAATGTCACTTAGTCTCTTAGCCTCTCTTGGCCTCATAATTATTTTCGTACCTCTCCATGTTTTTTCCGGAATCATGCCTTAGGTAGTTTTTTCTGCAGCTACACGCAGTTCTGAACAGGGATTCTTATATGCGAACTCAACACGTTACTTGTTGAATATAGACAGACATTATATAAGAATCGCATTCTCTCGAACGAAGATATATAAAAACAATTTAATCACTGTTGGGTTCTAATTAACAGTGCTTTTCCTAAAATGGCGCTGGGAAACAGTAACAAAGCCTACACATAACACGAGGCTGATGGCCATAGAAGTCGACGCCGATGACACACAAAAAAAGTACAGTTCAATATTTAACTGGCAAAATAATTATCTGTCAGATTCAAATAATATAATATACTGCCTAGCAACAGGTAATTAATTCCAATCAGGGTTGTCATAGGTTGTCATATCATCATAACCTTTCGTTACCCACGTCCCAGTTTATAGCTAAAGAATCAGTTCCGCTCACTTTGCGTCAATGTTCCAGTTTATACATTGCGCAACTCGGATTTGTATCCCTGGCGCATACATAATCAAATCATAATTGCCCAAGAGCCCACTGCAAATTTTTACCGCCATCTGATAACGAAATGAAATATATACCCCAAAAAGCACGTAATAAATTGTACTTTACCAAATCCCAATCCTGAGCAAAGTGATTAAAAAAAATATTCTATATTAAAAAAATCGGATAAGGCATGACAGCGGTAATTTTGTTTGCCCTTAGAGTTTTCCAGAAAATAACATATTTTAATATATTTTGATATATATCGTTAAAAGGAAACATTTTCTTTGTCATAACATCGCACAGAAACATCTATCCACGATTAGTAAGTAAAAATCATCAAAAATATGAATAAATATTTGCTGATTTAAAAAATTATTTGTATGCCTATTGTTTTGATTCATTTTTACAGGTTGCCATAGAAACGACAAAAAAACTACTATCATTACCTTACAAAAGTTTATAATTATTATTAACTATCTCTGCAAATGGTTTATACATACACGGTTTAAACGGTAGGTAAAAATATTAGTAATTCAGATTTAAAAGCTAGGTTAACAATGAATTAGGATTGTAATTTTCAGGGAAAACACAATTGTCGCTGTAATGTTTTATGTGATTTTTTTGAATATTAAATAAAAAATTTTAACCACTTTGCTCAGGATAGGAATTGGCACAGGTGCAATTTGGTAAAGTACAATATTGTTACATGCCTTTGGAGCATATTTCATTTCGTTATTAGATGACGGTCTAAATTTGCAGTGAGCTCTCTTACTATAACCAAATACAATATAATAGGTTCTTTCGTTTGCTGTTGGTGCAGTGTCCACCAGTGTAAATTACACCAGTGACACCATCTTATTTACTTTAGTTTATTTCCCTCCTTATTTTTTATACACATATCGAGTGTCATTCACTCCTGCTTAATAGCTGGTGGAGGAAGTTCCACCAGCGGACCTAACAACGCCGATAGAAAGAGTAGTGGATTTTACACTGGGCCAAACGAAAGGTATAGTGTCCGTTGGTGTAGTTCGTTCCTACACGAGAGGGACAAACTAAAAAACCTAATATGACAATCGCCTATATTCAAACAGCAGTCTTATGCGCATCTGAATTTGTATCCCTGGAGTGGATGTTATTTTGGAACATCCAGGTGGTCCGAGTGAGCTAACTAATTCCTTAGCTATAAACTGCTCACGTGCAATCATTTTGTTTATTTTATCTATTATGGATTGTATATACCGACCTTGTTATACTTTATATTCAGTGATCGTGCATCGTACGCTGCTTGTAATTATCGTACTAATAGGATAATTATCGTACGTCTGGCAACACTGATTCCAATATTAATTATATAAGATTACTTAAAATATACTGTGAGTAAAATCGTATACATACTTTGGGGAAACTCATTCTAGCCTCGGGTCTGTAGCTTGACGCTCTTCTGTAAAAAGAGTACTTCCCCGCTCGGTATGTAATATACTATTTCTACGTTCATTGTAATAATATAGTATATTACATTAAAATTGTGAAAAATACTTTCACACAAGTGATGTACAATATTTTTTCTACGACCACAAAATAATATCAAAAAAATCTAAAACTAGGAAATCTGGCTAATTTTAAGTTCAATTTACTCAATTTGTTACCAATATGTTAGCGAATAACACCATCAGTGCGTAATTGATCTATAGCTGTTTTATTATTGGAAATACGAAAAAAAACAAAAATATAAAAGTTGTATGACCATATTTAATAATTATTCTTAAAAAACTTTAACAAACGTATATAGTGTTTACTAGGGTACTATAAAAGTATAAAATGGCTGTTCTCGTGATAAAATAAAATAATAAAGATAAAGAGTTGACGACAGTTCACCCGGAAACAAATCTTTTAACGTAGATCTTTCGATTAATAGAAAATTAATTATAATTGTTGATATGTTTGCTAAAATATTTTCGGAATCAAACACTAATGGTACCTCGCTAGCCTGCGTACCCTTTAAGTGCCGTATCAACACTTGCAACATTTAGTAACTAACACGCACCTCTGCCCGATTGAACCCCTAGTGGTTGTGTCTTATATATGTTGCCTCCATGACCTCTAATATCGTGACGCTTTTTTCTCTGACACCAAAGTAAAGTTGGATAACAATTATAACTTTTTTTTACTTTGTAGTAACGTTTTTGAAGTAACTTTAAAAAATTATCATTGACTATCTTAATCATACCTGCTAGTGTTATATTTCCGTAACCTCTGCTCCTTTAAGTTGCCTCAGCTTCTGTCACATTCAGTACTAATTTTTAATTTAACTACCATATCTCCCTTTTAAAAACAATGTTATATAATTTTCATATTTCAAAAATGATTAATATACAAACTATTATAGTTTTTCCCCATTTGTAGTTTGTTTCTCGGTAATATTAACTAATGTATTTGACGTATTATAGTAGTTATTTTACTTAGCTTCATTCGTTCACGAATTTTAGTTCTTCTGTGATTTCCTTCAGTTCATTACTTTATTATAAATTAAAATATAAAAAAAAATATCTACAAAAATATAAATTGTTTACCGTAATATTGTTTATTTTCTTTTTTAATAATAATAATAAACGACTTTATTTCAAAATATTTAAGAAACACAATACAAAAAAAACAGTTATAAATTAAATTACACATGCCAGCTGTGGCGAGGTCTAGCTGAAGCTACTCCTACTCAACCACAACAGGCATGCAACAATATAAAAAAGTATTAATTTATAATATAAAATAAAATAATATTTTGTACCCAAAAGAGAATAATTAAATATTAATGACAGAACGTAATAATAATAATTATCAAACAATATTTAAAGAATAAAATGACAGAGAAGAAATAGAAAAAATAGTCCCCCTTGGTTGTAGATAATGAGCTCAAAAATTTTAGAAAGTGATGGTAATATACTGATTATCCTAAGATCAGAAAAAATTTGAGGATCTTTACATTTAGGCAATGGTTTCCCAATTGCAATCTTCCAGTCATTTGGAAAATAAAATACCTCAATACAGTAATTAATGATATTTGTTAAAAATTTATCGATGAAAGGACTATAGCATTTAAGCATATTAGAAATAATATTATTAGCACCGCAGGCGTTACTTTTTATCTCATTTAATATTTTAATCACTTCATTAATAGTGGCCAACGAAAAAGAATAGTTAAAACTTTTATTAAATAGGTAACTATGATAATATTCAATCTTTTTATCGCAGTTATTAGTCACATTACGAACAAAATTTAAATTGAAAGGAATGTTTTTACTAATTTATTAATATGCTCCCTACGCATTTACACATTTTGTACTTTGTATAAAATAATTTTTTAACTGCATTGTACAACATCCTACGTTCAACATACTTTTTTAACATGCCTGATGATGGCCACTGAGTGAAACTAGTCGCTTCGTTTCTAATAAATAATTTTTGTGGTTAAGACTTTGAATTTTATGGATATATACCACTTTTGAGATATGGATGAAACCTTATTCATATATAAAACTATATTTATAGGAGATCAACAAAGTTATTTAAATTGTAGATCTGAGGACATAAAAACTGAAACGTTTCGCTTCACTGCTCAAATTTCATATAAATTATATGTGATACATATTTTCAGTTTCTATAATTTTAAGCTATTGCATAGCTTTTATCGAGGGCTTTGAGCGGCGACCGAATCAAGAAATTTCGTAACACCGTAACGAAAATAAACCTAACACCCCCCCCCACTCCGACCGGCACAGCGGTACAGCGTTATAGCCATGGAAGGTTTTATCCGACCCTATTCGTATTAGTATGAAGCAGAGTTAAATATACGTCTGCGGACTGGAACATTTATGCAATACAAGAACTCTGGCTTCTAATAAATTGATATCACAAATGTTCCCGGCTGGTGTAAATATTAGATATTAGTTTTTAAGCTATTGCATAGCTTTTATCGCGGGCTTTGAGCGCGGCGATCGAATCAAGAAATTCCGCAAAAATAAACCATTGTCTGCATTGTCTAACGTCGTTTCAGTTCGGCAGATTTCGGCAGATTTCGGCAGATTTCGGCAGATTTCGGCAGATTTCGGCAGATTTCGGCAGATTTCGGCACGTTGTTTGTGTGCGTACGACTAGACGTATGCGTGTAGCCTAGCTGCTAACTGCTCATAACTGATTCTTGTTACAGGTTGATTTTAGTTTTTTTTTTTTACAAGAGAACTTCGAGATTTCCCCCCTCTCCCCAACAATAATAAAGCAAACCCCCCACCCCAATCCCAACCCCAAACAAGAAGAACAACTGAAGAAAACAACCCCCAAACAAACGAAATGGATGACTTCATGGCACTCAACCTAGAGTTCCAAGAACTTAATAGCATGGTAAATATAGCCGCCCTTACCCGAGCCGTCCGAGACCTCAATTCCTCCCTTAGAAAATGTACCTCCACCCCCCAATACTTTATGACGTTTAATAATTTCATGACTAACTTAGACTCATACCACATACGCAACTAATTTCGACAATAACAACAGAGACAAACTCAAAATCTGTTTTTTCAATGTGCGCGGACTGCTGAACAAGATCGGGCTTGTCAGCAATTTCATTCATAAGCATAAATTCGACATTATCATACTTACAGAGACATTTTAAAAATTCACGACTACACAACGCTTAGAGAAGACAGAAACATACCCAACCTCAGAAACGCCGCTGGGGGGGTAGATATCATTATTAAAAAAGAATTACAATTCAAAGAAATCCCTAAGGCAAATATAAACGAAATATTTGAAAATATCATTGTAGAGGTAAATAACTTAACAATTATAGGTGTATGCAACCCTCCCAACATCACAATTTCAGGTAGAGATCTGCACAGGTTAATGTCTAAAGGAAACAGAGTTTTTTTGGCAGGGGATCTTAATGCCAAACATCAGGAATGGGACTCTCATTGTGCGTACTACAACGCTAGCGGTAGAGTCTTGAGAGACTTCGCCGAGGACAATGTCTTATTATCCACTACACAGAAGAACCTACATACTTTCCGACAAACCCCACTTTCAGCCCCAATACACTGGATATAGCCCTTGTGAAAAATATCCCCGACATCAGAAATATGCGAACAATAACCACTCTAAACTCAGATCACGATCCAGTGTACTTGGAGATTTGGACTACAAACAAAATACAAAGACAAAATACAAAATACTATGATTACAAATCGACAAACTGGACACAGTACAGAGACAAACTAGACACATACATAACAATAAATAACAACATCAACACAGTAGAAAAACTAGAAAAAGAAACAAAACTATTAATACAAATAATACAAAAAGCTAGAAACGAGACAACTACGCTAAAAACACTGACAGCACATTATGACAATCTGCCACCCGAAATCACTGAATTAATTGGTAACAAAAACAGACTAAGAAAAAGGTGGCAGACGCACAGGTTAAACGATGATAGGGTTATGATGCTAAATCTCGCTAACAACATAAACGAAATGATTAGAAACCATAGAAATAAAAAATGGCAAACAACCCTATCAGAGTTGAAACCACAAGACAACTCATTGTGGAGAGTAGTGAAGAGGTATAAAAAACCCTACTCACTGCTCCCCACTCTGAGACGAGGACAAGAAACATTTATGACAGACGAAGACAAAGGTCAAGCCCTAGGTGAATTCTTTCAAGCTCAATTTGTCAACAATCAGCCTAACAACCCTCAACAACAGCGAGTTGAAAACATTGTTACCGTTCTCGGTCAAATAGAATCACTTACAGTGCCCCATTCTTGCCTTACCACTCCTAGAGAGGTATGTGAGGTAATTAGGTATCTCAAAAACAGAAGAGCTCCGGGATCGGACGACATTAACAATATACTGCTAAAAAACCTCAGCAGGAAAGGCATCGTGCAGATCTACCACATAGTAAATGCCATTTTCAGATTACAACACTACCCCAGTAGTTTGAAGATGGCAAATATTATACCAATTCTAAAACCGGGAAAACCGAAGAATAATATTAATAGCTACCGCCTCATATCACTACTTAACACACTCGCCAAAATAACGGACACTATTATATTACGACGATTAAAAACAATTGAACAACACAAACAGATTATCCCGAAGGAACAATACGGTTTCAGAGAGGGGCACAGCACCGTGGCCCAGGTCTTGAGAATTGCACATCATGCCAAAGAGGCATTTAATCGGGACCTGCAAACGGTGCTGGTGGCGCTTGATTCAGAAAAAGCCTTTGACACCGTATGGACCCAAGGGCTAATATACAAAATGCTTATGAATGACTTTCCTGAGCACATTATCAAAACAATTTTGTCATATCTTACGGACAGAAAATTCAACATCAAAATAAATTCTACAATAACAGGACCTTTCCTAGCAATGGCGGGAGTACCACAGGGCTCTGTACTATCGCCGCATTTGTACACCATCATGACCCATGATTTACCAATGGGACATAATGGGGTGCAAACGGCGCAGTACGCCGATGACATCTGTATCTACACCAGTCACAAATCAGCACAAACAGCGAGCAGCAGGCTATATAACCATATTAATGGAACATTAGTGAATTATCTAGCAGAAAACAAGATGAAAATCAACTCAACTAAAACCGAGTCGCTATTGCTCTCAAAAAGGCGTTCCCAAGGTATAACCACGCCCCTTCAGGTGCAAAACCAACCAATCGTTGTCAAGTCAGAGATGAAATATCTTGGTTTTCTGTTGGATAAAACACTATTGTTTAAGGCCCACATTAAAGACAGGGTAGGTAAAAACTCCGGTATTCTGAGGTCGTTGTACTCCTTAATGAATAGACGGAGCAAAGTATCCCTGCCGAACAAGCTACTACTATATAAAACCATATTTAGGCCGATACTGACATATGGTTGTCCAGTATACTGCTCAATGTCTAACTCTTCATTTGCACCACTTCAAAGGGCTCAAAACAGATGTCTGAGGCTAGCACTTGGCTACGATCGCTATGCTAGAATACGAGACATACACGGGACGACAAATATGCCTATGATCAAAGATTTTATCATTGAGACCTCTGAAAACTTCTTCGCGCGATGCCTCCCTGTGGAATTAAGGGAAAGCATCATCCAAATTCACCAGGGAGACGGCGTGCGACGGAAGCACGGCTGCATTCATAGCAATCTAGGCATATATAGACGACAATAACAGGACTCCTGACAATTTCAAACTATACTAAACAATAATTCACACGGACTACATATTTACGAAATCTAGTCCGACGGAGGACTGAATGATAAATTGACCGGCGGAGTTGCGGCCGATAGCGATTATTCGCACTCGACCGAGGCACCTCCGGGTGGTTTATAGCTCACCCTCTCAGTGAATTATGACAAAAAACCACAGACTTCCACAGACCACCCATCACGAACGACAACCCTGTTTTTTCTAGCTTTTTCAGGAGACAATAACGAAATTAAGACACGACAGACCTTTAAAATCATACAATTCCCGATTACAATCCCACCTAATCCCTTAATAATACCCCACGGGTAAGGAGTAGGGGCGGCTATTTTTATAGCAGAAGACACAATGAAGAAATGTGAATGCATATATCGCCTTAGGCCATAATTGTAGAATTAGGGTCACATTCTGTACTGTGTACAGGATGTTTTGTATTATATGTATATATGTTGTTGTAAAAATTTTTAAAAATTAATAAAATGTTTGAAATGAAATGAAAATGATTTTAGTTTTAACATAATTAAATGATTATCGCATTTAAAACATATTCTTAGTATAAAGAATGTAACATGTTGGATCTATTTTTAAAATAATTAAATGATTATCGCATTTAAAACATATTCTTAGTATAAAGAATGTAACCTGTTGGTTCTATTTCTAAAATAATTAATTATGGCATTTCAAACACATTCTTAGTATAACGAATGTAACTCTTACTAAACATTGCTTTGTATTGATTAAAACTTTGGTTAATTTAAATAATTATAGTATTTAAAACATATTCCTAATTACAGAAATAATGCATTCAATACAGGTTTGTTTTGCTTTGAATACAACTCGGTTAGATTTAATTGTAGCACTTTGTTTGTTGTCTTACCTTTCGTATAAAGATCCTGCTGTATTTATGGGACTGAGACGTATAACATAATATTTTAGAACTATATTCTATTTATTTCAATAAGTTTTCATTCCTCGCATCTAGTTATTCCATTATTTTCAGTGGTTTTCATTAAAACTGTACCTTTTGTTTTGATACTGTCTAACAAATTTGCTGTCTAATAATTATCGATT
Organism: Psylliodes chrysocephalus; assembly: GCA_927349885.1. NCBI lineage: Eukaryota > Metazoa > Arthropoda > Insecta > Coleoptera > Chrysomelidae > Psylliodes > Psylliodes chrysocephalus. Next base: position 23,123,832 of record OV651816.1, read on the forward strand.
GTCGAATTTTGGTTATGAATCTTCTTCTTTTTAGTAAATTGTCGTGTCTACTTGTGTAGTTCAAAAGTCAATTCTGGTCCGTGATAGAAATGTGGCTGAATAGTCGGCTAGAAATAATGAGGGAATATTTGGTGTGCTGTTATTTGGTATCGATACTTTTGTCTATAACGTCATGTTGTGTTGAGGTGAATTTCTTGGAATATTATGCTTCCTATTTAATTATGGTTATTATAAAAGTACTATTATGAGGTATGCATTCATTTGGGATCAAGTTGGGCTTAGTTTGGAATGTTTTAAGGGAAATTGTTATAATCACCGGAAGTGTGGTCGACAAAGTATGCATGTCATATCCTCCTGGTCAACGCCATTTTGTCTTCCGGAAAAATTGGTTTATATACGGGCCTAAAAATGTGGTACCAGCAATTCAAGTACGATTTTTGGGAGTATCCCAGACTTTTTATAAAGTACCGTGAGTGCGGTAGTTTTTCGTTGTCGTTAGGTCTTGTGGACCGAGGGTCATGCAACAAATTTTTAATACGACCTGGAGGAAGTCCTCCAAATTCGTTACCGAAACCAGTCGGGATTTTTAAATTGTTGCTGAGTTGTATTGGGGTTGGTGCCCTAGATCCAAATAATTTAAGAGAAAGCTTGCGACCAAGGCGAGCAAAGCCCACTGCAACGAATACCGTAATCCAGTCTGCCCGTGTCACTCAGGGGCATAGTGGAGTATCTCCACATTTCATCCGCTGATCCAGACGTTCCCAGGTGATGCCGATGTCCATGTAGTCAGTCAGTTGAATTTGGTTATTATTTTTGAGTCCCACGTTGATGTCCTGCAAGTTGAGATATAATGGCCCCGATTCCTGTCTGAGGTATCCGCAGTTCGACACCGGTAGTGAGGAGCGCTACCGCTGGATGGATTTCCGCCGAAATCAGGTATCTAAGGATCTATAAATTAAGGTACAGGAGACCTTTAGTGTGATAAACTTTTGGCACTAGTAATTTAATGAAACATACCATTTATTTTAAAGATATACTTGTAAGAATCTTTTGTAACTGTTATATTGCTGCTTAAGCTCAAATTTCTGTAAGCCTTCGTGATCACTTGGGTATATTAATAATTTTTCACTCTAGTAATTTCATATACAGAGATTTTCTCCTAAATTAAGGATTTACTCGTAGTATCCTGCGTTATTAATAGTAATAAAAGCTCTATTGAGATCCTATTGTTTGGAGTCTCCTAAATTTATAAATTTAATCCTTTTAATAAGTACTCTAGGTGATTGTGTACCGTTTTACTTATACAGTGTAATTTACCATATTTACCTAAAATTTAGTAAATGCCATAATATTGACTCTTGCCTTTTATTTGCCTGATTTTTAACAGTATTAAATTCTACTAACTTCTTTGAAAACCCACCCCTTTTGTCTCGACTGCTAGCCGAAGTGGGCTTCTTTACTACACTCTAGGAGAACACTATAACCTTTTTTATAAGTTTTTCATATCCAAAATAACACCATCAAATTTTGGAGGTGACCAACTAAAGCCACCCCCTTGAGTTAAAGGAATAAACCCCGTTATACTATTAGACACGATTTCTGCAAAATTGAATTTGAAAATGAATAATGATCCACAAGAATCTACAATAAAATATGGGACCACCATTGACGCGGTATTTTCCAGATATTTAGAGGATATCAACTCTCAAACTTATGTTTCTTATTTCAGTTACCATAAACCTATAGTTTCAATGATAAACATTCCTGAATAACTTACATGTATTGTAAGATAATAAAAATATTTAAAAAAATATAACTTCTCATTTATTCAATAAAAGACAAAAAATTGTTTTCTTATCGGTCACCACGCTCAAAAAGTGTAACTTGAATTAATATCAAAGAAAAAAATACTGCATAAATAAAATAAATAATTATAATTGCATAAGTTGATAAAAAATGCTATGCAATAGCTTTTCCGCGGCAGTCCCCGAGTGCCACACGTATTTTTTTTTTTTTTTTTTTCGAATAATTTGACCACATTCGACAATCTTTCTTTTTGGTCCAAAAGAATGAAAATACATGGATGGAAGTACCAATCGTTATGCTATTCTACTATCTGAGATAATCGCATGACTGCATTCTTTATTTAGTTGTCACAATTACGAAAATTTAATATAGTTTCATGTTTTTCTTTATTATTTTAGAGCGACAGAAGCCTGTGGCGGGTAGTCTTCATCATAGCTGTTTGTTTGTACGTGTTTTCTATTTGTTTTTACGTCGCCTTTGGATCAGGAGAAGTCCAGCCTTGGAATCACACTTCACCAGAAAATGAAAATTCGACTACTAAAGAAAAATGTGATGTAGAAAAAAAATTATTGCCTTAAATTATTTGTTTTTGAATAATAAATAAATAAAATTCAGAATTGTTATTAATGAATATTAAGGTTATTACAGCACCCCTTATAATTTTCGGACAGGAATATCTCAAACAGTATTTTTTTAAATTAAAATTTTGGCAAAGTAAATTAGGCCATAATATCTAGAATATACATATAAACTGCTCACGGAACTAGTCAATACACTGGTGTAGATCGTTGCAAAAAAAAAACGATTGATGACTAACAGTGTACGATATGATAGTTACATGTACGTTACACTAGAAGACAGCACTTAACGAGGCGTTTTAGCCACTAAATTTGGCGAATTTTAAAAAATCATTAACAAGACATTAAGAGCTCAAATTTAGGGATTATATTAAGAATAGTGCTGTTGAGAAATGTATTTATTTTCATTATGGTTTTTCAAAATTTAGAGCTCTTTGTTTTTTTTTCTCGGATGCTGAAAGGATTTAGATCTTTAAAATATATGCATATCTATATAATTGTTTTGTTTTGCCAAAATTTTAATTTTTAAACAAAATTACTTTTTGAAATATCCTTGTCAAAAATTATAAGGGGTGCTGTATTCACCTAAAGAAAATTAAAAATCCTTACCTCTGGGTTTTAATTTACAATGTTGATCTTGTCTTACGATTTATCAGTTCAACTCAAATTTTATCGCAATACGATTTTAATTAAAGATTACATATTGTAAAGTCATTTAAAGCGGTTAAGTTCGCCTGTGTAATAGTATATTACACACCCAGGTGGGAAGAGTTTCATTCCTGTCGTGAGATTAGTTAGATCACCGAAACGCGAAGCGTCGCGGTTAGCTATGGTATCGAGACAGGAATGAAACTTCCTACCGAGGTTTGTATACTATTTTATTTACAACCATCATATTTCGATCAAAGTTAATAAATCTCTATTTCGTTCTGAACATACCTAAAATATTACATTTAACGACAAATTACCAAGCGCGCGGTTTTCTCAGAATAGTCAAGTAAATATATTGTTACTGTGATTACGGGGTAAACAACTGTCACCAATATAAATAAATGTCAGATAAAGCCGGATATTAAATTCGCGAATAATAAATATCAATAAGTAGTTTGTTGTATTTTAGTTCATTGTTGTTTTTTATTGTTTGTCTTTAAATAGGTATTAGGTTATTTTTTTTAATACAAAAAATATTCATCTAGAATAGATGAAATGAGGACGGAAAGTGAGGGGGGGAAGTGAGGGCGGGAAGTGAGGGCAAGAAGTAGAGGTGTGTAATGTGACACTTCCCAACCTTCAATGACGTTAGTAATGACAACAATACATATATGGTTGTAAATAAAAGGTTTTACAACTGATGGCTGCCAGCATTTAAATAACATACCAGCTCAATTTCGTGAAATGGACAGGTATCTAGAGGGGTAGTTGCAATTCATATAGGCAAATTTACTTTATAGGATAACTCAGAGTATAAGCAAAGTACTGTAATCGTCCAAAATACTCTACAAAGTATTGTGGTCATCATTACGGAAACGAAATTTTTCTTTTGAGGGAATCTTTACAGTGTGGAACAGCCAAATGGAATAAATTAGATAATACATAATGGGGGCGTCTTCGAAAAAACGTTCGGACACATGATTAATATTTTTAGTTGCACATTTTCTTTAACAAAAGCTTTTTATATAGGGTGTATCATGTAACAGTGACCAATACCAACTTTCCTATTTTAAATGCAACACCCTGTATATTTTTTTAAGTTTTGGATTCTTCGGCAAATTCTAGACAATTTTATGTAATATGTCCTATACCTAATTGTTTCGATAATATTAAATATTTTCCGATTTATTGCAAAAATGAACATTAACAAAAACGCTTGCGATTAGATCGGTCACGCCTGAGATATTGAGTAACGTTAGAAGACATTTTTATTTCAGATTAGGATGTTGCCAAGAGGTTTGCAGCGAGCATTTTGAACACCTCTTGCATTGAGTTTTTTTTGTTACATTATAAAGAAATAAACAGTATTACTTATTAGTTTTTGAGTATGTTTTAACGAATTTCTGTAATCAAATAATAAAAAATTCCTGACCTCTAGGCAACCAATATTGCTACTTTCTTGTATTGTTAGTTTTTTGACAGAACATAATATTAATTACTTATTCTTAACAACTTGTAGTGTTTATATGTCTTATTAAAGTTATTTTGTTTCGAAAAAAAGTGTTATTTTGTCATATCTTGTGTTTAAATTATTTTGTGCTGATTCAGAATGGAAAATAATGGCCAAAACAACATTATTACTAGCTTGTAAGTTTAACCAATTTCTATTTTTATAATTCAATCTGCCTTTATTTGATATAAACTTTTAATAATAATATATATATTATTGATCTTAAAACCAAAAAATGTGTATTTTCATTTGTTTTCTTATCAGAACTGGTGATATAATAAATTTTTTAATACCAGTTTCATAATGTTTAACATGAAGTAGATCATTTTGACACTTTCTGCGATTACAAAAACTGTCACTTTATATGTCAAAATAAAAAAGAAAAATAATATGATTAAAATAAGCAAAATAAAATTTTCATTCTGAAAATATATATTTTTATTATATTTTATATGTAAAATGTGATTTATATGTAATTCAAACCATTGTAATTAATACAATATTTACCTACTCATTATTATTTTACAATAAAATATTTAATAAATTATTATTTATTTTTATTTTATTTATTTTTAATAAAATTGATGACTAATATTTTTTTCAATGAAAAAACTGTTTATTAGAATATTCCGTATTTTGAATAATAATTTTCGTGATGTTAAACTAATAATACACATTCTTAAAGTTATAATATGTTTTAAGGTAATAATTTATTATTAGACTAACAATAAAAATATGCTTTTAACATTAAAATTTTTAAGTTTTGGAGAAAAAATATTCATTGAAAATTCCGAAAATTCTACGGAGGAAGGGACGGCGAATGTTTCAACCGCCCCATTGAGAAAAAACCGGCAAAATGCCAATGCAAATATGGTGATAACTGTGCAAAAATTAGCAAAAATGTATTCTTGATTATTGTTAGATAAAATGCTAATGATTTTAATAGTTTAAAAACAATAATTTTCTTAGTAATAAGCGAGATAATATAACTATGTCACTATATTTCTTTTCGGTGTACCGAAATTTCACGCGTCTGTATGCAAGTGTTTGTACTCTATAAAAGAATCTTAATAACGTGTGTATAAGTGCTGATTTGTGCCTGCAAGTGAATAATGCCTATCGTAATAGAAATATGTACTTACGTATAGGATAATAGACCTTGTTAACGTGTATATAAGTGTGTATAATTCCCTAAGTTTAAAGTGGTATATTTTGTTATTTTTTAATTTCATAAAAGTTGAGATAAAAGCCAAAAGAAAAATTTATTCTGTGTATGAAAATGTATGTGTTTAAATAAAAGGTAAAATTAGTTATTTTTAAAATATTTATTATTGTGCATGCTCGATTCAGTCAATTAAATTCTCCATTGTTATTGAACTTTGGACAGGGTACAAGACTCTGGTAGCAATTCAGAAAATGATAACAAACTGAATTTATTCAAACTCATGAAAATTATAAGGTGATTAACATACTTATAAATTTTACCATCTAGGTTTATATAATTTAACCAAGATAATACATCCCTGTATATTCCTAACGATATTAATAATTTCTATTGAAATGTCTCAAATTAACCCATCAAAAATCAGATATCTAACTTAAGAGTTTTTTGGGGTAAATGCCCTAAGGCCATGTAGTTTATTAAGTTAAATTAATAATATTTTGTAGCAAATTTTAGGCCCTCATTCAACACAAGACCCCGGCGATATCACAAAGAAAGTTAAATTAAATCTTTTTGACTTACCATTGAAGTTACAGACATTTTGTACTAATATCTAGCGTTGTGACAGCGTACATTTTGGGTACATCGCAGCGTTGAGCGTTACCTTGCATCGAGACGCCTAGCGTCGTGGCGGAAAGGAAGGTATTTATTAAAGTACTGCGTCGGGATAGATATACGGTAGAAAATATTTAATGGTGCTGTGCGCGGAAATATTTAGGGATGACAAGATTCGGGAAGTACGGCGTGGGACATTCATTGTCGGTACGTGACAACGTTTAGGAGTATAGGTCGTCGGGACGGATATAAGGTAGGAAACACTTAGGTGGTGAGGGACAAGATAGCGTTGGAAATGTAGAAAAGTAAGGAAATAGGGCGTCGGGACGTTGGGCGTAAAGACGTTGATATCGTTCTTGGGTTAGGACGTATAGTAAGTATTGTAGATAGACGTCGGTTAGGAAGAGAGTCGATTTAGGAAAGGTACTGAATACTTAACTTGCAATATATTTGGATACAAAATAATAAACGAATGAATTAAAAATCATAATAAAACTAATCTTAAGTCCATGGATTTGGGTATAAAGATGTTTTCGTAAAAACTTAGAATTGATGAAATAAAAATTGGAGGACTCTTGGTATTAAGTTTGATTGTGTACAAAATATGAAAATTGAAATATAACAAAAGTTTTATTGTATTAAAATTAAGCCAGGATAATCAGGTATTACCGCCCATCCAAGCAAAACATACTCCAGTAATTACGGGCTGTATAATACTACCTTTAGCTGGAAAAATTTGCGGAAGTTTTGATATTTGGCGATTTGATGTATTTTTACCTGCTCTTTTTGATTTTTTATTTCGCTACCTCGTAATTTTGCCACCGTGACCACCATATTGTAATAAATTGTAAAAAAATAAGTTTTCTCAAGATATCTTGTACTAGTTGCTTTACAGCAAAAATTATGTTAGTTCTTATTGGCATAAGTTTTTTCATTGCAGAAAAGGCGAGTGTTGGGAAAACCAATCCACTAATTAATTTTTTTACATCATTGTTATCACGATTAATCCGGGAACTTCTCAACTCAACATGCTGTTCCGAAGTGCTAAACACTCTATATTGCAAAAATTTTCAACAGCGTCACAAATATTGTGCAAGAATGACATTCCTATAGTCCACCTAGAAAGTACGCTCTCCTGGACTCCTTGCACACGAGTTAGTCCACCTACGGTTTTCATCGTTTGTATTAATGATTTCTCAGAGTAACCATGTCTGTTCATATGCCACACCAAAATTTGTCAGAACGTTTAATTGTGAAGTGCCCTCCATCTATAAAAAAAGCGGTATTCTGTAGGATTCATCTTTTTTTAAAAACTATACTTATTCTGTAAATAAAAATGGCTACATTTAGCGTACAAAAAATGACCACTAGCATGAAAATAGGGCAACATTTTCTGGATACTATTAAGATGAAGGTCCCAGTTTCCGCTTCTCTCGGCCTTAATAAATTGTTTCATAACTGATACCATGCGAAAGTAAGAAACCCATAATTTAGCAGTTGGACCACGTTATTAGACGATTTTCAAATTTTAAAGCTAATTCTTCTTGGTCTACTTCAAGTATTACAGACTCGTCGAAATCGCATAGAATTGCTTATAGTCCTGCGTGTTGGTCTGGTGATAAATCAATTCCCTATATGATCAATTTTGCGAGATGGACACATGTGCTCTACACGGACGAGAGTATGCATGACCTGCATTGGGATTCTCATCTTTCAATACGGCACATGTTGAGACAACTATCTTCGTTCTATAGAATGCGATTCATATGTAATGTCTCTCTCTTTCTCTATTTGATTCGTTACATGTTGAGTTCGTACATAAGAATCCCTGTCCAGATAACATCTTTTTAAGTGAGTTCAGTGCAATTGTACTTAGAAGCTTGATTAATCCACTACCATTCATAATATACCCTATGGCTCACATGAACGACATCAATAAATGAAAGCCACCTAATCATATATCGACATTTTTCAATTTTGCTTCCATGCCACTCGAACAGACAATTTGTTTTGCTTTAAAATACAGTGGCTGATCAAAAGTGATGAAACATATTTAATGATTTAATGACTTTTTTCAGAGGCTGGTGCTAAAACAGTAAAAATCGTGTCGGAGTTAGTCGGTGGTGCAATAATGAAAGGCAAACAAGCTATAAAAGATTTCTGATATGAATGGTTTACTGTCACTTCTTCCATAAATCCATTCTATCCAGGTATATTGGGCATATCAGCTCATTTCCCGTAGAGCCATAGCAGATCTGGAGTTGCCGACATTATTGTATTTGCGAATGAATAAATAGTACGGAGATTTATAATAGGAATTCCCTGTAGACTGAAAAAGTTTATCTTCTCATGGCTTCGTAGTGCAATGCTACCAAAATTTTCGACGTACTGAGCTGACGGCATTTTTTTAGACGAGGAATATTCTGATCAGGAGCAATGGCACTTGCGGGCGTTATACAATGGATGCCTCCCATGGCATGAAAAGTGTTTCTAACATGCAGGGTTTGAGTATTAAAGTCCGTATTGTCGAAAACTAACAGTGAAAAGGTACTCCTGTCAATACCCAAAGGTGGGAGCATCAAAGCCGAAACTTCAAAAAGTGTTGCTTTCGTGTACAAGGAACGAAATCCTAGTGAAGCCAAGGTTTTAATCAGCTTATGAGATCCGTATCCAACTTTTAGATTCGAGCGGTAGGCTCAATGAATAAAAATCGTATCGCTTTGCACGCTGCGTACTTGCTCAACATTGTAATTCTCGTACACGAAAACGGTTGGTTTTATGAAAAAAATGATAAGGAGAAAATTATGTAGTTTAATTTACTACATAACTATTTTGACTACAAAAGTAACGAGTAACGAGATATCTTGAAAAATCTCTTTTTTACAATTTATTCAAAAAAAGCAGCTCAAAACACCTAGAATCACTAAATATCAAAACTTCCGCAAATTTTTCCAGGTAAATTTACGTAGTTACTGCAGATAAAGCAGATTTATCATTGCGGAAAGTTTTACATTATATTTGAAAGATTTACCTACGAGACTGTGGAAGGATACATTACAATACAAAATTTAAAAAAAGTTATAGCAGTTTTTCAAAAAAGTAGTTTTTGGCGGTGCGATCCGACATGGTGGGTACTATCAGGATGTGTACCGCCCACGTTTTGACAATTAATTTATGTAACTTGTGATTTAAAAAAATAATTTAATTTTTTTACGAACAAACTTTAATTATAAACTTAAAATATAAAAAGAACAGAAGTTTGGAATATAAAAAATTACAAAAGTCACAAATTTTAAATTTACTCTGTTCGGTGCATTTGTGAGTCTATTTGAGACATGTGCCACTTCGAAATCATGTCTCACTTTTCCAAAATTCTCCACACACGAGGCAAATCTCATCTAAATCTTCCCCTTCATATTCAGAACTTGCGTCTTCACAAACCATTTTTTCGTTAATGTCTTTCTCACTTCTACTCAAAGATGTTAAGTTAACCTTTCTTTTTATTGCGCGATCAACAGCACGTTTTATAATTTTTTTATTTGTCATTTCATTACTGCTTGGTTTCTCACTGATTTTGCTTAACTTCGTTTTCACTAGTTCTATCTTTTTCTTTTCCTCTTCTTTTGGTTCTTTTTTTCTAACTCAAATTTTTCCGAAGTAGAAGTTAAAATTTTAGATTTTCCACAAGGTCTGCCTTTTAGTTTTCTTTTGAGGTAATAGAGATAAATCTTCTAGCATAACATTCTGCTTTTTAATAGGTTCAGGTGACTGATTTTTATTTCTGCAGACCACTAGGACCAGGCTCACAAGTTTGAGACTTCTGTAAGGAAACCTCAGGTTTTTGAATATTGTCACAGACTTAATTTTGTTCTACCATAACTTCTGGGTATTCGACCACAGAAGTAGTCGTTACTTCTATAAAATCTTGATTAAAAATATTAGAATTATATGGACGATACCACTGACCTCGAAACATTTTTGTGCCTTTCCTATAGTGGCTACATGAATAAAGGCTTCATTAAATATTTCAGCAACATTAAAAGCTAACATTTTTTGATAAGGATGCTGTTTCATAAACGTTGAACATTCAGTTGCATAACCTTTTTTTAATGGTCAAATCTAATTGCTGCAGCTTATGGTAGGTTTGTTTATATCCGTTATCTCTGCAGAAGTTATATACTTCCAGAGTGCAACGACTTCCATGATTATCTAGAACCAACAATGCTTTATTCTTCTTAGAGACGTAGGCAAATTTTTTAAAGCTCGGATATATAAACATCGGTAATAGATGTTCCTGTAGCACTGATTAAAAATGTAACAGTTATGTTACAACCTCTTTCGCCTCTAACAGCCCACTAACAGCTTCTCTCAGTTGTTTTACTTCTTTAGGAGCTAGAATTTTTAATGAAGCATAAACAATGGAGATACCAGTCTCGTCAACGTTAAAGTTTCTGTCTGCCTGAAAATTTTCTAATACCTTCTTTACTTTCTTGAAAAAATGATCAACGCTGGTTTCGTTAAAATAAGATATTCTTCCAAGTGACGTTGATTTTGGTTTTCTTAAGCTGAGTTGTGAGTTTTGCTTTAGGAAACTAGAAAACTAGTCTTTTCCAGCTATGTTATGGTCACTATTAAATCGGTAACAAATTTTATGTTTTTCTGCATAATCATATTCAAGCTTTCGCAGTTCTTTATTTTATTTTACGTCTTGGTTACATTTAAATTGGAATTACTTTTTTTTACATTATATTTTAAAGTAGAAAGTAAAAACCAAACAATTTTTGTATTTTTTTTTTTGGAGTGAGGGTAGCCATATGTGATTAGTAGGGATTAAGTGTAAGGGGTTAAAGAAAAGGTCCTTTATTTCTCACAAGTCAATTTAATTGGCGACCGGTTTCGAAGCTATCACTTCATCATCAGGCACACCTAAATGGAATGTCAAGGAGTCAGTTGTAATAAAAAACAATTATAAAAGCATTAACGGACTTTAACATATACAAAATAACAGAAAAAACACAAAAGAAAGTTAAACAATAACCTTGACTCACCTTGACTATTTCCATAAAGGAAGCGCTACATAAAGTTTAACAAAACGAGTTAAAAAAAGGAGTTAAAAAAGTCATATGTAATACAATAGTATTTTTTTAAAAAATATTTTAGGTTAGGTTAAACCGCGAGATGTCTGTTTGAATCATTGACGTTACATACTGTGGACCCGCCCGTACCGTATTGCATTGACGCCAGAGCAGTGCAAGAGAGACGGGCAGCAGAGGATAGAGCCACACCGGGACACATTTGATGTTTGGTTATATATTAACTCGTGCGTTTAAATGCATTTAGGCAAATCTTCAACTGTTTTAAGAAGGTTTAATTCAATTTAAAGAGTTTTTTTTTTTCAAAAAGAGACCTAAGTAATCTGTTTTAAATAGTGTATAGATTATTTATTATAATGGTCGAATCCTGTTCGGCAATAAATTGTACGGCTAAAAGGGAGAAAGGAGTGAAACTAAAATTTCTTCTAACATATAAATTAAGTCAGGACCAACTCGAGATGTATTTGTCTGCCATACGTAGTAGGGGTGGCTTTTCAAACAACCCGACAGCATATCACTTTGAAAATGCCTACAAAAGACAATTAATTCACAGCGAAATGGCCTCTTCTGATAGTGCTAATTGCCTGGCACAAGATAACACCTCAATTTTAAATGTCACAGCTAAAAATCAATCTGAAAGTGTAACTATGGACCTTTTGCATGAATATGAAGAATTTTCAGATGTGGAAGAGGACACTTTCATTTATAACTACAATAATGTTTTAAATTGATCATACATATGTGTGATGTTGTCGGATATATTGCAGGTTTTGTTAGCAGAAAATTAATAAAAATATTAAGCTGCAATGAATGCGCCAGTGTCTTAACATCTCAAAACTCTCTTTCTTTATTATTAAATTAAAAAAATCGAGGCGCTCTCTGTAAACCATCGAGGGACGTAGTTACAGTGTGTCTGATCACTGAGGGTTTAATTAAATGAGAAACAAACTTTTTATCTTAAAATATTATGATAAGGTTGATATCCTTATCAATAAGGAAACTTAATAATGCGTTATTTGTTAGTTTAGAAAATCATTTTAAAGAGGAAGATCCCTTACAGAGCCATTTTTTGCAGTTAATTAAACTTATTTTAAAAAACTATTTTACAATAATTCAACTAAGAATGAACCTAGCACAAGAATTAGGCAACATCTCACAAAGACAATTACATTTAGTCACCAATAGTACCTAATAATTAAATGTTATTATGTTTATTTTATTTCATTTTTGTTAAATTAGTTTTTACAATGATTAATAATTTTTATACAGAGACAGTGTTTTTATTATTTACCCACCCATTAGGTACAGTAGAAACAAAAAATTAAAAAAAAAACGGATAAAATCATACTTAATACTTTTTTAAATACCTAATTTTAATGTTAATCTAAGGCAAATATATTTATAATACATTTCTTATTAGTTCTTCAAGACCCCAAAAGCAAATTAAATTAAATACTCGAAAATACATGCCCGTTTGTAAAAAATTCTATCTAAATTTCATTTAAACGCGTGGTGTTCTACCCGGACTAACTCCCTCTCTCTCGCAGGCCTCTCTTTCTAATGTTGGATGCAAAGAGCTGTATGTCGCCAGCTGGTATAGGCGCGTCCACAGTATATAACGTCAATGGTTTGAATATATTAATTAAATTTTCGTATTAATTTTTTATTTTTATTATTGTATTAATTAATTTTATTCAATTAAAATTCGGTGTTTTCTATTATTTATTATCTATTGCTTTTAAGATATACCTTGACCCCCTAATTGACATGCCTATCGCTAATCGTGAATCCACAAATTCGGAAAGGAGGTGGGACACAAAAATAATTATCTCTTGTAATGGTTTCCAGTTTAATGTTGTTTTTAAACTTCAGACACCAAGAATATATTTTTGTCACCTTTAATCTTTGAATTTGATAATTTTGTCAGTTGTTTCCTTTTATTAAATTTGGCTTGACAAACTGCTTTTGGTTTTCGCCATCCTCTTTGGTAATTTTCAGAAGAAACTCTTTGGAATAGTATTCATTTTCAGAAAATATTTTCTTTTCAGTGAAATAGCATTACTTTTTTATTCAATCCCTTAGTTTAAAATGTAAGAATAATTTGTATCATTTCTAAAATATTTTAGTCCAACCGCTACTATTTTAGTCCTTCATCAAACTACAAAAAGTGGCATGTCATCTATTTGTAATTGGACACAGGAAAGGGCGGGAACAACATGAACTATATCCGGGTAGTGGAAGCAATCGTGTAAGCGGTAAAATTCAAAGTAAAGTTGCTTATTAATGGATTTTTAGTTTTTGCTGTCAGTAAAATAATATGCTTCTAGACATCTCCAACAATAACAACAAAAACAATCCTTTTAAAAGCATTTTCTGACGTCCGGTTTAGGGATTTTGATCACGTGACCGAATATTTGTGTTTTTCAACGAAATTTGGGAAATAGCTTAACAGCGGTTTTTATGAAAGTAAGATGATATTGCAAGCATTTTTTGTGGCCGCGAAAGGGTTGGTATGTAAAAAATTGGGGAGGAGGGGAAATGACGAACACTTAAGGGAAAACTGCTGTAACTTCGACGTACTTTAAGTATACGTTAATTCGTTTTACTACAGTTTTTGGGTGATTATTATATAGAAGGGTGTTACCTAAGAAATATTCTATTGTAAACATTTTTTTTATTATTAATCAAAAAACAAACTCATGTACTTTTCGGCATTGCCCTCTAATAGGGGGTAATGCCGAACAAAATAAATATAAAGCAAACACAAGGCGGGTAATGCCGAACAAAACAAAAATAAAAATAAACGCGTCAGACAGATATATAAATATATATATGGTTCACAAACAATAATCACAGGTGTATCCCTTAGCTGTCTCAGCTCCACTGCAATCGGCGTGGGACCATGCTGCACAGGATATACAACGATACCACAATTCATTGTCTTTCCCGAACTCCATGCAAATATTACATTCTTTGTCATATGCCTCCAGCGGTTCTAGATCATCTAGTTCGTCATCTTGACATAGATTCTCGTCATTATCATCGCTGTCATCGGATGAGGATTCCTTTACTCTACGTCGAACTTGCTTCTGTTTTTTTCCCTTTTTATTTGATACCATTTTTTGCCTCTTTATTAATTTTCTATTTTGAATCTCTTCTAGAACTGCTTTCTTTGGAGTTGAGGTTAAAATTTCCGAATGTTGCTTTTTTCTGCCTTTTCTGATAGAAAGCGTTTTTGACGGTCCTGGGAGTGGAGCAATGTCTTGAAATGAGGTCGAAGAAAAAGGTATTGGTGATGCAAGTTGTGCAATGGCAGAATCAGGTGGAGTTCTCGGTGGTAATGTAGGTTGTAATGGTGCCTCTGTATGTTCTTCGGCTTGGCTTTCATCATCAAACACTGGCGTAAGTTGTGCTGCTGGTTCAAAATCATCTTGTGAAAAGACATCGGGATTGAAAGGGAAAATGCCCGTTAATTTAAAGCCAGAAACACCCTTTTCCATACTAGCTGTATGCAAGTAGGCGGTGTTGACTAGTGCCGGAAGATCAGATGGAACAAGTTTCTCGTGCGGATGGCTCTTTACATATTTATCACACTCTTTATTAAAGGCCTTTTTGAAAGGACCAAAAAAAGTTACATCTAGCGGCTGTAGCCGGTGTGATGTGTGGGGAGGAATTGAAACCATAAAAACTCCATAATCTCTACAGTATGTGTACGTCGTTAGAGACGTGTGGCTTCTATGGTTATCAAGGACAAAAAGCTTGGGATTTAAAGGTGATGCATTTGTAAACTTGACAAAATGTTCAATCCATATCTGAAATAGTTCTTCAGTCATCCAGTCAGATTTACAGCAATTATATATTGAACCAGCTGGACCACCTTTTGAAAGTGAAGGGTGCATACGTACACGAGGAAATATAAACATAGGCGGTACAAATGTTCCTATTGCACTCATTGCACAGCAAAGAGTTACATTTTTCCTCTCTCCCAGCTAGTTGCAGCCCCAACTTGTTTTTGACCCTTAGGTCCAACAATACGTCCTGGCTTATGTACAGTTGTGATACCAGTCTCATCAACATTAAAAATTTGTGAAGGATCGAATTGGTGTGTATCCAATAATGTTGCGATATTGGAATAAAATCTTTTCACTTCCGGTTTACTAAACGCCAGTATTCTGTTAATACTTGTGGCTTCTAGTTTTCTTAAGCTGAGCTCATTATTTCTTCTAAGAAATCCAGCTAGCCAATCTTTTCCTGCTTGACGACTTTCTTTTCGAAAAGGATGTGCAATTCTGTTTTTTTCTGCAAATTCAAATGCTAGCCGTCTAAGTTCAAGGGGCGTGATACCATAAAATAACTTGGCCATTTTTAAAACATGTTCTTTCATTTCAGTTTCTTGATTGGCCGTAAACAATGGTTTTCGTCCCATTCGAGGTGCTTCTATTTTCCTTGATTTATATCTGTCGTGAAGTGTAGTCAAGGGAATACCAAAAGTTCTGGATACTTCACGAAGTTTTTGTCCGCTTTCAATAGTATCTAAAGCATTTTTAATAGCTTGACTGCTCCATTTTGCTTTGTTGGTAGATCTCTCTCTGTTGCGAGGCATCTGAAATAATATCAAAAAGTTACCATTAGTTTACATGTTGGGTAATAGCGAACAATCGTGGGGTAATGCCGAACAGCTTGTTCGCCTTTACCCCACGGGTTTTCATTTATTAATTATTAAAATAAAATATATTAATACTTTTGATAGAAGAATGCAAATTACAGCATATCATGAAGAGAAAGTTCAAGAATCTACCAATATAACTAATTAAAAGAAAAACCATTTTAACCAAAACTTACCGTCTCATTTACCGCACTAATACCTTGTATCAAAAAACAATGAAAACTTTTATGACCTACCAACTCAAGATCGTAACTTCAACTGACTCCTCTGTCGCTGTAAGCACGTGATACGCACTCCCACTTACTAATGCTACTGGTTTAAATGGTACAGGGTCGCCGTGAGCCCAGATAGTGATGTGTTCGCCATTGCCCGCTGTTTGCGATTACCCCTCCTTCCCCTAACATTCAAATAGGTGTAAAATTGGGACCAAAATCCTCAAAATGGTTTAACTGCTCTCAGAATTCAGAATATTTGCATGACTCTCAACTGAAAGAAAAAAACTTTTTTACAAAAATGTTATCCATTAAATATTGTCCCAATAATCTAATATTTTTAAATATGTCTTGAACAATAAAATATACAGAAAGTAGGTTAAATTAAACATAAGTTACTTAATTTTATGCTCTTTAAAATGGTGCTAAGTAACCTTTGATATCTACAAGGAGATTCAAAATATCGGACAAGCATGAATTAATTTTTATTTTTGTCCGATATTTTGAATCTCCCTGTAGATATCAAAGGTTTCTTGGAATCATATTTGTTTAATCTAACCACCTACCTGTTACCAATACATGAAATAATAGGGATCCTTTATTAGAGACTCGACTATATATTCTGTTATACGGGCTGTAGTCATAAATCACACATCTCCTTCTACCCTTTAAACTAAAAAATTTAAATCGGCAATAATCTCATTTGACACATTATATTGTTACAGCAAACAAAATGTTAGGACATAATTATTACATTTTCAAAATTCCAAAATAAAAATTAATAGTTTTATATCTATAAAACAAATTAACCGTAAATAATTATATTATATGAGAACTAAATAAATAGCGAATTGCCTTTTAATAAAAATAATAGTTATAATAATTATGATTCTTTTACTTTGAATAAATATTTATGTATGAAACAATACTCTCTATGTATATAATACAAACTTTTATCTAAAATCAGAGCAAATATGTAATTATATTAAATAATACAATTCAAAATAATCAGAATGGCTTTAAAACTGAAACTTATTCTCATATCGCAATTAATTCTAGATTTAATAAATGAGTTTTAAAAAACAAATGAAGCGAATTCGACTGTTTTCCCATTGCACTAAAACTCTACATTTGATTAATCCGATAAATTAAAATGGAAAAACCTGTAATGGCTAAGGTCGAAAAAGTCAATAAAGGTTAGTAAAGTTATTTCTAAGTTTCATCTTTCAAGTTACAATTATTACATTGATGTGCAAAAAGCGTTTTATTTTGTATAAACGTTAAAAGATACTAAAAAAAATGAAAGCTGTAAAAATAACTATATAACATTAAGCTAAAACTAATGTACTCAATTTTTTCAAATGCAATCTCTTGTATATTATTTTCGGACTCTGGTAAGGACACGTTAGAGATTCATTTACAGAAATACTTCCCAGGGAATCAAATTCTGGAGGGCACGCAACCCGTACTCATTCCTGCCTCGGAATCGATTACACGATTCAACAAGAAGGACTGGAACTACGTTGTACAAGTTAATTTCAAATCACCAGGAAGGAATGGCATATTTCCTGTCCTTCTATATAGAGGACAGGAACTCTTATTACCTTCAGGCTTGCCAGAGGATGTCCACAAGGTAGTGTACTTTTACCCTTACTGTAACGTGTGTAACCTGCTAAACGATCTCTTTCGACAGGAGATACATTTTCACTGCTACACAGATGATCATAATTAGGGGAAAGTAATAAAAACTAATTTCCAATGTCCTTTAAAGAAGCTCTAATTAGAATCAACAGTTGGTACAAGAAGAAACTCACCTGGAACCTGCAATTGTACAAACCATCTATAAAGTCAGATTATTCTTCTGGACTCTTAGAAAGATATGCGGCAAAGCATGGGTATCAGTAATCAACTGATCTACTAGATTTATCAAACCGTGGTAAATTCCATGGTTACGTACGACTCGATCGTCTGGTGGGACAAGGGATTTCAACGGAAGGTTTAGAGCATAGCTGGGGCTAGAGTCCATCAGCTTGCGTGCGTTGCTATCACTGGGACAATGTCAACAATACCAACAAGAGCCATGGAATCTAACCCCTCTCCACATTTTACTGGAATGAGAGGCTAGAATGGTCCTATTGACTTCTGACACTGGCTAGTCAGTGCAATGAAAACCTGCTATAAAAAAAACGAATTGATGAGTAACGTTTATAACCAACAATATCCTTACAATGGTTTTAGACTCGCTAGTTCCTCGGCAAAACATAGAAAAATCATAAAGCATCCTTACTCTAAAAAAGAGGTGTATGGGGTAAGGGATAATAATCTTTCCCAGGCGGACTATACACAGACGGCTACAAAGCTCTTAAAGGAGAAGAAGCAGGAGTTTTAAGCCAGAAGCCAAGAGTTAGTATGTCAATAAACCTAAGTATTCTAGTAATGATCGATATATAATTGGGAGGGAGAGTTAAATAATTTTTCCCCACTAACAAAACTATAAGGATCCATTCGCGTAGCCAGGCAGCGCTTAAAGTCCTGAGATTCAATAAAATTGACTCAGAGATGGTTGGGAGTTGTATAAATACTCTAGGGTGTCACGGTGCCCGGAAGAAAGTTACTAGTTTCGGGACGCAGCAGTGTGAAAGGCAATAAAAAAGCTGATGCGCTTGCTATAAGACTAATTAAATCTGTGTTGATAGAACCAGAACCATTTCTGGATATTGCAAAGAGCACTTCCAAAGGAATTATCTTTATTTTTTTAGGTCTTCCTAAATATTTCCGATACGGCTTTAATGATTGGAATAAAATTTTGGTTGAACAAAGTACCTAACAAGCAAATAATTTAGCAATAAGGTTTAACATGAGCGCTCATGGGAACGAGCGCCCTAAAAAATATTAACAAAAATATGCAAGTCACTGACTTTTTCATTTTTTGATAGCATTATTAGTTAGATATTTAAAAGACTATAACAAAAAGCACTGTTTACTTTGTTTAGGAGATATAACTTTATCAAACTATGTTAAATATTAGGCTAAAAATAAAACCATAAAAAAAATCGAGTATGCTTTTGTCATCCTTATTGACTTGTTAAGATTTTTGATACTGTTGATTGTTTTCTTAATTTTCTTCTTTATTTGTTTTACTGATTGTAA
Source organism: Psylliodes chrysocephalus (assembly GCA_927349885.1). NCBI lineage: Eukaryota > Metazoa > Arthropoda > Insecta > Coleoptera > Chrysomelidae > Psylliodes > Psylliodes chrysocephalus. The sequence continues at coordinate 23,143,275 of OV651816.1, forward strand.
AATTAAAACATCCTACATATTTGAAACAAAGCATCTGCGGAGCTATGTTTATAGAAACTATTTATCTTATTTTTGGGTAAGAAATCACCCCACAAGCGATGTCATATATTTTTTGAAACAACCTGTATACTTAGTTGAGAATACTTAGCATTTACACTTTATGTCTTATTCAATACATTTTTGTTAATGTTTTAAGGATATTTTTTTATTAGTTATATGATATATCTATTTTATTAATTTTGTACTCGAAAAATACGTTTTAAATGTTATCTGTAATTGTGTATTTCCTAACTGCTTATATGAACATCTTCAAATTTTATTTGTATTTAATATATCCCGTAAGTATTCATTGATTTATAAATATTAAAATTACTGCGACCACGTTAAACCTACTTAAGATGCCATATTGTTACCATCCTAATATCAGTTTACTAGTACCACATTATTTTTGAACAGATGTATAGTATATTATCTTCTTTCTCTACTAACCCGATGGTTACAATACATCCATCTGGATCGGGATCGTAATGGAAGGCGATGAAAGCATCCCATGCATTTGGACGTAATCTAACTTATTGTAGAATTACCTATCCAACGATACCAACTTGTTAGCTTATTATAACGGATCTTCAACAATACCCGTATTCTAAGTAATATAGTAAACCAAGAAATTTAATGAAAATTACCGTTCTTAATGACTTTTCAGACAACTTAAATTAGTTCGGTAACATTGTTTTAGGATTAGTATACTGAAGTTATTAATGTTACTTTTAGCTAACTGATGACATTAATTTTGTCACATGAGATACAGGTATTGCCGAAGACTCTGTAAAGTGTATTTAAAGAAGTTTGGTTCATTGTCATGCTAGTCCATGGGTATCACAGTGACAAAACATTATTGTTTTATTACTTACTAATAACAAAATTCAGTCAACAAATAAGTAATATTACAATATTTTTTAGGTCCAACCATTGGTGCCAGGCATATACAATTTCTATTTCTGGCTCTTCTTGGATTTTTAGTGTATTCTACCAGATTTGGATTTTCCGTATCGTTGGTTGCAATGACAGAAAATTATTCACCAAATCCTGATATACCAGTAAGACATTATTCTTTTAAATTAAACGTTTTCGAAAACCCAGATAAATGAGTTTTATGATCATAAAAATAAATTAAACTTTTTTTCTTAAGTTAATATTGTCTCAACCCCTTTTCTATAAGTAGAAATAGTTATTTATTATATTTCGGGATATATTTAAGAAAAAAACTCCAATTAAAACAAAAGAATTTTATTAATCAATAAATAATCAATAGTCATAACAAGTATAAGAAATTAAAAATTAAAAAAAAAAAACAACTTCAAAAACGTACAGATGCCATCACCACATCTTAACCAAATTTATATGGGACCACCCCTGAGGTAACAAAAAAAGAATCATATAAATCGGACAAGGTGGTAAAGCATTATCGCTAAACATACATAAAAAATGAAGAGTTTGAGGATTTTCTCATGGACCCAATTATTGGGTTTTAACCAAATTTATATGGGAACATCCCTGAAGTACCCCCTTTCTAACAAAAAATGATTCATTGAAATCGGACACCGTGTTAAAGAATTATCGCTGAACATACATAAAAAAAAATATTGGGACGAATTGAGAACCTCCTCCTTTTTTGAAATCGGTTAAAAATAAAAAGGAGATAATTATACGCACCAAAACATTTCCCCTGGCACGTCACGACGTTTTCTCTAAAACTAAAATGTACCTTTGGATCAGATACCTCTCAGAACAGATAAAGAAGAAATGTCACGTAACAATAATCAATGTTGAATTTATTTGCTGATTCTTCACTTCGACCCAATTAATGCTAATAATTAAACGTTAATATTATTTTTAAATGTATACTAATTTATTTATGGAAATATTTTTATTTAAAAGATTATTGAAGATTTTCTATTAGAGATAATTAATTTTGTTCTAAGGTTTATTTAAAATATAACAATTTATTTAACTTATTTTAATAATGATATTTTATTATTTTACTGGACGCGATAATATTCGGTGCACTTAAGTATTAAACTAATTTATAATATTAATATTAAAATTTGATTTGATATCATCGATATTTTCAAAATCATTGTATTCTATAGCACTTTCCCATTATAATTTAATAAAAGTTTCATATTTTAGTATTATAACTGGAAAAACAAGAGCCTAATCCTTTCCATGTTCTTCTGGGGTTATACATTGCCCCAAATAGCAATCGGTATTTTAAGTACCAAGTTCGGCACCAAGCCCTTTCTTTTAATAGCACTTTTTATGAATTCTCTGTGCATGTTCTTAATTCCGACTATAGCCGAACATTTTGGTTCCCAAGGGGTTATGGCTTGCAGGCTACTACAAGGATTTGCACAAGGATTAGTGGTACCTTGCGTACATGGAGGTATTGGAAAATGGGCACCGCCTAACGAGCGATCTAGGGTTTATGCTTTTCTAAGTACAGGTAAAATTTAACAAACATTTTTTCAAAAACTTCTAACCTTAGAGTATAGACTTATATGTGATTCTTCATTATTATCCATTTTTTGACAGTGTTACCTGATACTTGTTATTTTAACTATTTGTTATAGTGTTTTAAGCTCAATTGATTTTTGGAGTGGGTCAGGTTATTAAATAACTCGTATTACCTTGAAAAAAAAGTTGGGCACCACTATATTTAAAACTTATTATACTTGACTATCGATTAATAATAAAAATATAGAAAATCACTAACCATTAAGATAATATATTTAAACAAAGTTTTAGATAAGGCAGTAACAAATTCTAATTCACAGAGATTTACTAATTCAAATTCAGATGGTTTATTGCATAAAACTTATCTGTTGTAACAGGAGGTAGAATATAAGGAGTAATTTTTAGGCCTTCTTCAAAGGGACTTGAACGATATTCTTCGGATAGCACCAAACTCTTAGGTATAAATCTTCAACTTCTTGATATAAAATTGATATAAACTTCTTAGATAGGACTTAAAATAAACTTCTTTAGATATAATTCGTACTAAACTTCTTAAATACAGCTTGAACTAAACTTCTAAGAAACAGCATGAACTAAACTTCTTAATATAACTCGAAATAAACCGTCTAGATATAGCCAGGCTTATAAAATCAGACGGCCAATAAGAATATTAAAAGTACATCGGATGTCCAAGATAATTTCAAATTTAAATCAACTTATTCGTTAACAGATACAAATCGAAAATGAAATACCAACTTTTGACGCAAGGCATAAACGACAAATGACATTTGAGAAGAGATGTTCGTGTTAAAATAACGAAAACGGTTCCAACCGTTACAACAGACAGATCGGGAATTTTTTATATAAAACAAATGGTAAGATTTTTCTGGTGAAAATTCACATTTACTTTGAATTTTGATCTTTTAAGGTGTTTGAGTTTGGTTTTCATTTCCATCAAAACTTTTTTTAGGTCCAATACTGAACATAGGGTTGCATCCTAACTATTTAGTTTCTTGCCAAAGAACCAAGTGGTGTTAAATTCAGTAATTTACTCCAGATCCATTTTAATTTTTTAATCCTTCTTATGAAGTCTGTAACGTCTTTCCTATCATTTTCATTATATAATCTCATACTTCATAGTCTCTACTATTCTAAACGACAATGTTTGCAAATTATCTCAAGTCTTACAGAATTTTAATATTTGAACACAGTATTGTTTTTTATTTTAGGTTATATGCTTGGTATAGCAGTAGGTACAGGAACAACAGGATTTATTTGCGCATCATGGGCAGGCTGGCCTCTAACCTTTTATTTATTACCATCATTGGGCTTTTTATGGGTGATTATGTATTATTTCTTTGGAGCTACAAGTCCAGCTACACATAAGACTATAACAGAGGCCGAACAAAATTATCTACAGATATCTTTGAAGTCGCAGGATATTTATGTAATTTATTGTTATTTATTCAAATATAAATATAAAAATTCATTTCAACATGTCACAAACATATTATGTAGTTTGGACCTTCCTTTACTTCTGCAGCATAGCTGACCATTTGATATTAAACTTTTTAAACCTCAGATATAATTGATTATTTTTTTAGAACGTGTCTATACCATATCGTGCAATGTTCACTTCATCGCCATTTTGGGCGCAGCTTATTATGGCTTTATGCAGTGGTTGGGGGTACAGCATATTTACAACGGAAATGCCCATTTACATGGACAAAGTTATGAAATTTGACATAAAATCGGTAAATATATCATTATAGTGAATGAAAAAAAGAACCTATATATACAGTGAGCATCTTAAGTCTTACCCCCCTAACTAACTCGTTACTGGGGTCTTGTTAGGAAAATCGCCGAGACAGGTCGATTTTTAATTTCTACAATGTACATTTTTGCATGATTAGTTAACCCTTAATTTCATCCCTTACTGGAGGGTAAAAACCCTTTCGAAAAATTTAAATAGCATATGGTGGTGAGTGATAGCTCATTTGAAAGGGGGTTTTATTCTGTATTTAACCGTCCAAAAAAAATTTGAAATTTGCATCATTACATGTTGATTTATTAATGTTTAAAAATAACAAAACCTCACAAAATAGGAAAGCAACTAGACTAACAGTGACCTTCTAATGGCAAAAAGTCTTACTTCACGTCTGAACCAAAACCGAAGTCATGCAGGACCGAATTTTAATTCTAAGGATGAGTGCGCTACGTTAATTTCCGTTATTCTGAAACAACAATTAGTCGAGAATTAATGAAGCAAATTTCAAATTTTTTCACACGGTTGAATAGAGAATAAAACCCTCTTTTAAATAAGCTATTACTCACCACCACATGCCATTTAAATTTTTCGAAAGGGTTGCTCTCCTCCAGTAAGGGATGAAATTAAGGGTAAACTATTCATACAAAAATGTACATTGTAGAAATCAAAAATCGACCTGTCTCGGCGATTTTCCTAACAAGACTCCAGTAACGAGTTAGATAGGGGGGTAAGACTTATGGTGCTCACTGTATATATACATACCAGTTGGCATAGAAACGAACAAAAGTCAATAATCAGAATTTTGATTAAACAAAGTTCTATGTCATACTCCGTGAAAAATAAACAAGGATATGTAAATAATAAACTTATGAAAAGACTTCGTCTGTATAATAATTCTATTCTTGTCTATCTGTTCGATTCGATTAAATTAGATTCGATTCGATTCGAAAACGTATCAATAATATGGAAAGAATTTGCCTTCGTTAACCGCTTTTAATCATATTTTCTTATGAAATATTATTCTTTTCAGAATGGTGTAATCTCTGCCCTTCCACCTATTTTTGTTCTGTTAGCCATTAACGCTACTGCAATTGTCACGGATTATTTGATAAAGCACGATTGTTTGACTCTTACTAATACGCGAAAGCTAATGTCTAGCATAGGTAAGTCATACAATTCTTGCTATGCGTGACATAAAAAACTGCATCCACTTTGATGTTCAAAAAATCGATTGCTGTTATGTTCTTTATATTATCACATATTTTCCATTACCTAATGCAAGCTTCTTAACTTACTCATCACAAGATAACACATATATATTTTTATGCATATAAAGACAATGTCATCCATACAAAAAATACTCAATTCTAGTTTTAATAAAATATATTTTTAGGATCATTTGGATGCGCAGCTTTAATGCTTATTTTTGTTTACATACCCAATGATAGTAAGATTCTATGTGTGGTGATAATGATAGCAGCAAATGTATTACGTTCCATAAACGCAGGTGGATTTAACATAAACCATCTAGATTATGCACCAAATTTCGCAGCAGCCGTCATGGGAATAATAAACACATGCGCTGAATGTTTTTCGTTCATCACACCGATGGCTATCCAGTATATTGTTTACGATGAAGTAAGTCATACACAAAATATCATTTATTAATAAATCATATCATGAGACCTTACCTGGACAACAATAATCGACAAAATAAAATCTAACATAACTTGGTCTGTAGGTTTGTTCCAACAGCTTCATTCTGATGAGTCTCTGACTCGTACATGGATGCATTAGTAAACAAACCACTGTCAGTCCATTTATTCGCCCGTTGTTTCATTAGCGACTTGTACTTGTTGGAACCCAAAGTTCAAAGGAATTGGACTAACCAACCACATCTTTGGTGAATAGGTATTTTAAACATTATTTAAAATACAACATAATACATTTATATTCGCTCAGTGCGAAGTCATGGTAGGGGAAGCCAAAGCGATACCAGCGCTAGCTGCGGATAATTCGTTAATTTTAGGTCGATATTTTGTAATTTTGGCATATCAAATAATACACGTATACATCAATTCGATTTTTCGATTTTTCGATTTTTCGATTTTTCGATTTTTCGATTTTTCGATTTTTCGATTTTTCGATTTTTCGATTTTCGATTTTTCGATTTTTCGATTTTTCGATTTTTCGATTTTTCGATTTTTCGATTTTTCGATTTTTCGATTTTTCGATTTTTCGATTTTTCGATTTTTCGATTTTTCGATTTTTCGATTTTTCGATTTTTCGATTTTTCGATTTTTTTATTTTTCGATTTTTCGATTTTTCGATTTTCTTTTATTGAATAAAGTTAATATTGTTTAACACCGCACCGCTGTGCCGGTCGGAGTGGGGGGGTGTTAGGTTTTTTTCGTTACGGTTTCGTTTTTTTTTTTATTTGGTCGCCGCGCTCAAAGCCCGCGATACAAGCTATGAAATAGCTTAAAAAGTGTCCTCTTCTACACTACAATTAACCTGTACAAACGTTTTTTTGCATTATACAAAAAAAACTAAGTGGAAAACTTTTGGATGCCCACTCTGTGTTATGTTATTGAAATATTCATAAATGCCAGAAAAGTGATACTTTGCTGCTTGAGACAGAAAGTGGGCCGCGCGACGCGTAGCGAAGCACGGCAATCTGTCAAAAGCGGCAACGAACTTTTCGTTGAAAATGCACACAAGATTTTTTCTATGATCACATTATTTTAAGAAATAGATATAAAAACTGAAAGTAGTGTATATAATATGTTGCCTATATCTACGTGAATTATGAAAAACAAATAACATCAAACTACGTACAATTATCTTAAAAATAAATATTATATTTAAATTAGGTGAGTAACAAAGCTGTCACTTAATGTCTACTTTACGGTTATATTTCTAAGCGCAAAGCCTACTTTGGATAATGATCGTAGAAAAAAGTTTTTTTTAATAAGCATCCTCATATTTAATTGCTACGGTGAGAAAATTCTAACAGATTTATATTTTTCTTTTTCATTTTAGAGCGACATAAGCTTGTGGAGGACAGTCTTCTTCACGGCTATTTGTCTGTACGTGTTTTCTACTTGTTTTTATCTGGTCTTTGCATCAGGAGAAGCTCAGCCTTGGAATAACAGTCCAGTGAGACCTGATGTTGAAAATTCGAACACAAAAGAAAAATCTGATGCTGAAATAAAATTACTTTCTTAAAGTGTTAGTTGTTTTTATAAATAAAATGGAAAAATGTTTTTTCGTTAAATTGTAAGCAGTGGGGGAACCAAAAAGGGGGATAAAATCTATTAAGAACCCAGATAATGGAACTAAGGGGTAGGTTCAACTATTTATTCGATCAAAATAAATTAAACTTTCTAATTTACGGTTTTTGTATCACGAAACAAAGATCTGTATCTATAAGATAATTTTAACAAGTAGTACATGGCTGATTAACAAAGCGACGAAAAAAAAATAGAGGACACGGAAATTATTTTACAATATTTATTTAATTTATAAAAAAACATGTAGAAATATACAAGTATACACCATTCATGTATTCGTGCCAAAGAAATATTTTCTTCACGCCACTTTTAAAAATCTTTCTCCACGTTTCCAGTCTAATTCCGAAAAACAAAAAAAAATATCTGTGAGTACGTGCGCCTACAGGAAAACTGCGATTGACTTCTGAGAACCATATCAGAATATTTGAATATACTTTATTTAGTACATTGAATGTCAATGTTGTTAAAATGGTACTGATTTCATTATATGAATGGCCATGCTTGTCAACTAGTGGAAAACCAGATATTTTTTTATATTGTTCTCTGAAATACTTTATTTTACCTTTGGCATAGAAAAGACGTTGAAGAAAAGATACCCAGTTACTAAAAACACAATGTTTATCTAACATTATTGCGAAAATCAAATAAAAAAGGTGATAAATATTTGGTTTTCATAAAGGCAAAATTAAGGAGAGGCCACAAAAACGATACAGGGTTCCAAAATTTAAGAATTCCCTCAGGGGAGGAAAATATTAAGGAAAAATGCAATTTCGACGAAAGAAGTATAATAATCAATCCTGTCACTACTTCTACACTATATTCATCTGCTACTAAAATACTAAAACAGCAAGTAAGTAGAGAAACTTAAGTTTCTTTCAAAAAGAATGTTTAAGGAAAAAGGCATAGCCATTTTTTTGTTGACACTTTTTTTTAACTAATCTAAAAGACTAATTTTGTGTATTGTTTAAATTTTCATTTTTTGTACTTAATTTGTTTTAGGTTTAAACAAAATGAACTTCTAAGAATATCCCAAGAGAGCTAAGGAAGGTTTTAAAATTCTTAAGAAAACTATTCAGAGCCAAAAACATAAAAGAGTCTTCCTGTCCAAAATATAAATAGGTATAAATATTTAGATATTATGAGTGATTTTTTATTCTATAAATAGAACATAATTTGCTTCTAAATCACTACCTAATGAACTATATTATATAGTACAAAACTAAACAAGAATATCACATTATTCATGTTTTTTTTAATTTCCTTAAAAACGTCCCAAAAAATGTGAATATTTATTATTGGAGTTTACATCGTTATGCTAAAACAATACTAGAATAACTTAAATAATGTGGATTTTGACTATTTTGAGTTATGCAGATCATTATGATCTAAAAAAATGTTTGTCTAGTGCTATAGTCAGGTATAAAAACATTCATTTATTTAAACACAGTTGCAATATACATTTTATTTAGTTTTTAAGTTAAAACCTATTAGGACATCCTAAAATGACTTTTTTCGTTTGATGTGAGATTAATTATTCTACATTTTTGTTTGGTAAAATAGGATATATTAAGATGTCTTACTGTTTTCTCTGATTATCTAAAAAGTTAGAACAATATACAAAGACTGTTATAACAAAAAAGATATATACCTTTACTTAAACACACAATTAGTCAGTTCAATTGTACGATAATTTAAAGCAGAAATCCAGAAAACTTCAAAAATGTGTTTAAATGTGCTTTTACTATAACAAGGACATAATTAATAAAAAAACTTGGCACATTAACATTGACGATAGGTTTTTATAATATATATTATACAAATCACAACGACCTACACAAAATGACATTATTAATAATTTAGCAATAAAATAGTTAAGTACAATGATGACATTAAAAGTTGAGTTTCTCGAAATACTTTTTTTAAATTGTCTCAGTACCTACCTAGTATTTTTCTAGCGCAATGATGTTATATGAATGTTCATTGTGTGATATCTTATATTTTAGGAATAAAATGATATATTTTTTTGCAGGTTTCGGTTAACAACGATTCCAAGAACTTTTGAAAATATTATTAAAACGGCCTTTGCAAATATAATTCTCAATTAAGAGCTTTTGATCTAACATTAAATTTTTATTCTCCATAAGGTTACAACTTCCTAAGAAGAAAGTTTAACAAGACTTACCAGACCCAAAATATCAAAATTTTATCGACCAATTGATGGTTCTACTGGTTTTCATAGGAAAATTCTCCTCGAAACTACTGAAAGAAAAGTGGCAGAGGCAACCGAAGAAGGCAAAAAAGTCTTTTGCAAAACAAAAACTAGAAATTTGTTTAAGAATCTAATTATTATTTGAAGTTTTACCATTAATAATTTTTGATAACGATTTAAGATTATGAAGTTTTATTATGTATTTTACTCTTTGTTTAAATTTTTATTAGGATCAAAATAAATTATAATTTTCATTTCATTTACAAAAACTCTCATAATATTAAAAAGGGGAAAAACGTTAGATTAGTTATGTTCAGGAATAAACACTTTAAACATTTATCTACTTAAAATGTGTTACTTTTAGATGGTATGTTATTAACTTTCTATGTGTACCTACTTGTATTAATTTATTTCATTTTATTATCTGTTGTATTTTCAAATTGATTTTGATATTAATCTTATCTATTTATATATTTTTTTTATTCACATATATGTTTTTTTCATTGAAACAAACGTTTATTAGCTTATTAAATATAATGAAGTCATGTTGTTTTATTATATTATGCTTGTATGAATGATTACTTTTATTTCCTTTTAAAAATGAATTTTAAAGATAAAGCCGAAACGATGAGTGAGAATTAAAAATTAGACGAAAGTGACGATATTTACTGGAGCTTTCATCTACACGCTCCTTTTTTTAGCCATCTACACCTGAGCCAGCAAAATTGGTCTTTCCTCCATCCTTACATTCTCCAGATTTACAGAGAAAACGCCGTCCTCTTTAACATATCCAGACCTTCTTTGACGGAGACTATACCACTACTTTACATTATCACAGCTTTATTTCTTATCCCGAGCAATTTAAATGTATTTGTAATTGCTCATTCTCACCTTTTCTCTTGTAGATTCCGTACTCAGTTTTCTTATTTTTAGTTGTGTTTGCACTGCCCTTTTATTTTCACAGCTTTAATTCTATAATGCTGTAACGCTACAATATGGATCCATTTTTGTGGTTTATACTACTTAATATTATTCGTAAGTGACCAACCTATTATAATAATTAAAGAATATTGTATTACAGGCCTGAAGATGTTCCTGTAAGGCCGAAACTAGTTGCTCCTGTATTTATTTATAATAAAATTGATTTTAAGGTTTTATTCTTGAATTGAAAAAATTAGACCTTTACAGTGATTTTGTTTCATTTCCTACATTAGACACATATAAGACGGTATTCTTTTAAAAAATAGTAAAATTAGCAAATTTTTTAGTTTTTTTTTACAATTAAAACGTTAGGACAATGTGTGTTTTTATAGATAAATGATACGCCACTGAACAAGAAGGATGTTTACCTTCCCCCTTGCGCCCGCTTCCTCACTTCCTCTACAGATGTTGCTAACGCAACAATCGCCTACAAACTCGTTTTCACGCTCCCTCTATTAGTAATTGCTCGGAGCTGTCAACGAGGACATTGAAGTTTATTCGCAAAGGAAGGAAGGCGAGTTTATTAGCGAATAAATGTTGATACATGAGAAACTTAATCAATGAAATTAATTAAATTAACAATAACAAAAAGCAGTAATTATTAGTCCCTCAAATAACAAAACCAATAGAAAACAGTTAACTACTTTATTTAATAAAATTTAATAAAAATACAATATGACACAACGCAGAAGGCAAAATACCATAAAAATAAACAGCCTTAGAATAAATTATTAGTTTTAGTCGCTGCGGTACAAAAAAATAGCGTATGTACCACGAGACTAAAGTGCGTTTTATTAAAAAATTGCACTTTAGTCCCTTGGTACATAATATACTATTATCTTCATTATATCTTGAACATAAATCAGATGAAACTTTTAGCCATCCATAGCTTTTTTCCCCAGGTAAGAAATAATTAGAACGAGAAAAGAAAAAATAAGATAATAGTTATTTGTGTACTGTCGTATGTGTTCATATTTATAAGTCAGCGTGGCAACCGCGCTTTACGACATGCAGTGTTCTTCAGATGGTGGTAGTATCAATGTGTGAATTGTAACATAAACATTATAAAGCGGTCAACAATAAAACCTAATACCTACTAGAGACATGGGGCCTTTTATTAACTAATAATATTAAATATTACATCTACACCCTCAGTAACATACATAACATGGTGACAGCGGTAAAAGTCTCATAGGTTAGGGTTTTTGTCTTTTATGAACAGTTAGTAAAAAGTGGTGAAAAAACGCCGGTTTGTTTTGAACTCGAGTAGAATTCTGTGTACCTACAGTGACTTTTGTTATCAGGATCCTATCTGATATGTATTTTTATAAATTTCGTCAATTATTCGTTTATAATATCTTATCTGATATGTATTTTCATTAATTTCGTCAATTATTCGTTAATAATAGTATTTTAAAATGGCAGATCAGTGTAGAGCGCCGGAAAACTTTTCGTTTGCGGGTGATGTCGCTTCGAATTGGAAACTTTGGAAGCAAAAGTTTGAACTTTTCTTACTCGCGAGTGGCAAGAGTGAAAAGAAGGATAATGTAAAAATTGCTGTGTTATTGAATTTACTCGGAGATGAGGGTATTAAAATATATAACACGTTTGAATACGAGCCAGACGAAGATAAAACAAAGTTGCCAGTGATATTAGAAAAATTTTAAAAACATTGTGCGCCGGTAAAAAATCTTGTGTACGAACATTTTCGCTTTTTTAAACGAGGCCAGTTGCCAGGCGAATCAATAGATTTGTTCATTTCGGAACTTAAACAATTAGCTGGAACTTGTGAATTCAAAGAAAAAGACGTACTTATTCGTGATCGTATTGTACTGGGTGTTACTGATCCGCGTATTCAAGCGAGGCTTTTGCAAGAATATGACCTTGAACTTTAAAAAGCGATTGATATTTGCCGGCCTATGGAGAATAGTTTTGTAACACAGAAGGAAATATGTAATGAAATGGTGCCTATACACGCAGTTAAAAAACATTTTGGAAGGGACAATTACAGTGGTGGCGCATCGAATACTGCTTATGGTAACAGGAGTGCGGGACAAAGTTTAGGAAGGTCAAGTCAATACCCTGATAGATTGTTAGCTGACAATGCAGGTACTTCATCAGGATTTAAAGGTAACTTTGGCAAATGTTTCAATTGCAGACAGCAACATGAAAGGGGTAAGTAAGGGGTAAGTGCTTTGCTTTCAATAAAATTTGTAGCTTTTGTCGAATGAAGGGACATTTCCGGAAATTTTGTCAAAAAAGGGGTAATATTCATGAGATTGTAGAGGAATCAGATGATAACTTTGATGACCATTTTGAACATTATAATCAGGACAATCGTAGTCAGGAAAGTGATTCTAATCTGATAGTGTGGACTTTTAACAGTTCGGAAATAAATGCTATTGAATGGTTTGAGAACATTAATTTTTCGGGAGTGCAAATTAAATTAAAGATAGACACTGGTAGTCAAGTGAACACTTTGAACATTTTTGATTTTAAATTATTGAATATACAACCAAATAGACTTTCATCTATCTTATCTTCATATACTGGCCACAAAATTCCTGTAATTGGTAAAATATACCTGGACTGTAACTTTAAAAGTAACTGTAAAAAAATTTAGTTTTATATATTAGATTCACAAAATCAATGCTCAATTTTGGGACTAAATTCGGTTCGCGATTTAGGAATAATCCCAGAAAAAAATATAGTACGGTATGTACTGTAAATGAAAATAGTTTGCAAAAAATTTTTAATATGAATCAGAGTGTCTTTTCTGGCATTGGGAGGGTACATAAGGAATTTAAAATAGTCTTGGATGACAATGCTATACCTCACATTTGTGCAGCTAGAAAAATTCCGATTGCATTAAAGAGTAAGGTTAAAGAAAAAATAGATCAATTGTTGGCTGGTAATTTAATTGTAGCAGTAACTGAACCGACTGACTGGGTCCACCCTATAGTTGTGGTTCCAAAACCAAATGGGGATATATGTATTTGTATGGATCCGCGAAATTTAAATAAATACATTAAGCGTGAATTCTTCGAAATACCAACTCAAGATGTTTAATTTTCACAACTATCTGGAGCAAAGCTTATGATATGCCTCATCAGCATTTTTACAGTTACCTTTAACATACGAAAGCTCATTGTTATGTACTATAACTACTTGTTTTGGAAGATTTACGTTTACCATATGGAATCTCTAGTGCTCCTGAAATGTTTCAACGTTGCATGTATGACATTTTAGATAATATCAAAGGTTGTTTGGTATATTTTGATGACTTTTTGGTTTTTGGTAGGACAATCGAGGAACACAATCAAAATCTCGAGAATGTATTGCAAAAAATTAGTGCTAGCGGCTTGACATTGAATCGTGATAAGTCAAAAATTTGTGTAAATAAAATATGATTTTTAGGACACATTGTAAGTGGAGAAGGTATTTCTCCTGATGACCATAAAACCCGCGCTATTCGTGAAATGAGGTCTCCTAAAGGACTTGCAACGTTTCTTAGGAATGATTGTGTACTTATCAAAATTTATCCTTAATTTATCTAGTGAAACCAATACACTGAGAAAGTGCAAAAAGAGAGTGGTAGTGGTCTTCGGTAGAAGAAAAGTGTTTTAATCGTTTGAAAGATTTAGTTTCTCTGACAACTACTTTGTCATATTTTCAGTGGATGCTAGCCCTTACGGTTTAGGTGCGGTCATTAGTCAGGACTTTAAGCCTATTGAATTCGCTAGTGTTTTTTTAACGCCAACTCAGCAGCATTATAACCATATCGAAAAAGAACTCCTAGCACTTGTTTTCGAATGTGAGCGTTTTAATTACTATTTATTTGCGAAAAATTTTAAAATTGAAAGTGACAATCGAACGTTATTAGGACTTTTGAAAAAATCTCTGGATGATATGTTGCCGCGTATTCAAAGACTTGCAATAAAACTTATCAAATATCGGTTTACTCTCGTGTTTGTGCCGGGTAAAAATCTTCATGTACCTGATACTCTCAGTCGCGAACCAATGAAAGAACTAATAAACACGGACTTTTTGGAAACTAATTTAAAAGTGTTTTCAGTGATCGCTACTCGGCCTGAAAATCAACAAAGATTGCAGAAAGCAATTGATGAAGACAGTATTTTGCAGAAAATCAAGTATTTCGTTTTAAATGAATGGCCAAAGCACAAAAACAACTCTGCAGAGGTTGAAAAATTTTGGCCTCTTAGAAATGATATTTACTTACATGAAAATGTACTTTTCTATAAGAAGCGTTTAATAATACCTGAAAGTCTAAAAATAGAATTTCTAAACTTACTACATCAATCAAATTGCGGAGGAGTCAATTTATTATCCTGGTTGGTCAACTGATATTGAAAACCTAGTTTTGACATGCAAAATTTGCCAAGCATACTCAAAATCTAATTCCAGAGAACCTCTAATACCACACGACGTGCCTGATTTGCCATGGCAAAAAATCGGTATTGACTTTATGGCACTTCAGAAACAGAATTTTTTAGTCGTGGTAGACTATTTTAGTAAATTTACGGTTGTAAATAAATTAAATAACAAAACTGGCTCATCCGTAATCTCCACATTGAAAAATATATTTTCTGTTAATGTATTGCCACAAGAATTGTACTCAGAAAATAGACCTCCGTTTGATTCAATAGAAACTTTGCAAAAACTTACGATATCAAGTTAACCACATCAAGTCCTTATTACCCTCGTTCAAATGGAATGGTTGAAAGGACAATTCAGACAGTCAAAGGCCTTTTGACTAAGTGCTTGCAAGACGGAAAAGATCCATTTTTAGCTGTGCTTAGCTACAACATAACACCTAAGCAAAATCTACCTTCTCCTTGTGATTTACCAATAGGAAGGAGATTGAGTTCAACTGTACCTATAAGTCAACAACTTCTTCGTCCAAAAGGACCCGGCACTTTTCTTATGCAAACGGGAGCACCGTCAAATTGTCTGAATTTTTTATATGTTATAGTCCTTGATGTCCTGATTAAAAGTCTTCATGGACCCAATCCTATCCTATGACTAGATTTTGACATACAGGGCGTTGAAGTTGAAAATCCCGACTTCTTTAAAATGGACACCAAAAACCCCCTTTTAAATATTTTTGGAAGTTACTGACTGATATATGTAGAGAATATACATAGCTAATAAGCAAAATTAAAATACTGATACTAACAGGGTGATTCATGCTTTCACAGACCTGTTTTGGAAAAAGTATGTATTTTTACAATACAAAAATAGCATGAAATGTCATTAAAAAAAAATCACCGTCAATATTTCTCAATATTAGATATAGTGTAGATCTCGATGTCGCCGTTCAAAATTTTTTTTGGTAAAATTAGATCCTATGGCTAGTTTTCAAAAAAATTAAACGTTTAGTCTATAAAATATCAATTTTTAGTAATAAATAATAATCACGAAATAAGAGAAATACCGTAAACTAAATATTTTTACACACTGTGTTGGATTATATTGTACCTTTGCATTATTTGGAGACAAAATAAAAGAATCATACTCACAGGGTGATCTCACTTGAGCTTGTAAAAGGTCAAAATGAACAAATCAAAATAAAAGCTGCCAAACAATAGAAATTGGTTAGCTATTTTTTTTTAATAAATCGTTTTTAAATTAGGTTTTGGAGGTTTTACGTATGATGCACAAAACCTCATACAGGGTCATTCAATATTACGATAGATGCAGAACGGACTTACTAGAAAACTGTAGAGCATTTACATATTTTAGTTTTTTATTGAACCGATATTTCAGATTTTAAGCTCGTTTCCACACCACCCGTGAGGTAGAGCCATGGGCGCGTTTTGTTTTAAGTGGTGTCCCTTTTAGGCCTATTCCACTGATAGTTTTGTAGAATCATTATATTATGTTCATTGCCATTGTTGAAGTTATGGACAAAAACTGTAGGTACTTTATAAGGTCATTATGTGCGACAATAACAAGCATATATTAAATTAATGAAGGTGTCCAAATAAAGAGTAAATTAAGGTATTAAAATTGAGCAGTCCAAATTACAGGTACATTAAGTTATTAAAAGTAGAATGTTTAATGATCGTTGCAGTTTAATTATTCTCTTCTATTATGGGACCGAGATAGATATTTTCTGGTAGCAATCGGTGCACTGCATCGTCTACACAATTAAGAAGACGTGTTTGTGGAAATTTAATATTATTGTGGTGTCTAGCATATCCGAAAAACCATAAAATTGTTGCAATATGTGCGCAAGGACTTAAAGTTCTCGTACCGAATGGACATGTGCAGTAATGGTAAAAAACTGGAGGATTGTCTTGATTAAGTGGCTCCTCGTATGCCAACCACAACATATATTTAGTGGCATTTCTAAATCTAGAGTTGATTCTAAAACGTAAGAAATTAGGTTCTTCTCTTAACTCATCAATTTCTAAAACATTAAGTTCCTCTCTTTGTAATTTGTCTTAAATATATATATGATGGACTTAAATATAGATGGTAGAGACCAACGAGGTATTTTAGATCATCGATATCTAACCGAGGAAATTCGGGAACATGCATATGGTTTAGCCTATTTCAGCGACCATCTCTGAATGCTAGATTTTGGGATTCAACGCGTGCTTGGACAATATTTACATCATCCAGTTTATTTAACATTTCAGTTGCTATCTCAACTGTTCCTGGTATATTTATTAAAAGATGATACTTATTTATTAATGCACCTGCAATTTGAAAAAAGTCACGTAAGTTGGCAGCATGAGTCGTGGATATCCGTCCATTAAAAAACTTGAAAATAGACTTAAAATGTCTATTTCTAGCTTCTACAACCCAACGCGTTTTGGTTATGAGTCTTGCTCTTTTAGCTTCACTAGTAGATAATTGGCGTTGGTTGCGACAAAGCAAAGGTGGCATATAATAAATGAGACCTAATTCTTCAAATGTAGGAATGGCATCTCTGTAGCCTCTATCTACTATTACTATATCTCCCTCTTCAAACCAGTTTCTCATTCCATGAACGTCATTTTCTAAATCGTGCCGTAAAATTGCTGCATTATTTTTCGTGCATCAGAAAAATAGGGACCATTGACTGATAAAATGTATCCATCAGGAGCTACTATAATTTCTGGCTTAACTAAATGTTCCTTTTTAAAAAAGCAATAGGACTGACGTAATATTCTAAAATTGCTGCTTCTTTCAATGGAGTTATATGTACAGTCTACATAAATTATAGCCTTTGGATCATCTGGTGTAGGGTTATAAAGCTTGTTTACAAATTGAGGTATATGATTTATTATATAATTGTCTCTGGTTATTGATCTGAATCCAATATTGTTAGGCACAAATTTTTGCAGCAAAGACAGACGGACATTAGACATTATTAAACTAGTGACTTGTCTCGAAGAATAATTAAAAAGTAATTTTATAAGTTCATCTGATAATCCATGCCTTAGCTTAACAAGAAAAGCAAGTAAATCTTTTTGTCCAATATTTCGCCTGTTACCATATTGATCAATTGGTTCACACAACTCATACAGTTCTTGAAAATTTTCTTTAGAAATTGACGTTAAATATTTAAATTCCTCTAAACTAAAAGTACCTATATCTTCCCAATTTGTTGCCAGAATATTTTAATTAGCAGCAGTTCTTAAACTGGACAAAAATGACTGAATAATATTTAGAATATAAGGCCTATTAACAAAAGGCAAGCCACTACATTTTGCCGATATTTTTCTTACATTACCTTGCACATTGCATACTATGCAACCACGTACTGAATGGGGTGTTAAAACGTTAAGTCTAAGGCAATTTGGATTGTTTTCAATATGTCTTAGGTCCTCTGAAATTCCATGAAAACAATTTAAACATAATTTAAACATAAAAATCAATGACAGATAGATGTACCTACATTTATTGTGAAATAATTTTATCATAGCATACTAGATAAATATACCTATATAAAATATTCCGAGGTAGTTCCAATATTAAGAATTTAACAATAAAATATAGTTTCTATTAAACGCTAAACTTCTTAGACTGCAAATATATACAGGGTTTTTCATTTTTTTTTTGTAATAAATGTCATTTGTGGTTTTTTATAATACGTGCTATTAAATTGTTTAATTTAAAATTGTAGTGTTTCAACTAAATATTGTTGCAAATATGGCATTTGCAAATAGAATAAATTGTTTTGTTTGTAATAGAAACTCTCAAGTTCGACTTACGACGCGTTTAAACGAAGACAATAATATAGATTTTCTAAATATGGCTACTTATATAAGACAAGCTGCCGGATTTCCTGCTGTCGAAAATCTAGAAGAAGTAAGGTCATGTTTAAATTGTTTTCATGGAATTGCAGTGGACCTAAGACATATTGAAAACAATCCAAATTGCCTTAGACTTAACGTTTTAACACTCCATTAAGTACGTGGTTGCATAGTATGCAATGTGCAAGGTAATGTAAGAAAAATATCGGCAAAATGTAGAGCAAATATTTTTCTAGTATCTAATATTTATGTACCTGAACATTTGAAAATGTAAAATTCTTCTAGATCATTCAGGTATCCTAATGCTTAATTTACATGGTAGCTTGCCTTTTGTTAATAGGCCTTATATTCTAAATAATATTCAGTCATTTTTGTCCAGTTTAAGAACTGCTGCTAATTCAAATATTCATGTAACAGATTGGGAAGATATTGGTACTTTTAGTTTAGAGGAATTTAAATATTTAATGTCAATTTCTAAAGAAAATTTTCAAGAACTGTATGAGTTGTGTGAACCAATTGATCAATATGGTAACAGGCGAAATATTGGACAAAAAGATTTACTTGCTTTTCTTGTTAAGCTAAGGCATGGATTATCAGATGAATTTATAAAATTACTTTTTAATTATTCTTCGAGACAAGTCACTAGTTTAATAATGTCTAATGTCCGTCTGTCTTTGCTGCAAAGATTTGTGCCTAACAATATTGGATTCAGATCAACAACCAGAGACAATTATCTAATAAATCATATACCTCAATTTGTAAACAAGCTTTATAGCCCTACACCAGATGATCCAAAGGCTATAATTTATGTAGACTGTACATATAACTCCATTGAAAGGAGCAGCAATTTTAGAATATTACGTCAGTCCTATTGCTCTTTTAAGAAGAAACATTTAGTTAAGCCAGAAATTATAGTAGCTCCTGATGGATACATTTTATCAATCAACGGTCCCTATTTTTCTGATGCACGAAACAATGATGCAGCAATTTTACGGCACGATTTAGAGAATGACGTTAATGGAATGAGAAACTGGTTTGAAGAGGGAGATATAGTAATAGTAAATAAAGGCTACAGAGATGCCATTCCTACATTTGAAGAATTAGGTCTCATTTCTTATATGCCACCTTTGCTTCGTCGCAACCAACGTCAATTGTCTACTAGTGAAGCTAATAGAGCAAGACTGATAACCAAAACGCGTTGGGTTGTAGAAGCTAGAAGTAGACATTTTAAGTCTATTTTCAAGTTTTTTAATGGACGAATATCCACGACTCATGCTGCCAACTTACGTGACTTTTATCAAATTGCAGGTGCATTAATAAATAAGTATCATCCCCTAATAAATATACCAGGAACAGTTGAGATAGCAACTGAAATGTTAAATAAACTGGATGATGTAAATATTGTCCAAGCACGCATTGAAGCCCAAAATCTAGCATTCAGAGATGGTCGCTGGAATAGGCCAAACCATATGCATGTTCCCGAATTTCCTCGGTTAGATATCGATGATCTAAAACACCTCTTTGGTCCCTACCATCTATATTTAAGTCTATCATATATACAAGACAAATTACAAAGAGAGGAACTTAATGTTTTAGAAATTGATGAGTTAAGAGAAGAACCTAATTTCTTACGTTTTAGAATCTACTCTAGATTTAGAAATGCCACTAAATATATATTGTGGTTGGCATACGAGGAGCCACTTAATCAAGACAATCCTCCAGTTTTTTACCATTACTGCACATGTCTATCCGGTACGAGAACTTTAAGTACTTGCGCACATATTGCAACAATTTTATGGTTTTTTGGATATGCTAGACACCACAATAATATTAAATTTCGACAAACACGTCTTCTTAATTGTGTAGACGATGCAGTGCACCGATTGCTACCAGAAAATATCAATCTCGGTCCCATAATAGAAGAGAATAATTAAACTGCAACGATCATTAAACATTCTACTTTTAATAACTTAATGTACCTGTAATTTGGACTTCTCAATTTTAATACCCTAATTTACTCTTTATTTGGACACCTTCATTAATTTAATATATGCTTGTCATTGTCGCACATAATGACCTTATAAAGTACCTACAGTTTTTGTCCATAACTTCAACAATGGCAATGAACATAATATAATGATTCTACAAAACTATCAGTGGAATAGGCCTAAAGGGGATACCACTTAAAACAAAACGCGCCCATGGCTCTACCTCACGAGTGGTGTGGAAACGAGCTTAAAATCTGAAATATCGGTTCAATAAAAAACTAAAATATGTAAATGCTCTACAGTTTTCTAGTAAGTCCGTTCTGTATCTATCGTAATATTGAATGACCCTGTATGAGGTTTTGTACATCATACGTAAAACCTCCAAAACCTAATTTAAAAACGATTTATTAAAAAAAAATAGCTAACCAATTTCTATTGTTTGGCAGCTTTTATTTTGATTTGTTCATTTTGACCTTTTACAAGCTCAAGTGAGATCACCCTGTGAGTATGATTCTTTTATTTTGTCTCCAAATAATGCAAAGGTACAATATAATCCAACACAGTGTGTAAAAATATTTAGTTTACGTTATTTCTCTTATTTCGTGATTATTATTTATTACTAAAAATTGATATTTTATAGACTAAACGTTTAATTTTTTCGAAAACTAGCCATAGGATCTAATTTTACCAATAAGAATTTTAAACGGGGACATCGAGATCTACACTATATCTAATATTGAGAAATATTGACGGTGATTTTTTTTTAATAACATTTCATGCTATTTTTGTATTGTAAAAATACAAACTTTTTCCAAAACAGGTCTGTGAAAGCATGAATCACCCTGTAAGTATCAGTATTTTAATTTTGCTTATTAGCTATGTATATTCTCTACATATATCAGTCAGTAACTTCCATTAATATTTAAAAGGGGGTTTTTGGTGTCCATTTTAAAGAAGTCGGGATTTTCAACTTCAACGCCCTGTATGTCAAAACCTAGCCATAGGATAGGATTGGGTTTATAAAGACTTTTAATCAGGACACCAGGGACTATAACATATCAAAAAATTAGACAATTTGACGGTGCTCCCGTTTGCATAAGAAAAGTGCGGGGTCCTTTCCAGTAGATGACATAAAAGAAGAACTTGAATTTCTTCAGGAAAAACAGAAGAAATATTACAATAAATCAACTAAAAAACTCACCGATCTGGAAAATAATCAACAAATCTTAGTTCAAGAACAAATTCGTCATTGGAAACCTGGATTTATCCTAAATAAATCTGGTCCTAACGACTACAACGTCAAGATTGGCCAGGGTGAATACAGAAGAAACAGAAAACACATCAAACCCTTTCGAACATCAATGCCTGCAGGTGTAGAAATAAAAGATAATTGTTTTAATGAAAATGGAACCCAAGCAGTGAAGACAGAGCTTATACAAGATAATATTTTTCAAAATAATTTTAATACTAATCTAAACCAGTGGTCGTCAACCTGTCGATCGCGAGCTACCGGTAGCGGAGGCAATTCTGGTAGCTCTTACAACGATTTTAATTTAAAAAATACAAACTGCAAAAATCAGAGAAGCTTCCGAAAATTCCACAAAAAAATCTAATTGTCATAATATTAAACATAAACAGCGGCAACGTTGCAGTGAGCGATCTACCGCTGATGCCATCAAGCTAGAATCGGCTAGAACCGACCATCCGGACCAGCGCGTTAGTGTTCGAGAACGATCAGGATCGCTTTGAACAGAATAAATACGCACGGCGCGGCGACATTGCGCTTAAGTCTTGGTTTTTAAGAATCTTCCGTCGCGAAATTTACCGACGAAGTTCGTCGATGGAATGCGTTCGCGATATCCGTTCGCAAAGTTCATAGGACACCGTGTTTTTTTAAGAAGACAGATTGATCGTTTAATTGGACGGGAATGATCAATTTCAGTACGCAAATCAGTAGTTTACAATCTGTGATGGGGCTATGGAGGGTTTTCTACAGCTTTTATTAGCGGAAGAATTTGCTGATAAAGTGATGAAGAAGACGAGTTGCTGCTGGAGCTATTAAAAAATGAAAAACCGGATAACATTTTTAAAAGAAGAAAATCAGAAGGAGTCTATGAAGTACTAATTAAGCAACATTTATTTAAAAATGAAGAAAAATTTCGAGAATTTTTTCGATTGACGCCAGTTTTGTTTGATGAAGTTCTAAGTTCTAAGGTCTATCAATTTCTCCTCATCCTCGTTAGAAAATTGGAGCTGTTGATAACTTTTATTGGACATGTTTTATAACTATAATGTCCACACCTCACAAAGTTCCAATAAGAACTGACAGCGGAATTTCGCTGAAACCAAATATGTTTTGATTCCAACGGACAACGCCGGCGCATTCCGTTGAAAATAAACGTCTAACAGGTTTTAAAAAACGGACGGTTTGGATAGTTCATTTTTAAATACGGCGAACTTCGCGAACGCATTCCGTCGACGAACTTCGTCGGCAAAGTTCGCGACGGAATGTTCTTAAAAACCAAGCCTTTAGTTTAAAACTGAACGCGTAACCAACGTCCAGCGGTTGGGTTAGTAGAGAACAACAAAAAATAATATTATAGCAATCAGTTGTAAGAAGGTAAAGGCATACCACTTTCATTCGGAATGGGAAGAACAATACTTTTTTACAGAAGTTAAAGATAAAAATTTGTGTCAAAGGAAATATTGAGAGACATCATAAAGCTGTACATTCTAATTTTGAAAAATCATTCCCAGTACATTCTGCCGCCAGAAAGGAGAAACTGAAACAGTTAAAAAAGCAGTTAATTTAACAACAATCAATATTTTTAAGAACAGTCGACAAAAATAAGGCTGCAACTGAAGCATTGTACCGTGTGTCCCAGATAATAGCACAAAAAAAGAAACCTTATGAAGACGGAAAAATGATAAAACAGGCGTTTTTAGAAGCTCCTGATTCGTTATTTGTCAACTTTAGAAATAAAGATGAGATAGTTTCAGCTATAAAATCTATGCAACTTTCTGCTAATACAGTGATAAGACGTGTAGAAGTAATGAGAAATGATATTTTTTTACAGTTAAGAACTGACTTAGATAACTGTGTTTATTTTTCACTTCAACTGGATGAATCAACAAATGTCGTTAACACTGCCCAGATGGCCGTGTTCGTCAGGATGGTTTTTAGTGATTTTACGATTAAAGAAGATTTTTTGAAGTTTATTCCACTGAAACGACACATTACTGGACAGGAGTTGTTTTCTCATTTAAAAAATATTATTTCTTCCGAAAAAATTCCAATATCGAAAATGGTAGGCTTGACAACCGATGGCGCTCCAGCTATGGTGGGTTGTGATAAGAGTCTGGTGGCGTTATGTCGTAAAGATGAAACTTTTTCGCAATTTCTCTGTTACCACTGCATTATCCATCAGCAAGCATTATGTGGAAATTTCCTGAAACTAAACAACGTTATGAAACTGGTGGTAAAAATTGTGAACAAGATTAGAGCTCAAGCGTTACAAAGAAGATAATTCAAAACCTTGGCCGATGAAGTTGACTGTCAATACGGGGACCTACTCCTTCACTCTAAAGTCCGATGGTAAAGTAGAGGACGGGTGCTGAAACGTTTTAATGATGTCCTATCTGGCATAGTTCAATTTTTCAAACAACACGATGAACCGACTCCGGAACTAGAAAATTCAATCTGACTTTGGTTTTCTCGTGGACATTACAGAGAAATTAAACGAACTTAATTTGCAGCTTCAGGGAAGAGACAAAGAACTAGCGGAAATGATTTCTGATATAAAAGCATTTATCAAAAAGCTGGAGTTTTGGGAACAAAACCTAATTAACAGCGATGCCAAGCATTTTCCTATCCTTTCAGAAAAAATATCTCAAAATCCATTAGAACCCTATGACAGCAAATATCATGTAGAAATAGTTTCTACCCTGAAGAATAACTTCAAAAATCGTTTTAGTAGCGCAGTTTGTTGTTTCACCCTTTATGGAAATTGATATCCAACAGTTTGCAACTTGTGTTATGCAGAACTTTGGCGAAGACATCGCTGCAACAGAAATGGAAGTAATTGAGTTTCAAAATGATTTAGCCTTAAAATCGTTAGTCTTAAGTACCAAATGTATCTGGCCTATTGTAAGTAAAGACAAATATTCAGTTCTATGCCGTGTTGCCTTGAAAGTGAAAGCATTATTCAGTTCAACCTATTTGTGTGAATCTTCTTTTTCCAATATGAAGTTTATTAAGAACAAATATCGAAATCGACTTACAGATGAACATTTGGATAATTGTATTCGAATGGCTGTATCAAATTATACTGCAAACATTAAAAAAATTATCGATGAGTCTGAGTGTCAGCCTTCTCATTGAACGTGCTTTTTTATTTTTCAACGTTTATGTTCATGATAGTGCGTTACTTTTTTACTTTCCTATCTGTATAAGGAAAGTATAGGAATCCTGATTTTTTTCGACCTCGAGTTTTCGACGGATTTTTACGTTTTGAGGTCCCCTGAATCCGTTTTGACTATTATCGCGGTGTAAAGACAGTCGGACCGCGTCTCGAATATACCAGAACGGACCATGCGTACCGTTGAATCAGAGATGGAATTTCCGGGAGCGTCTAGAGACTTCTCATAGCAGAGTTGGACTTAGTATAGAGTATTGGAGTGCACACATAATTGTAATAAATAAATTAGAATTGTGAGTTAGTGCCTAAGTATTCTATAAATTAATTAGTACGTCATAAATAAATTGTTATTAGTGTATTTTAAATAAATAAACTATAAATAAATTATACATAATACAATATGTTTCTATTTTTAATATGAATTCAACAAAAGCTAATAGATGTATTTAAAATACAATTCCTCTGAAATATGCAAATCATTTAAGTGTTTTTACTTTCCTATCTCTATACAGATATAAGGAAAGTATAGGAAACATGATTTTTTTCGACCTCGAGTTTTCGATGGATGTTTACGTTTTGAGGTCCCTTGAATCCGTTTTGACTATTTTCGCGATGTGTGTGTGTGTGTGTGTGTGTGTGTGTGTGTGTGTGTGTGTGTGTGTGTGTGTGTGTGTGTGTGTGTGTGTGTGTGTGTGTGTGTGTGTGTGTGTGTGTGTGTGTGTGTGTGTGTGTGTGTGTGTGTGTGTGTGTGTGTGTGTGTGTGTGTGTGTGTGTGTGTGTGTGTGTGTGTGTGTGTGTGTGTGTGTGTGTGTGTGTGTGTGTGTGTGTGTGTGTGTGTGTGTGTGTGTGTGTGTGTGTGTGTGTGTGTGTGTGTGTGTGTGTGTGTGTGTGTGTGTGTGTGTGTGTGTGTGTGTGTGTGTGTGTGTGTGTGTGTGTGTGTGTGTGTGTGTGTGTGTGTGTGTGTGTGTGTGTGTGTGTGTGTGTGTGTGTGTGTGTGTGTGTGTGTGTGTGTGTGTGTGTGTGTGTGTGTGTGTGTGTGTGTGTGTGTGTGTGTGTGTGTGTGTGTGTGTGTGTGTGTGTGTGTGTGTGTGTGTGTGTGTGTGTGTGTGTGTGTGTGTGTGTGTGTGTGTGTGTGTGTGTGTGTGTGTGTGTGTGTGTGTGTGTGTGTGTGTGTGTGTGTGTGTGTGTGTGTGTGTGTGTGTGTGTGTGTGTGTGTGTGTGTGTGTGTGTGTGTGTGTGTGTGTGTGTGTGTGTGTGTGTGTGTGTGTGTGTGTGTGTGTGTGTGTGTGTGTGTGTGTGTGTGTGTGTGTGTGTGTGTGTGTGTGTGTGTGTGTGTGTGTGTGTGTGTGTGTGTGTGTGTGTGTGTGTGTGTGTGTGTGTGTGTGTGTGTGTGTGTGTGTGTGTGTGTGTGTGTGTGTGTGTGTGTGTGTGTGTGTGTGTGTGTGTGTGTGTGTGTGTGTGTGTGTGTGTGTGTGTGTGTGTGTGTGTGTGTGTGTGTGTGTGTGTGTGTGTGTGTGTGTGTGTGTGTGTGTGTGTGTGTGTGTGTGTGTGTGTGTGTGTGTGTGTGTGTGTGTGTGTGTGTGTGTGTGTGTGTGTGTGTGTGTGTGTGTGTGTGTGTGTGTGTGTGTGTCGCATAACTCATGAACCGATACACAGAAAAACACCAAATTTCTAACTTAAGCGTTGTTTCAGCATTTAATGTGCTGATTAGATTTTGGGCAGTGTCGGAACATCTGGGGGGTACTTTATTGGTGGTCATTTTTATATTTTATGAAATATATCTGTTATTTACGTTTGGGGAAGAAAATTCTTTAAATAAAAGTTACTTCTTATATTATTATCTAAATTTTTTATTTTATACAAAATTTTCCTAAAATGATCCGTATTCGAGAAATTTGACAAGATGTAAAAAAATATTTTTTTATAAATATTGTTCAAACAAAAGTTGTTTGTAGTAAAATTTTCTTTTATTTTTTTTTTTTGTTTACATAATTTCTCTAAAATGGACCGTATTCGAGATATTTGAGAAAATGTGTAAATTTTGAAATTTGAAGAAAATTCAAAAACGGATAAAGAAAAAAACATTAAATTTTAAACTTAAGTTTTATTTCGGCCTGACGTGAAATAATTAGATTTTGGACAAAGTCGGAACATCTGGGGGGTACTTTATAGGGTGCCGTTTTTATATTTTATGGAATATATCTGTTATTTATGTTTAGAGAAAAAAATTGTTTAAATAAAAGTTATTTCTAATATTATTATCTATAATTTTTGCTTTATGTTAAAATTTTCTGAAATGGTCCGTATTCGAGAAATTTGACAAAATGTGCAAAATTCTGATTTTTATGAAAATTGTTAAAATAAAAGTTGTTTGCGATATTGATCTCTATAATTTTTGTTCTTACATGATTTTTCTAAAATGGACCGTAATGGAAAAATTGTAGGAAAAGTGCTAAATTTAAATTTTTCAGTATTTTGATTTTCAATGAATATCTATAGAAAAATGTTTCGAGGTAGATGTATGTGAAAAATGTATATATTTATTTTATCCTCTAAACATTTATGGAGGTGCTGCAATGGGTTGTACAAAATAACCGGAAAAAGCCTGTAATAACTAGATAGGAAAGTCATGTGTTGGACACATCAGATTTTTGTTGTTATTATTAACTATTTTTAAATCTTACGTGACATGCCGTTGTGGCTGGATAAAAGTTTGTGTTTCTTTTTGAAACACCTTCGTTTGGTAGGTAGGAATGTAGCTATGAACAAGTACGTACTAGTTATATTAGTTATTTTGTTATTAGTTTATTATTAGTACCTATGTATTATGTATTACCAGTTAAATAGTAAAATAAATACATATAATGATAAATTAACTGTGGATTATTTCATTTACGTTGCGTTACGTGGCTTCCGTGTGGGTAGCTCGCTGTTTATTCCAAAATTAACAAAGTAGCTCAACACATTGAGAGGTTGGCGACCACTGATCTAAACAACAATAGCTTAGTTACTACTCGTAGTGGTAGGGTAATTAGAGCACCTGATAGGTTTACATTTTCATAATTCTCTTTGTTTTTTTTTTATAAAGGGGGCGTGTCGTATATTATGTTCATATTTATAAGTCAGCGTGGCAACCGCGCTTTACCTGTACATCGACGACATGCAGTGTCCTTCAGGTGGTGGTAGTATCAATGTGTGAATTGTAACATAAACATTATAAAGCGGTCAACAATAAAACCTAATACCTACTAGAGACATGGTGCCTTTTACTAACTATTAATATTAAGTATTACATCTACACCCTCAGTAACATACATAACATGTACCAAGGCCGTAAAGGTGATCTTTTTTGGTCAAATCTGAAATTTGCGGCTGAGACGTATCCGAGACCAAGCAACCTCTGGTTAACCTAAAAAAGATCATTACGGGCGAGGTGCAAACAACATCAAGTAGAGCCAATATATTTTTTTAAATTCTAGTTTTTGGAAAGGTTCTTAAATGCAAGAATTGTTTTAAATTTGTATTGATCGAAATAAACTCCATTGTTAACTAATACAATTTGTACAGAATTTGTAAGTATGATAAACCGGTATTTATAAAAAGCGGTCGTAAAATAAATGCGGCCAAAAAAGTGACAATTTAAGGATATTAATCAATCCGTAAAATGTCATTTTTTATGGCTATCGCCTAAAATAGTAGTTTATGCAACAAGAGTGGATATGGACAATCCACTCGAGTTGTACAGTATATTTTTTCTAAGGCCCGCTTACGAAAATATACAAATATTAAAAAATATTTTAGGTTAATAAGATAAATACCTAATTTAAAAATAATTTATGGCTTTTACTAATTTATAAAATAAAATAAAATAAACAAGAAAAAAATATAATTTAATTTGTCCCCATTCGGAGACCTTAGGCATAAAAGGCAAGCGCGTTGACCTCACGACCATATATGGGATTAACAATTTTGCTTTAATACTGGTAATTAAATTGACTTTATACGGAGCCCAAAAGTCTGGAAACGGCCAATTATCTCGTAAATTTCTAGTCTTAATTGTACAAAATTTGGGGTACCGCTATTTTGGGATACGGAGATTCCAGATTTGATATTGGCAATGTTGCCAGATTTTCCGTTTTTCTTATATTATTAGTCACTTTGGTTTTTAAAATTGATCATCCTGTATATTAAGTCATTATTGGAATCTCCTATTCAATACGAGATCAACCATATGCAACACTTATGATTTTATGTAGTCTGGAAGGTCTTAAATAAATAAAACAATCATGGAGAAATGTGGTAAATGCACTCGATTAGGGTACTGCCAACTCACAAATGAAGCACATTTTGAACACTTGATAAAGTAACCATTATGTTAAGAATGGTGTAATCTTTCAATTGTTACGTTTTAATGTAGTTGAAAATAGTTTGTATTAAAAAATTTGTGAGACAATTAGACGTTGCCAGACTTCTGTTTTATTTATTTAAGACCTTCTAGACTACATAAAATCATAAGTGTTACATATGGTTAAACTAGTATTGAATAGGAGATTCCAATAATGACTTAACATACAGGGTGATCAGTTTGAAAAACCAAAGTGACTAATAATATAAGAAAAACGTAAAATCTGGCAACATTGAAAATATCAAATCTGGAATCTCCGTATCCCAAAATAGGTGTACTTCAAATTTTGTACAATTAGGACTAGCAATTTACGAGATAATTGTACGTTTTCAGACTTTTGGGCCACTCTGTATAGTTTTATTTATATTAACAAATTTTTATAATTATTGACGAAATAAAAATAGAAATTCTTATATTTTTAAATTTTACTTAGGATATGGTCCGATAGTAACCAACTGCTGACCGCAACTAACCAGGATTTTTTGACAGCGGTTCCTGAAAAAACTAATTTATTGGTTACTTGTGGACCACGGCCGAGATTTACGTCACTTTTGTGACAGATTGACATTAAAATTAATAGTAACATTCGATCATGTATTGGGATAGATACGCCTTGTTTACATAAACAATTGTCGTATGACAATAATAGACCGTCAGTTGGTGACAAGTTTAGGTGCCATATTTTCGCATACAAGCCTCGAAGAGGGTTGAAATTTACATCGATTTTAAGTATAATGAAAGAAAATTTACGAGTGGCTCCTGGGGATAACACATGGAAAATTATATTTTCCCTAACAAAAATGACAAGTTATTTCTTGCCCATATTTCCACGCAAGCCATTTTCACTATATTAATTAAGAGAAATAGTCTTCGGAAACCTAAAGGCTTTATTGTTGCAAGTGGCTAAAGGGTTGAAATAAGAGCGTAATCTTCTAGGAAAAAATCGAGATTTTATCCGATTTTTCCACACAAGCCCATCGAATGTATGAAAACGTACATTGTCACTAGTCCAAAAACCCAAATGTAAAAGTGCATTTTGGAGTCGGAAAATTTTTCTGATAAGGAAAATCGAATTTTCTGTGTTGTCCCCAAGAACCATTTTTATTTATTCTACTCAACATCGATGTAGTTTGCAACCCTCTTCGAGGCTTGTATGCGAAAATGGGCACCTAAATCGGTTACTATCTGACGGTCTATAAGGTCCACAATAGTATGCACAACAAACAGTGGTAGAGCCGGGCCAAGTTGAGATTGGTACACAGCATGGCGACGACAAAAGTTGCGCACTGGGCGTTGCCTAGCGACAGCCACTCGGCGAAGCCAAATTTAGTCGTTTAGTGGCGTAGCCTGGGTCGAGTATATACAAAGTGAACAGAGTGCGAAAAGTGACAATTTTATATAATTATAGTGCCTTGTAATTTATATTTACATATAAGTATTGTGTTTTCGTTGTTGTAATGGCACAATGTAACTGTGGAACAAAATATTACATCAGCAAGTCTTAAATTAGCCATAACAAAATAACTGAAAGAAAAAGACATACCTTTTCAGGAATCAATAACAAAACCGGAATTGTACAAAATTATTAAAGATAATAAATACAGATTTCCGGCAAATTATAAATTAGACAGATTATTGGAGGCATATGCTCACAAAGTCCTTCGGCTTCCACCCTATCACCCTGATTTCAACCCAATTGAAAAAATATAGGCATCTGTAGAAAATTGGGTAGCAGCACTTTAGTTAATGTGGAATCGTTAACACAAGAAAGGTTTGCGACTTTGCAAGTAGAAGAGTGGGTCAATATATGAAGCCACACAAATTAAAAAAGAACATTTTTTAAACCCCACAATGGACCATTTAAGGTTTACAGTGAATACTGGATCATTGGATGAAAGTTGGTCATAATATGAAGACAGTGACGTTAGTTTAGGAGTACAACAGATCTCTGAGTTAGAATCGGACGAAAATTAGATTTATGTCTCTATTTATATGTATTTTTGTAATATAAAAACTCCCAGGCCAGATATTTTGGTAAGTAATAGAGATATTTGAATTCTGTAAAAGCTGGTTCACAGAGCACTAAAAGAGCTTCAGTTTAAGATAAAAACTAATTTTAAATAGGTCAATTTGTAGATGGCGCTGCGCTCTAATTTTTTTTTTTTTTTTAAGATGGGGGATCTTCCTTATATGACGCATCTGGTAAAAAAAATGCATTTTTAGGCAGATTTTGTTCTATAGACTAATTCGATAAATTTAGCTATTTTTGATATACAGAGTGGGTCACTCAAAACAGTTTCATCTTGTTTTTCGGCAATAATCATTGGATTTTTAGAAAATGCTGAAACAAATCGATTTTTATTCCCAAATAAACACATTTTTACAATACAGACATCTGTCATATGTCGATCCCCTCCCTTCCTTTTAATTTAAATAAGGAATGTACCATGAACGGCACATTATTGAAAAGGTAATTTTATGGGAAAGTCAGGAATATGACTGTTTATTGCGATAATTTTAATTTTAGCGCCCTCTATCGGGATAAAAAAACCTGTAACGTATTATGAAGTGTGACATTTAATTTAAAAGCTAATTTAATTACTAATTCAGTGCACCACATAACATTAATAGAAATATTTCCAAATTGCACTTGCAACAAAATTAAGTTAGTAATAATGTTTAAAATAATGCCTGACTAATTTTCAAACTATTGCAAGTGCAATATGGAAGATATTTATAATAATGCTATGTGGTACATTGAATTAGTAATTAAATTTGCTTTCAAATAAGGTTCCGCACTTTATAATACGTAGTTTTTATCCTAATAGAGGGTGATGCAATTAAAAGTATCGCAATGGACAGTCATATTTCTAAATTCTCCATAAAATTACCCTTTTAATGATGTACTTCACATTGTAGTATCACACTATATAATACGTAGTAGTTCTTTATCCTGCTAAAAGGCGATAAAATTTAAGTAACGCAATGTACAGAAATATTTCTGAATCCCATTAAATTACCCTTTCAATGATGTGCCATACATGGTACATTACCTATTTAAAATTAAGGTCTTGGAGAAGTGCAAGGGAGGGGGTTGACACACGACAGATGTCTGTATTGTAAAAATATTTTTAATTTGAAATAAAAATCGACCTGTATTAGCATTTTCTTAAAATCCAATGATTAATGCTGAAAAACAGGATGAAACTGTTTTGAGTGACCCATTCTGTATATCAAAAATGGCTAGATTTATCGAATTAGTACATAAAAAATCTGCTTAAAATGCATTTTTTACAAGAATGATCCTATCAAAAAAAAATTATTGAGCGCAGCGCCATCTACATATTGACATATTTCAAATCAATTTATATCTAAAACTAAAGCTCCTTTAGTGCTCTATGAACTGGCTTTTACAGAATTAAAATATCTCTATTATTTACCAAAATATCCGGCCTGGGAGTTTTTATTACCGTCTTATTTTATTATAATTATTTATAAACACTTACAAAAAGGAAATTTATTTAGAATAAAATTCACATCGTAGTACCTAGTTAGTAATTAATCATAATACATAATTTGAAATAAAAGAGGTAATATAAATTACTATACGTCCGCCTCTGCCTCTGACGTCACACCTTCGCGCAGGGTCGAGCACGTGGCTGTACCAATCTCATCTTGGCCCAGCTCTATCAGCAGATGTTGCCACCGTGTCTCTTTCGGTTAAACCTACCTATAAGGATAATAATGATTAGTGCCCAATGTTTCAAGGATAAAGATACTTAGTATGGAGCTCTTAATATTTAACAGTTAATTCAAGAATTTGGATCATATTCATCAAATTTCTCATGTAATTCTTTTTGCATTGAATCGGTGTTTAAATAAGATGTTTTTAGATTTTGTTTACTACGATACATGCGTGTTAAGCATTATATTGTTAGAAGGTAAAATAATTAACTTTAAAAGTATTATTTTAAAATGATTTAGCACCCTGTATACTATAACATCCTGTATAGCAACATCATAAAACACGTGTTAACATGGTTTTATAACGTTTTATTAAATATCTCGTAAACAATGTATGAAATGTAATTAATTAAGGAACAAAATAAAGAATGTCTTTAAAGGGCATAAGGCCTATCACTTCATCACGTTCGGCCAGTCGAAAGTCAAGTCCCTGCTCTCTCCTGGTCCTGGAAACTGCAACGGGCAGACGTGGTACCATCGAACCCAGTGGCGGCGATATCCTAATTCGCTGACTCTAACACGGCCAGACTGACGGGTGTTTCGTTCTCGAAACATGCATTCATTTCTACTGTGATGTCTTCATTTTCTGTGGAAAAAGGTAAAACGTGACCTTACATGCCAAGGTTCAATATATACTTTCATGACCCCAAACTTCAAGATAGTGTAATCTTGAAAAACAAATCATACATAAAATATTTCATGGGAGTATGCTGACCCCATGCTTCAATTTATAATCCTAAAAAACAATTCATAAATAAAACATTTTATGGGAGTACCCCATCTTTCAATTTGTAATTTTCAAAAATAATTCATAAATAAAATAATCCATGCAAGAGTATGATAACCTCATTCTTCAATTTGTAATCCTGAAAAACAATAAATATTTCATGGGAGTATGCTGGCCCCATTTTTTAATTCGTAAAAAAAAAAGAATTCATAAATAAAACATTTTATGGGAGTATCCCATTTTCAAGTTGTAATCTTGAAAAATAATTCATAAATAAAATAATCCATGCGGGAGTATGCTGACCCCATTTTTCAATTTTTAATCCTAAAAACAATCCATAAATATTTCATGGGAGTATGCTGACCCCATCTTTCAATTTGTAATCCTAAAAAACAATTCATAAATATTTCATGGGAGTATGCTGACCTCATCTTTCAAGGCATATTATTCGCCCTTGAGACAAAATATAACAATAAACATAGAAGTATGCTGACCCCAACTTTCAAGGCATATTATTCGCCCTTGAAACAAAACATGGGAGTATGCTGACCCCATCTTTCAAGGCATATTATTCACCCTTGAGACAAAAAAAATAACACTAAAGATGGGTGTATGCTGATCCCACCTTTCAAGGCTTATTATTCGTCCTTAATACATAAAATATAACATTAAAGGTGGGTGTATGCTGACCCCACCTTTTAATGCTTACTACTTTATCCTTGAGATATAAAACATAACATTAAACATGAAAGTATGCTGACTCCATGTTTCAAGGCTTAATATTTCATCCCTGCAACAATAAAAATCAAAGCAGTCAAAACAAAACATTTACTTTACCTTCAGTTTCAAAAAATTGATAAAAGTCTTGCAAATTAGTCACTAATGATCACCCGCTCGGCCAAAGCCTGACTTGTTTAACATTTTTCGAAAACGAAATTTTTCTCTACTCCGATCTACCATCTTCAGCGGAAATCTTATATCCAAGACAATCAATTTTTGTTTGTGAAAATATTTTCAAATATTTAGGAAAAACCCTGCTGTATTTAAGGCTTCTAAAACTTGCTTAAAATAAATCAAACCCTATAAAACAATGTTGCTAAAAGTGGACATGGCAATAAAATTATTAATTAAATTAATTTCCATAGCACAGTTGTTTACTGCAGAAACAGAAAAACTAGTAAACCAGTAATTTTTATTATTATTTTAATAATCTAACATAATTGATCTCGATATTGTTCAAGTACTTTTAATTGATTTATTAAACTAATTCCAAAATCCACGGAAATTATTTAAAACACCCGTAACTGTTGCTTCATAATACGTACCTTACGTATCATTATAATTAGTAACATAAATATCAAACGTGTACCCAGACTGAACTGGCTTGCCCGTAATTTTAACATCTGTTTCGAACCTATATTTTAAAATAAACTGTCTCAAGTTATGCCCATAATAGAAATTTCCTGTAAATTAACCCGGACTGTTCAATAAATGTTTCACACATCAGAGGGACACTTAAGCTCGGTATCACTAAACCCGTATAGGTTGAATAATGTTTATTTCCATAGGCACACTCTCTTTGCTCTGAAAATACAAAATTAATTTAATGTGTTTTATCTTTGAGTCTTTAAGAAAACAGTTTTCAGTTACGTGATCTGACTTAAATAAAAAAAATACATTGTTTATTTTTTATTTTTTTTTTGCTAGCTAAGGCAATATTGACATTTGTACATTTCATAATCCCATAAACAATTAATTCAGTTAAAAAAATTAAACCTTCTGTACTCATATTAGCACGCACATTTTCCACTAAAGTAACCTTTTTAATTTGAACATTAAAATGTATAAAACTCAGAGAGAGCTGTCAAAAGAAGAGGCTTCAAAAAGTAAACGTCCAACAATTTTTGTGTGAAAATGATTCATAAAAATTCAAATTTAAAATTTTTCAATAAAGCCACCCTTTTTTATGAACATAAACTGCATAAGAACTAAAGAGTGAGCTGTCAAAAGAAGAGGCTACAATTTTCTCTGTTAAAATTACTCTTAAAAATTCAAATTTAAATTTTTTTTTTTTCAATGAAGCAATCCTGTTTGTTTTGAACATAAAATGTATAAAAATTAGGGCAAGTTGTCAAAAGAAGAGGCTTTAAAAAGTAAACGTCCAACAATTTTCTGTGTGAAAATAACTCTTAAAAGTTCAAATTTAAAATTAGACCAATCTCTTAATGTTGTAGACCAATTGTCAAACCATATTTTATCATCACCCAATTAAAAGCGTGTTCAACTCTTACCAGTATTTGCAGCTCTTACCACTCAAATTTCTCTTTATCTTTTCGAACTGTTGTATCCAAACCTTAGAATCGTCGGTATCTGACCAAAATAAGAGCAAATCAACTTGTTCTGGAGTTGTGCTGCTGTTTTTGAAACTGTGCAACATCTCTGCGAATAAATCGTCGTTAATACACTTTTAGACACTTCGTTTTAAATGTGAAAACGTGAACAGGATCCACACTTCTGATGTTAGAAGTTAAGAGAATTAACTTCAAAAGTATTGTTTTAAAATGATTTAGCACCCTGTATACTATAACACCCTGTATAGCCACTTCATAAAACACATGTTAACATGGTTTTATAACGTTTTATTAAATATCTCGTGAACAATGTTTGAAATGTAATTAATTAAGGAACAAAATAAAGAATGTCTTTAAAGGGCATAAGGCCTATCACTTCATCACGTTCGGCTGGTCGAAAGTCAAGTCCATGCTCTCTCCTGGTCCTGGATACTGCAACGGGCAAACGTGGTACCGTCGACCCCAGTAGTGGCGATATCCTAATTCGCTGACTCTAACAATATACTATATTTTAACTGAACATTTAGTAT
Organism: Psylliodes chrysocephalus; assembly: GCA_927349885.1. NCBI lineage: Eukaryota > Metazoa > Arthropoda > Insecta > Coleoptera > Chrysomelidae > Psylliodes > Psylliodes chrysocephalus. Next base: position 23,180,473 of record OV651816.1, read on the forward strand.
GTATGTAGTTTATGTATGTTTTTAAAAGTGTTGTTTGTTGTTTTATTTTAGTGGAATATTCTTGTTTTATTTATTTATATAAAAAAAATTGTTTACAAACGTGATTAGACATTTTAAAATAGTAAAGAGATGCATAGTTTTCCAAAAATTTTGGACCAAAACCAATGCTCGCTCTTTTCACAGATAGGTCATATCAAAATCATTCTCATGAAATATAAATAATGTAGATATCCATGGGATGAGATTTTACTTATTTCTTGATATAAAAATAGGTACGTAATTAAAGAAACTGGTTATTTTATGGTATATAAATTTACATGTTTCCGAGAGGCATTGTCCGGGGTTAATTGTGGCTGAACAACTTAAAAATAAATGAGGAGGATTTCAAAACTGAAAGATGCCAAAGTTTGTTCAGATCGCTTTTCACCTGAAGATTCATGGGACCTTTTATTTGAAATCCAATGGACTAAGTAAACAAACGCCTTAACATACATACTTTTGTATTGATATAAGTAAAAGGTAATTAATATATATTAATTGCAAACTCCTTGTTAAACAATTCTTTTTTGAAACCAGGTATTATTGAGGTCCAAAATACTGTGAAAAAATAGCTTAGAACTGTTGTCTTCCAATTTTTATTTAATGAACACAAACTTTTTTGATTGTACTGAACCCATTATTGAAAACTTATAAATTTTTTTAGTACTTCAGTCGAGAAACACAAAAATTTTTATGAAAAAACATGACGTCACTTTTTGCAGTCAAATGAGGATCCAATGTACTCGTAAAAATATTGTGTTATCTAAGTAAAAATAATAAATATATTGTTAAATTATGCTTTGTCATACTAAGTAAATTTCAAATGCCATTGCACAATCAAGTACTTATCATTATCTCTATCACTTACTATCTAACAATAATATCAAACTATTTGATGTCAATTTTTATGCCGCGTAGAAAACTCGAGAAATCTCTCCATATACAGGGTGGCCAGACGAAAACGAAACAGCTATTATCAGGAAGCGAGTCAATATTTTTTATCAAAGGATGACATCTACCTATATTATCCCTAACTGTCATTTTCCTCCCCTCCGAAATTCTAACCAATACAATTTAAATAAGGAAAATACCAAAAGTGACACATCATTGAGAAGGTAATTTTATGAAAGATTTGGTAATATAATTTTTCACTGCGTTGCCATTGATTTTAACGTCCTCTAGCTGGATAAAAAAATTGTTACACATTGTAAAGTTTGACACTTTATTTGCTAGATAATTTTATCAATAGAACACATTCGCTGCCCAAAACGCGCCAGGCGCGTTTTTTTAAATTTTGCTGTGTGCCCAGACCGCATCGCGTGCGTTCGTTGCAGGCATGGTTTTCAAGGTCTGTAATTTAAACGGTACGGAGTTTACGCCGCTCAGTCTTAGGTAGCGCGTTTGGCGTTTGGCACATGTTCAGGAGTAGCGCCGCAGTGTTGGTTCGTGACTGACGTATTTTTTGTTGCTCTGGTGTACTGCTAAACTTTAAATCAATTTAACTGTGTTTGCAAGAAGCATTTCGTTAGTAAGTACATTATTTTGTATATCGTTAGTTCATTAAAAAACGTCATATACACATGATATTACATAGTTTTCATAATTTGCACGTGCTGCAAGTTGTGGGGGCTGTTTTTTTTTTCTATATTACAGGCATAAACCAACAACCTGGGCAATCTAGAATGGATGAACCACCCAAAAAACGGAATAGATATGACCCATATAAAGAAAAAGTTTTGGCGGAGAAGAAAGCCGACCAGAGGGGGGGCAGCCGGGACTAATTCCCGGGGCCCGGGCTCAAATGGGGGCCCAACAGCGGTATAAGGGGGGCCGGCAGCGGTGTTGTTTATTACTTACTTTCAAAAGTTTGATAGAAGAGGGGGGAAGTTCTTAGTTAAAAACTTTAGCAGAAATTTTTGCTTGAGGGCTTTTTTCTATAAAAAATTCAAGTAAAGGAGGAGAAATTTTTGGTTAAGGACCTTTTTTTTAGAAAATGTCAAGTAGAGGAGGAGAAATTTTTGCTTGAAGACCTTCTAATTCTTTATAAAATTGTCGCGGGGCCCGATCTGGAGAATTGTCCTGAGGCCCGGTCTGGCTCTCGGCGGCCCTGGCGGAGAAGGAGCTACAAGAGGAGCTGCGTGCCATTTTGGAGGAAGCTGCAGGCAAAGATAAACCGTTTCCTAACGACAGTGTCATTGTAGGGGAAGATGAAGACGAGGAAGATCCGTTTCTTAACGAAAGCGAGGACGATCCAGATTATGTGGATAAAAGTGAAACTAACAGCGATTCAGACGACGATGAAATACTTGCAACAGCTTCCGGGCGGATCTCACCGACAACTCCCGTGTCGTCTTCCGCTGCACCAGCTTTTAGAAAACAGAACGTATGTTACTGGAACCCTTAGGCTGAATCGTAAATGCAATCCATCGGAAGTTGTCAGTAAAAAACTTAAAAAAGGAGAACTAATTATTATGTATAATGAAAAAGGTATCTGCTTGTTGAAATGAAAGGACATGAGAGAAATTTTGACAATTTCTAGTAAATATGGTGGCCAGCTACAAGAAGTCACAACTCGGCGAAACCAAGTGAAGCAGAAACCTGAATTTATAAACAGATACAACCAGTTTATATCAGATGTAGACCACGGCGATCGAATGATGGCATATTACTCCTGCGAGCATAAAACAATTATTTGATACAAAAAGTTAGGAATCCATGTTTTCCAGATGATGCTGGTTGCCTCCCATCATCTATATAAAGAAGCAATCAATAAACAAACTGATTTGCATGAATATAGGCTGCCAGTTATTGAAAATTTGTTGGGTCCATTTCCACAACCAGTTCAAAAATTAAACATTTTTCATTTACCTGAAATATGCGAAAAGGGTGCCAACGGTAAAATCAAAAGACGTCGCTGACAAGTGTGTTGGAATACGAACAAGCAAAGGAAAGATTCCATTTATTGTTGCCCAACATGCTCGGAAAAACTTGGACTGTGTTTGACCCCTTGTTTCAAGGTTTTTACGCGAACATGTAATATTTTTATGGAGTTTGAATAGTTCCTACTTTCATTTTATAGTATTACAATGGAGTTTTATATTTTGTGTTACTTATTTTCAGAAATTTTATGTTTTTGTTCATTACTTCATGCAATATTTTACTATTTTTAATAAAATGTTTGTTTTAGAAGGATTTTTTGTTTTTTCTGGTGGTACACACCTGGCGCGTTTAGTGGCACAGAAGGTAAGAAAGTGCATGCCCTGTGTGCACACCGCACTAGGAGCGTTTTTGTTTTTTTTTTTTTTGTAAAAAAAGCTGGAAATCAGTTAGCTATAATCACTTTCTAACTTAGGTCATATATATTTTTTAGTTTTAATAAAAAAAAAGGTGGCACGTAGGGTACTGCACGGTATTTTCAACATAACAGATCATAATTAAATTAAACATGAATTAAAATAATTGAAAAACCTTGCAGAGCTCTAACGTTAAGAAATAGTAATAGTCCCTACTTTTTCCCCTTACGAGTGAATTTCAACCCCTGAAGCCGACTGAGCGACTTGTGTATGGGAATGGACGGCTATTATTATTATTTACTATGGCGCTCCGGGGCGATTCAAAGATGATTGATGGCGCCATTTGACTTACAGGTTGGGAAAACGCGGAAAACCCCACTGTCATCGAAACGGTAACGCATGGCGATTTTTATAATATGGATGTCATCAACACAAATTAAATTTCTGCAAATACGGCATCCATCAAATCCTATAGAAAAACATGCAAATAAATCAACAAGGTCTTTGTAGGATTTGAAGCCTGGTGACTCTTTACCACAAAATTGGCTCGCAATTGAATGCGAGCGCCATAGACACATACGCTACCGTCCTGATAAAACTTTATTTATAAAACTTTACTCGCAATCAACAATAATGACAAAGTTATGATACGCTTAAAGTTACTAATATAATTAGCTTCAAATAAAGTGAAACAATTTACAATACGTAGCAGTTTTCTTATCCCGCTAGAGGGCGCTAAAATCAAAAGTAATGAACAATCATATTACCAAATTCTTTAAAGAACCTTTTCGAATTTGGTCATACCTACCCACATACTTTGATTTTCTTTTACTATACGGAGAATGGTCGTACTGCGCAGCTTTCTGAGTGCCTTTTTGAACCCTTATTACGTGTTGCCTACATCTTGGCGCAATATTTTTAATAGGTGCGTTTTAATCATCCGCTTCTGCTTCGGAATTATCAGTTTTCTTGTTTTAATCTGACAGGTTAAAACGACTAAACCGACAATTCCGGAAGCAGGAGCGGATGATTAAATCGCACCTGATATTTTGCTTGCTGCTGTCAGTGTCAGAGAATATTATTTTTGAAGTCACAGTTTATTGCTAAAGAATCAGTTAGCTCACTCGGATCAGTTGAAAGTTCCAAAATAACATCCACTCCTGGGATACAAATTCAGGATACGCATAAGACTGCTGTTTTATTATAGGCGGTTGTCATATATTGTATTATCCGAGTTGCACAGTGTATAAACTGAAACATTGAGATCCAAAGTGCCGACGCAGAGTGAGCGATCTGATTCTTTAGCTGTACACTGTGTCACAGGGTTCAAAATGGCCGCGCCCTATGTTGGGCGTGTCGGACCTCTCTCTTGCCTCGTATAGTAATCAAAGTATGTGTACCTACCTAATATGTATTTTATATAGATAAAATTAAATAATTTATCAATTAAAACATGCAAGATTTATTTAGAAATAAATACAACAGTATGTTCTGTGGTTTATTTAGATATAAAGAAGTTTATTTTTATTATTTTTACAAAATTATGTATAATTCCCATTGAACACCGTAAGCAGTACCAGCGCCCATGAAGTTAATTATAAAAGATCAATTAGCGTGCATTTTCTGGGACCGTATTTTGAGTATGCCGATTCGCCTTCTTATATCTAGTCTTCATAGTCAATTCACTAACCGCTATATTTTTACGATTACTGGCGCGCCCGGCCGACGTTTCGAAATTCGCGCGCATCATGTATTAGGATAGAGAGAGGCCTTACTCGTGGAAGTAGTGGGTTTAATGATTATCAAGATGGGGAGAGAGGAAAAGTACACAAACGAAAAACTTGACAGTGCCGTACCGTATGGAAGGAGTTATATATTGTTAATTACTATAACATGCTATGATTTTAAAAATACTGTTTTATGGTATACTTTTAACTTTCAATGTAAGAATAATATTTCATAGTATAGTATTTTAATGTGATGCTACATAGATCATGAACAGGTTTGTCCTTTTGTATATTATTTATTCAATTTTCGAGTATTATTAATTTTGAATTTTAAGCAATTTGTATACATTTTGAGTAAATATACCTACCACAAAGCTTGACTGATAAAGTAAAAAATAAAATACAAAAACATTGTCACGAACTCGTTTTTTATGTAAAGCAAGAATATTAATACATATTTCTGACTACATACCTTCCTTTATAAAATAAAATAAGTACTAATTAAAGCAATTTTATTTATCAACCAAAAATATTTATACACAAAGATTAATAAACTGTATTACTTACAAAGTACTGTAGCAAAATTTTGCCGTTCAGAAGTTACAGGGAACAGAAGAAATAATTTTATTGTGTCTGTTCCACAGATAAATTATTATTAAAAGGTAAACCATTTAAATGCACGGCACTGGTAACAAGTGGCTAGTTCCGGCCATACTCTTTAGCGCCAGCATCACACGCTACACAATTGGCTGATTAACTTGACAGTTAGAGGCAGCATAAAAGAAGATAATTAAAAAGAAGAGTGTCAAGTCTAACCGTGACCCATTCAAATGTCTCTTATAATTTATTTAAATTTTTTGGATTTCATTACTTAAAAATAAAACTAATATTTATATTAAAACTATTAGTTTTTTAAGTAATAAAACTCAACAAAATATAAATTTATAAATTAAAAATATTTACAATAAAATATTTGAAACACAGATACAGTTTAATAATAATAATAATATTTATTCACACATAATAATAATAATAATAATAATAATATAAAAGTTTTACAATAATACACAAACATATGTATTGTAACTTCAATGTAAATAAATCATTGACCCCATTAAAACTGTTAAGTCGTGCATGGGAAATGCCAATTTTTATTAAAAATTGAAATTGCCAAAACGCAGTAGATAAAAGAAATTATAATTAAGGTATACACAATGACTAAAATAATAAAATAATAATAATAAGATTTATAACTTATATAACTAAATAATAAAAATTTAAATTGGTAAAAAAAATATAGTTAGCAAAAATACTGATGCGTGATAAGGGTGCGAATTATATATTGTTTTCCTTGAATCAATCAAACAGTTGTTTAAGCATGTGCCTATTATTTAATATTAAATATGTTTTAAGCAAGGATTTTATCATTGCATGAGAATTGATGGTATTTAAGTATATTTTGTATATATCAGGAAGTGTATTATAAATTTTTAATTGTAGATATTAGAAGTTTCGTTGGCCTACGGTTTTTTTTTGCAATATTTGTTGCAATAAATAGTTGTGATCGATTTCTTGTCTGGTATGAATGTTGAATAGGTATTAGTAACTGCTTATTTTTATGTAAATTTACCATCATAGCAAGTGTAAATAGTTGTCTTATATCTAGGACTGCAGATTCTATAAATAATTCGTCTGATGGGTGTGATACTTTTTTGTTATGTATTATTTTTAATATTTTTTTTTGAATAATGTTTAATGGTTGTAAGTAGGTGACAGAGACTCCACCCCATCCGAGAATTCCGTATCGTAAACGTGATTACACTAGTGAATAATATACGATTTTTAGATGATATATATCAAGTATAGATTTTAAGTAGCGAAATTTATATAATAAATACCTTAAGGTCTTACAAATTTCATTTACATGTTTATCCCAGCGTAAATGGGAATCAATTGTTAATCCTAGATATCGAATACTATCGGCTCTTTTTATAACGAGATTTTTTATTTTTAATGAATTATAATTCGGCAAACCATTTTTATAACTAGCAAAAGGAACGAAAAATGTTTTTTGAACATTTACTGTAAGTAACTTATGACTAAATACATCTATAATTTTTACTAAATCGTTTTCCATTTTAACCTTTAGGTCAGTCCAGGTTTCAGCTGAATATAAGATGGCAGTATCATCCGCAAAACTTATGATACTACCTTCTGTATGGTAGGTTAGTACATTATTTATGTATAGTACAAATAAAATAGGTCCTATTACGGTACCTTGTGGTATACAAAAATTTATTTCTTTTTTACTACTTACCTCTTCGTCTATCCTGACTACTTGATTTCTACCTAACAAATAGCTCTGCATTAAATCATGAACTTTCCCACGTACTCCTGCATCCTCCAAGACATCCAACAGTTGCGTGTGGCTAACCGTATCAAATGCCTTGGCTAGATCCAGAAATACGCAAGCAGTTGGAGTGCTTGCATCAATAAGATTGTATATCTTGCTTGTTAGGGATGTATTGGCATTTTCCGTCGACATTCCTCTTCGAAAGCCAAATTGGTTTTCAGACAGTAAATTATATTTTTCTAAATATGTGGTAAATTGATTTGTTAAAGCTTTTTCTAAAATCTTACTCAGAGTTGTAATTAACGATATAGGCCTGTAATTTGTTTGTAATTTTCGGTTTCCTTTTTTGTGTATGGGAACAATTAAAGTAGTTTTAAATTGTCTAGGCCATAGTCCGGTTTCAAAAATAGTATTTATTAAGTAAACTAAGGGATGGCTAATTATAGATTATACTTTTTTTATAACTTCAGATTTAATGTTATCTATTCCTGGTGCCTTATTTAATTTTAGAGTTGATATAATATTATGTTCACTAACAGGTAATAGATAAAAAGAATTTACCATTCGCTTATTTTTAGGTGGAGCAGAATTTGGTTTCACTATTTTTTTGGCATAACATTTTCCAACTTTTGAGAAATATGTATTAAACTCTTCAGCTATTATTTTTTTATTTTTACATACTATATTGTTTTCTAGAACAATTTCTTCAATTTTTTTATCATTTACATTATTTGTTACATCATTTATTATTTTCCAAAGGTTTTTAGTTGAACTATTATTTTTAAGAATTTGTTTTCTGTAATAATCCTTCTTTGTTGTTTTGATGAGTTTATTTAAATTTTTGCGATATTCAAGGTAATTGTTTTCAATTTGTATGTCTGTTTTATTTTTTATGTACTGCCTGTATAATGAGTTTTTTTTATTAATTGATTTTATGAGACCCGGTGTTACCCAGTTTTTCTTTCTTTATTTGCACTTTTTATTTTTATTGTTTTAGTATGTTTCTTTATAAAGCTGTTTAAAGTTTCTATTAGGTATTCAGTAATGTCATCAGGAGTAGATAATGTATAATACGTCGACCAGTCAAAATTTTGCATGTCACTTTCTATATTATTATATTCTATGATTTGTTTAGAAGTTGTCGGGCTATTTTGATATTTTTTTGTTACAGGGATACTTGCAAATACTGTTTTATGATCAGTTACGTTTGTTTCGAGAGTGACTGCTATGCAACTACCTTTTATATTTGACTTTTTAGAATTTATAAATATATGATCTAAACAATTTTTTTCTCTGGTCGGACTGTTTATTAAAGATAAGAAATTGTGTTCTCCTAACAGATTTAAATAACTATTCACTACTTCACTATTCTCAAATATATTTATATTTATGTCCCCTATTAGTATGTGATAATCTATTGAAGTTTTTTTTGTACTTTCTAGGTATTCTTCTAGATTGATTATAAAACTTTCAACATTTGTTGAAGGTGGCCGATAGAGAGCAGTAATCATTAATTTTTGTTTGTTATGGAATGTGATTATCGTTTTTATCACTTTATTTTCTCCTAGCTCTACAATGTTAGTACACTGGTTAAAGTCTTTTTTTAAGTATATTATAGTTCCATCATTTTTATTAATATTGCCTTCATTATAAAATGCGTAATAACCTTCAAGTTTGTGACTTCCCATTTCACCTATTTTAAACACTTCAGTAAATACAAGACAATCAAAATCACAATCCATTTCTTGCAATATAATATTAAATTCATCAAAATTTTTAAAAATATTTCGTATATTTTGATGAATGATTTTAAAGCTTTGCTTTTCATTTATGAGATATTTTTTAAGAAGTTTATAATTTTCTAATTCTTTGGTTTCAAACGATATATAGTTCACATCCCTTATATAAGCATCCATATTTTTATCCACTTAAAATAAAAATATATTAGGAACATACAGTGCTAGACAAAACAAACAAAAAATGTAACAAAAATGAACAAGTATATATTATATAGTGAATTAAATTAATAGATGTCACTTCTTTTTGACTATTTGAGTCGAAGAAGAGAATGAGCGAGTTTTAATTTGATTTTTAGTGTGCTCTTTTATCAATTTTTCTTTAGACGTTTCTTTTATGTTGCTTGCTGTTGTTTCGGGTTCAGAGGTTTTTTGTTGAATGGGCACATTCACTTGTGAGTCATTTAGCGGTTGGTCAATAATTCTGATAGGAGTCGATGGTGCACTATTTGGTTTTCTCTTTTCAAAGTTTAATTCTTCCTTCTGTAAAAGTTCTTCAACTGTGTATGAGGTATTTCCAACTACCAGTTTGTTATTTTTCAAGTAGCTCTTCTTTTCTGAATTGTTTTGCCTTTCAAGGTTTAAAAATTTCCGCAGTATTTTTGATTCTTCTTGTTGATGTTTCGTAAGATCGTATGTTATAGATATTCCGCTGTTTTTTAACTTTTTGACGTTTCTTAACACTTCTTGTTTTTTAAGGTTTGACAAAAATTGTACTTTTACGGGACAGTTTTGATGTTTCCCAAGGCAGATTATGTTGTCGAGGTCTTGACTTCCAATATTTGTGTCCAATTTGGTATTTAGTACCTCAAGAATACTATCCACAGATACTTCTTTGGATACCTTTTGCAATCCAAAAATAACAATATTGTTTTGCTTGTCTCTTCTTTCTAGTTGCTCAATTTTGTTTTTTAGAAAGTTATTTTCTTCTTCTAAGTAATTGGTTCTGCTTTTTAATTCTTCTTTAGAGTCCTGTATTTTAGCTTTCAAATGATTTATTATTCTATCTGCTATCTCGTTATTCATATTATTTTGTATATAATATTAATAATAATAATATGCAATAAGAATTTTATATTTATTACTTAAACGGCTTGTTTAAACAACTTGCAAACTGTGTAAACCTAGTGCTTTTGACCAATAATTGAAATTAATTTGTCGTAGTTTATCTTGTATTTTATCAGTTCTGATTTAAGTACAAAATATGTAAAAAACTGGTTTTTAAGCTGTAGTAATTAGCTCGAAATGTCTCTGTATATATATTTAATCTTAAAATATTAATATCTTCTCATATAATTAAAGTTCTCTACTCACACTTTGATAGCAGTTGTATCAATATTGATAGTTCAAGTACACCAATTTTAAAATTTATCAAACGGGTATTTCCCTTAGAAATTTCACAATTTGCAAGGAGCACTTTATAGACACTGCTTATTTTAACTACGTTTACACATACTTTACATAATCATTTAATAAAAGTCAAATGGCGTCAGTCAGTAAGAGAGTGGAAAGGGCAACACACAGGCGAGCGAAGTAGTAAATAAAATTGTGTTTGCTTCTATCGGGGTTATGATGAACAAATAATGTTATTTTTAACAGACACGTTATTTGTGAACAGGTTGTTATTTCTGTGTGATTATAAAATAACAGACCTGTTAAAAATAACACAGGTTGTCAATCATAACCACCTAAATTACAGTAAGCTGTGACTATAATTTTATAAACTGAAACTCAAGTAACTTATGAGCTACACCTTTATAATCCAAGTGCTGTTGATTATAAAAAAAGTGTCTAGGAAAAGAAGCGGTGCAGGCTCTAAATTCAATAATAGTTTGTTTTTAGTATATTGTGTATTAATAATCCAGAGTCAGCATTGTGATTTACGGGATACTTTGCGGGAGCACACTTCTAAAGTTGTCAAAAGTTGAAGCATTGTAAAAGTGTCTCAATACAGTTTAAATTTTCCTTCGCTTGTCCTTGATATAATTACATTGTAGTTTCCTTGAAACCTACTCATCAACACGTATTTTTTCTAGAGTAAACAAAATGCCCCATATGCACTGCTTCTATCGTATACCAAACCTGCATATCATTCCTTTTTTCGTGCTTATCAACAACGAACTAAATTATATTTAAAAGTAAATTTAAAAATTAAAAATGATAAAACGCGCCCATTTTTCTTAAGATCAGGATAAAAATAATACAAAACAAAGTTGCTAAGGCAGTTAGGTGAAATACTTACAGGAACAAATAAAAAGAGTATAGCTCCGACGAAGAATTATATTTCATCATTAACATAAAATATTGTTTATACAGGGGAAAACGTACGTTATCCCTTCTGAATATCGAAAATAAACTACTTTATTTTATAAAACAATGCAATTATATTTTAAAGTAATTATAATTATTATTATTATTATTATAATCATTCGTTTTGGTTCATTTACCAATCAATATTTTACATTATAAGCATATTTTATATTCGTTAACATCAACAAGCATTAATGTGTTCCCTCGAAATATCCCATAAATAAAGTTTGGATATCGTATTATACAACATCGCTGTCGTCGTCATATTTCTTGCATTTGAAAAAATCGTGATAAAAATAAAATATTATCTTTTAAAATACCAGGCGGTATTTTTTAAGAGAAAATCCAGCAATTTTATTGAGACGAAATATTCATTTAATCTTGTCTTTTATTATCCTTTTGTTTGAATTAACAAAATAGACGTTCCTCTCATTCTTGCATAAATATAGATCATTAGAAAGTCGAGCGATTCTTGATGATTTTTCTGTTTTGACTTTTACAGGGAAGAACGTGTGTTATCCCTTCTAAATACTTTTGCAGTAATTCTATGTAAAAATAGTATCTTTTAAAATACCGGGCGGTATTTTCTAAGAGGAACTTGAGCGATTTCATTGAGACGAAATATTCATTTAATCTTGTCTTTATAACCCTACGTTTTGAATTAACAGAATAGACGTTCGTTATTCTTACATAAATATAGATTATTAGGATGTCGAGCGATTCTTGATGTTGTTTTTGTTTATATGGACTTATTCAGATAAGAATTTGTGTTATCCCTTCTAAATACTTTTTTACTAATTCTATGTAAAAATAATGTCTTTTAAAGTACCAGGCGTTATTTTCTAATAGAAAATCGAGCGATTTCATTAAGACAAAATACTCATGTAACTTTGTCCTGAATTAACAGAATAGACGTTCGCTATTCTTGTGTAAATATAGATCATTAGGAAGTCGAGCGATGCTTGATGATTTTTCTCTTTTTATGTACTTATTCAGATAAGAATGTGTGTTATCCCTTCTAAATACTTTTGTACTAATTCTATATAAAAATAATATCTTTTACAATACTGGGCGGTATTTCTAAGAGGAAATCCAGCGATTTCATTGAGGCGAAATACTCATTTAACCTTGTCATAACCCTACTGTTTGAATTAACAGAATAGACGTTCACTATACTTGTATATATATACATCATTAGGCAGTCGAGAGATTCTTGATGATTTTTCTGTTTTTATGGACTTATTCAGATAAGAATGTGTGTTATCCCTTCTAAATATTTTTGTACTAATTCTATGTAAAAATAATATCTTTTAAAATACCGGGCGGTATTTTCTAAGAAGAAATCGAGCGATTTCGTTGAGATGAAATACTTATTTAACTTTGTCTTAACCCTACTGTTTGGATTAAGCAGATTAGACCTTCATTATTCTTGTATAAATATATATCATTAGGAATCGGACATTTCTTGACGATATTAGTTTTTTATTTGCATTTATACAGGGAAGAACGTGTGTTATCCCTTCTAAATACTAAAAAAATCATGCGATTTTTTCAGTAATTCTATACAAAAATAATGTATTTCAAAATACCAGGTGGTATTTTCTAAGAGGAAATCGAGCGATTTCACTTGAGACGAAACACTCATTTAACTTTATCTTTTATTTTCCTACTTTATGAATTACGCAGAATAGACGTTTACTATTCTTACATAAATATAGATCATTAGGAAGTCAAGCGATTCTTGATAATTTTTCTGTTTCTATGAATTTATACAGGGATGAATGTGTGTTATCCTTTCTGAATAAAAAGTTGAGTTTTCATCCCTACCAATATACCGGTTATATTTATTCTTGGAACTACCCTATATTATTTTAATTAGGTTCAATGTACAATGATAAGAAGGTAACCAAATAACTGTGTGGCCGTATTGTTTTTCAAGTTGATCTACTTTACATTTTTGGTAGTTTATTTCTGAAAACTGTTCAATAAATCTTGCGTTGTGTGTCGTCAGCCAATCCTAAATTTTATTGTATTGGAAACTATCCATCTTTAGGACTTAAAGACTAGTTAAAATGCCTGTAATGTTTTGCAATAAATATTTCTTCCTTTAATTATTTTTATTACATATTTAACTACTTTATTAGCAATTGATAATACATTGATTTAAAGCATCTAAGCCTTTTTCCAATCGTCTTACTTTCTGGGCACATATTTTCGTTCGTCTTCGAGTGACGGAAAAGAGTAATGAAAATGATGACTTAGAGTGTAATGCAAAGGTGCGGGCACTTTTAGTATCGTTATAGCATCTTCTCTTTTTTCTATCTCAATGGTCTGAATATTCTAAAACTCAAAAACGGATATATGGAAATGCACAAAATTTAAATTTTAAGCTTTGATCCATCCTGCGGTTAGCTGATTAAATTTTGGGCATAGTCTGAACATATAAAAAAAATTTTCAATTAAAACTTGCTTGTAATATTATTTTTTATAAATTTGTTATGTACATAATTTGACAAAATGTGCAAAATTCCAATTTTTAGGAAAATTGTTCGAATAAAAGTTGTTGCGATATCATTCACTATTATGATTTTTTTACATAATTTCTCTTAAATGGACCGGAATAAAAACTTTGGAGGAAAGGTGTACAATTTTAATTTTTCAGTATTTTCGTTTGCCATGAATATAAATAAAAAATGTTTCGAGTAAGATGTGTGTGTATGCAGAAAATGTATGTATTTAGTTAATAGTCTAACCATTTTCAGGGGTGATATAAAAGGTTCTACAAAGTAACCGAAAATAGTCTGTAATAACTAGACAGGAAAGTCATGTGTCGGACATTTTTAAATTATGTTTTGTCATGTAACGCAATCAAGTACTTATCATTATCATCATCACTCACTATCAAACAATAACATAAACAATTAGTCAATGGTCTCCGTATGTTCTACAAAGTGTCCCAAAATCACATTAAAGACAAATTATTGATTTCCAAATAAAAACGTTCGCCAAACAAGTTGACACCAACTAATGAAGCTTCCTGAACTTACAAGATTTCTATTTTGGAGACCTAGTACCAGTCAGGATGGAAATAAACATAGGCTACTCATTTTAACCTCTGCATACCTTCCCTATGACTCGCCCAGCCCTTCACCAACAGATAAGCTGAGGGATTTAGTAGATATCTGTCGGGCCGAAAACCTGTAGGTACTCATTTCTGCTGACAAAAATTCACACCATATAACTTGGGGCAGCAAGGACAACAATAAATGAGGTGAGTCTTTACTTGAATTCATTTTAACCGCTAACCTGGAAATATTGAATAGTGGAAATGAACCTACTTTTGTAACCAGTAGACGGAGCGAGGTTATTGATATTACCCTTGGTTCTTCCTTCGTTTTAAATCACATTGGCAAGTGAAACGTATATAGAGAGCCTTCGCTCTCAGATCATCGGCAGATTTTTATGGAAATCGACAACGTCGATAAACCAGGAGATGTATACCGAGACCCATATAAAACCGATTGGTTTGGATACGGAGTGGAGCTGGGGTAGTGTTAAAAACCGTTAAAGTAACTCTTAATATTAAAAACGATATAGAAGAAGTTGCAGAACAACTTTGGGACTCAATCATAACATCATATCACAATAACTGCTCGTTAAAGAACAGGAAAACTTCTAGGGAGGTTAGCTGGTGGAACAGTGAACTCGCCAAACTCAAAAGAAAAACACGTAAACTTTTTAATAAGGCTAAAAAGATGAATGAGTGTGAAGAATACACTGAATCACCCGCAGAGTATAACAAAACTGTTAGGAAATCTAAGAGGGATTTATGGAGAACATTCTGTTAGGATATTGAAAATAAAACTAAAGGATGCAGACTCCATCGTATTCTAGCAAAAGATCCAATAAACTCTGTTGGGACTTTAAAAACCCAAACAGGAGAATACACTAAAACTGGAATGGAAACATTATAACTACTTCTTAAAACTCATTTCCCTGACTGCGCAACAAACTCGAATGCAGCAAACCAAACCCACACGAACTGGAACTCTCAAAAAAGCGTCTCCAGCCAAGAGTGGGAAACTTCTAAACGGGTAGTCACAACAGAGAAAGTAACATGGGCAGTACGTACCTTAAATCCATACAAATGACTACGACCAGATGGGGTACTGCCTGTGCCTTTGCAACAGGCAATAGAAACGCTGACTCCGTATATTTGTAGGCTCTACAAGGCAAGTTTGGTGCATAAACATGTATCAAATACCTGGAAACAAAGCAGAGTTGTTTTTATACCTAAACCGGTGCGCCCAACGTATGATGTGGCAAAAGCCTATAGACCAATAACTCTGACACCATTTCTATTGAAAGGATTGAAAAAACTGATTGATCAGCATGTCCGGCAAACCACTTTGATATAGAGGCCATTTCATACAAACCAACATGCCTATCAATCACGAAAATCTTGTGAGTCTGCTCTGCATCATCTCGTAATCAAGATAGAGGGGGGACTCAGTAGCCAAGAAATAGTCCTAGGAGTATTTCTTGACATAGAAGGAACTTTTGATAATACCTCCTTTAAAACAATGGTAGCTGCCGCTCTCAAACATGGAATAGAAGACACTATCTGTTGATGGATAGAAGAAACCAAGCAGGTGAATATCCACAGGGGATATCCACAGGGTGGAGCCCTTTCTCATCTACTGTGGAACCTAGTGGCAGATGAACTGCTGAAAACACTGAACAATCAAGAGCTGTACGCCCAAGAATATGCCGATGACATAGTCAACGTTATCCGAGGAAAACAACAAACGACAGTCTTTGAACTCATGCAAAGAGCTCTTAGGCTGACAGAAATGTGGTGTGTTAGGGAAAGCCTCTTTGAAAACCCTGACAAGGCACAACTCAAAACCTTTACTCGGAAAACAAGGTTGGAGGTTTTAGAAACTCCGACTCTGTTTGGAGGAAGGCTAAACAAAACGAATTAAGTAAAATATCTGTGTCTAATCCTAGATAGCAAACTTACTTGGAACCAACCCTTACAAAAAAAGACCAACAAATATAAAATGTCTCTCATTGTAGGGAGACGGGCATTTGCACCAACATTAGGATCAAAATGAAAAATGGTCCGCTGGTTATATTTGGCAATAACAGGACCCATGATAACTAATGGAGCGGTTGTTTGGTGGCCAAAAGTAAACCAAAAAACAGCCCTTAATACCCTCTCAGGAGTTCAGAGGCTGGCATGTCTTTGTATTTCAGGAGCACTGAGAAGAACACTGACTGCCTCGATGGAAATCATTCCAGACCTCCCAACATTTGACCTAGTTTTAAAGGGGGAGGCCAGAATGAGTGCATACTGGCTGGAAATCTCCAACAACTAGAACCCACTGGGACATATAAAACATACCAGAATAACACATAAAATACCCTCCTAATTTTTAACAGACTTTTTCAGGTCAACTGCAACTGGAACGAGGTAAATAATAAGATAGTTAAATACTTGCTTAGCGGTCTCGTATGGTATACGGATGGATCTAAAACTATTAAAGGAATAGGCTCTGACGTACATAAAGTTAAACCTAAATGCGTCTCACTGGGAAAACATACCACTGTATTTCAAGCTGAAATACATGCAATCTAATTGTGTGTACGGGAGAATTTAAGAAAAAAGTACAAAAAACAAACCATCCTTATCCCTTCGGATAGCCAAGCAGCCTTAAATGGTCTTGATTCAAACAGAATCAAGTCAAAGCTTATCTGGAACTGCCTTGGAATACTAAGTGATCTGGCAACCACAACAAGGTATTATATAGCGTAAGTACTAGAAAACAAAGGTATCCAAGGAAATGAAAAGGCTGACTAACTTACCAAAGAGGGATCGGATCTACCATTCATAGGACATGAACCTGTATTTGGGATAAGCAAAACCTCTGCTCGATAGGCAGTGAATAGGTAGATAACCACAAAACACCAAATTCACTGGCAACAGATAAGAGGGCACATAATCAGTAAGCTCGTGCTAAGGGGACCAAACTCACGCATGGCTACTGAGGCACTACAACCCGCAAGGCCTCAGATATCCACCATTTTGGGATAACTAACAAGGCACTGCTTGCTTAAACACCTTCATGTGATAGGATTACACAATGATCCCACTACGTGTAGACTCTACATGGAAGAGGAAGAAACCTCATACCATGTGATCTTCGAATGTGAAGCTATCTCTAGGCGATGTTTTACCCTTTTTGGCCTATAACCAGAAAGAACGCCCCAGGAACACTTGGTAGGGAATTTATTAAAACTAATTAAAGACGCAGGACTATTCCAAAGATAGTACTTGAATACGGAGAAAGCAAGGGAATACAATAAAACCAAGAGGCCGCAGTGTTCTGGGCCAAACCCAACCTGCTTATAACCGATAAAGATAAAGATAAAAAATGCAGCTTCTAATAAATGGATATAAACCATTTTCTTTCACATACATTCAATAGTATAGGCTATTTGGTAATTACTAATTCATTAATTAGGTGCTATCTAGTCACTAATTAGTATTTAGTTGGTTTTAAGTTAAGTTCTAATTTTTATAGTAATTTATAGATTTAAATGATAAGTCTCTTTATTATTCTCATTTATAGAATATTAAAAAGTAAATTCCTTAATATCAATAATGATAGTTTTAAAATTATTTTAATACCCGACTCTGTATAATATTTACAAATAATTACACTTAAGATTAAAATCGAACCAAATTTATACTCACTTTCTTAACGTTACTTTTGATTGTCTAACTAAGATAGTGAACATGAAGGATGATGGCATTTATAAAGGTAATTTATTTTTAATGTTTTTCCATTAGCCTCTCATTTAAATATTTGTGAAAAAATCGGTTTTAAAGTTCCGAAAACTTATCGGTTAGATATCCGAAAAATATGAAAAGTTAAATTCCCAGGAAATCCCCAAACAAATCCCAATATTATCCCTATGAAATAATGAAAATTATTTTTGAACCCCAAGGAGAAAACAAATTTAATGAAAAATCTGTCCCCCGCTGATAGATTTTTTCAATTTTTCATAAAATTTGTTTTTTCCTTTTTTATTTTTTCGTAGGGGTAATATTGGGATTTTTTTAGAACTGTTCTGGGAATTTAACTTAAATATTTGTTTGTTTAGTTGTTTTTAAGAATGATAAGGCATAATCTCGAATGTGATCAAATATGCTCGACAAAAAAGTAATCTTATAAACAAACTAGTTTCGTCTCATAGAAACTATTTAGACCTGTAATACAAAGTAGCTTACTTTTATATAAATAAAAATTCCCTTGGTTTATTCGGTTGTTTGTATTTTCTATTGTTTAGCACAGCAGTGCTATGCTGTGCTATGCTGTGCTATGCTGTGCTATGCTGTGCTATGCTGAATTGAACCAATATATAGTTTTAAGAGTAAAATAAAACACAGTTAACAGATTTTTTATTGTTGTAATAATAAAGGGAGATTTGGGAATGTACACAGAAAGAAATAGATTAATGCAGCGGTTTTGCCAGACTAAGTATCATAATACTTATAGGAATATTGATAGAGAGTAAGCAATATCTTACTACTATAGTAAATCAATTAATTAATCCCTATATTTTTTATTTCATTACCGCGGTAGCATACTCGAAAACAAAAATTCTTATAGCGCCGACTGAATGACTTATAACCAGCAGATTCAGTTTTATACAATCTGATATCTATTATCACTCTAAAACGCATTATAATTTTAGTGATCCCGTTTTATATTCCATAACACCCTTTCTGTTGTCATTACCAGAAACATACAGATTTTTGGTGGTGGGGATCCGCTACGCCACTAACCTGTTAATTGTTGTCGTCAATTTGCAGTCTTTTGTCTTAGCGTCGTGTGTGCACGTGTGTTACTTTTAGTTAAGTATATGAGCCAGTGTTTTTCTTGTGATCTTGTGTAACATGGAAGCTTATTTAGAGACTATTATTGAGGCAGCGGTTCTTTACACTGTCGTCGCCACTTTCTGAGCTAAAACAGAAAGTTTTTATGTTATTTAATTTTCTTCTACGCACATGAAAATGTACAGTGTGTGTGTCTTTTAAATAGTGAAATAAAAACTTTTTATTTTATCTCATTAGAAAGTGGTGACATCATTCTAAGAAATTACTACTTCAAGAATTTTTTTTATTTGCTTTCCAATGATAATATGGTATTTTTAATTACATGCATAAGAAAAAGTCATAATTTAATATTATTGGTTGCTGCCAATGTTAAACGTTTGTATATTAGGTCATAATTTTTTGACAATAAAATTAGAACATGAAAAGTCCATAGAATTCTCATTCATCAATATGTACTTATTTAAATTTAATATACAGTATGTCCCTCTAGGTTGGAATCTTATTAATTATTTTAGGAAAAAAAGTTATTCTTCATAAAAAGTTCTGCATTATCTAAAACCTAGAATACAGTGGTATACGAGGTATATGAGTTTCAGTCAAAAGTAAGTACCTTTATTCTTTATACGACTGATAAAATTTGATATCTGATGGTTGTATTTTAGGTTTTAGACCATGCTCGACTTTTTATAAAGAATAACTTTTTCCCAATATTATTTTTTAGGAAAAAAAGTTATTTTTGCATTTTTATGTTTTATAAAAATATAATTATTGTAAAATAAATGTGTTTAGGTAAAATTTTGTTTTTTTTTTAATAAACCATATAAAAGGAAATCGAAAACAAATTTATTGCTCTGCTAGCCAAAATAAGTAAAAAGTGGCAATTTTAAATATTTTAGTTTATTGTCTAGCGGGGCACAACAATGAACAAATTTTAATAATTTTTTAATTATAAGAAGATGGTGGGTTATTATACATTTATATTTCAAAATTTAAGGGCTGCTATAAAAAAAATTGTATTACCTGTCAAATGTACAATTTCTTTATTTCAATCAGTAATTTTTTGATGATAAATCTATGGCAAATTAATGTTCATCCCACAATCTTCTAATAACCAAAAATTTATTAAAATTCGTTTATTGCTGTGCCCGCTATACAATAAACCAAATGCTTAAAATTATCAACTTTTACGTATTTTGGTTAGCTTTTAAATATAGTATAATCACATATCCACTATAAAACTAGTTCATAATAACTATGAGAACATTTTATAAACAGTGGTATTCTATGATATTATGACAATATAAGTGAATGATAATCCGTATGAGAATAGCTTATAAACTTTATAAGCTAGTTTTATTATCAGTACATCCGAAATTAGCCTCAGGTAAGAAATTATAATACCTGCTATAGGAATTTTTTACACCTCTCATAGAGTAGTTCATTTATTTGTGTGTGAACGATTGTATAATAACAATAAGACGATTTCACTGTCAATAAGTAATGCATTGGTAACCTTTAACAAACCGTGTTGTATTATGTCTATAGTCTGTATACTAACGGTTATGGAAGGTTCTAGCAATTCTTGTTCCATATCAGCAAGAGCTCGTTTTGCTGTCCCATATAGTATACAACAGTTAAATAAAGAGTACGAGAATTCTGGTAATGATTAGACCGCATTTCTTTCAGTGTACATGGTATTACCATATCCTTTAATTTCAGCTTTCCTCTTTTTATTTTTCTAACAGTACCATCAGTAAAAATAGTCTCATAATATTTGATAATATTGTTACACGGTTTTTGATATCACAATTTATTTTAACTCAACTTTAACAACAATTATACAACTGATAACATTAACATGTAACGTCTACCATCCAGCTCAAAACTGACGTCAGGATCATCCTTATATGGTATTGAACTGTCATCTTGAATATTCTTGACGGGTAATGACATTTCCATACAATTTAAACGTCAAACAACAAAACTTGAATTGTATTTCTCTAGTCTTGACGTGAATTATTTATTAGGTTTTATTCTTATGGGTGGGATTCTTCCGTAGTGTTCTCATTTATAATTTGAATGAGCTGGTATCGGGGAGGGACAACCGTATTATTATTATTATTTGCCATGGCGCTCCAATGGAACTTACACATGGTGTCATCTAACTTATAGATGAGGATATCCAGAAAAAACCCAAGCATCATCATAAAAAAATAAATTATTAATCTTATGGCTAAACAGGCTAAACCAAATACAATACAATACAATACAATACAATACAATACAATACAATACAATTTAATTGTTGTCGGAGAGGGACGACCATTATTATTTTCCATGGCACTCCGAGGCCACTTACAGATGTCATTCAAATTATAAATGAGAACACTACGGAAGAACCCCACCCATAAGAATAAAACCTAATAAATAATTCACGTCAAGACTAAAGAAATACAATTCAAGTTTTGTTGTTTGACATTTAAAAGTCAGAATAGTTTGAATGCTTCATTATTTTGTCGAATTTCCGAAGATTTCCGACACATAATTCGATCGAATTATGTGTCGAGTTACTCGACACAGAACAGAATGTCACGACTTTTAACGTCAAACAATAAAAATTAAATTGTAATTATTTATTAGTTTTTATGCTTATGTGTGGGGTTTTTCCGGGGTATCCTCATCTATAATTCAAATGACATCTGTAAGTTGCCTCGGAGAGCCATGGAAAATAATAATAGTCATCCCTCACCGGGTACAAACAACTCTGCATTCAGAGTTGCAAGGATCACTCATAATGGGTTAAATTATAAAAATAATATTATTTATTATTATTAGACTAAAGAAAGGATGACTTACAAAAAAGAAACGATCCTTTTGAACTTCCAGAAAATCGTCGTGGAGAACTTTTTCAGCTGAATAAAGAGAACCTATAAATGTTTATATTTTGTATCGTTTTGTATAATAACTAATCCTTTTGATATTCCAAGGATATAAAAGACCTCTGTTGCACGATAGGTTATCCAGAAAAGGCATTGCCAGAGACATAGGTATGCCCTGAAAACTAAATTCCTTTCTTCTCTAAAATTTTAAGCCACAGGCTTATTATTTAACCTCATTGGCAGGTCATACCTAATGTCAGAATAATCCAACTTTAACGATTTGATATCGAATCGACTACTCGTTAAACGGAATTGCTTTTATGGAGTTTGATATCAAATTCGAGTCGAATCATGAAACGGAATCCCACCCCAGAGTTGCAAGGATTACTCATAATGGGTTAAATTATAAAAATATTATTATTTATTATTATTAGACTAAAGAAAGGATGAGTTACAAAAAAATAAACGATCCTTTTGAACTTCCAGAAAATCGTCGTTGAGAACTTTTTCAGCTGAATAAAGAAAACCTATAAATGTTTATATTTTGTATCGTTTTGTATAATAACTAATCCTTTTATTGATATTTCAAGGAAATAAAAGACCTCTGTTGCACGATAGGTTATCCAGAAAAGGCATTGCCAGATTGCCAGAGACATAGGTATGTCCTGGAAACTAAATTCCTTTCTTTCCTAAAATTTTAAGCCACAGGCTTATTATTTTACCTCATTGACAGGTCATACCTAATGTCAGAATAATCCAACTTTAACGATTTGATATCGAATCGACTACTCGTTAAACGGAATTGCTTTAATGGAGTTTGATATCGAGTGAAATTCGAGTCGAATCGTGAAACGGAATCCCACCCCTGGACTATTCTATCTTCTTGGACTTGTACTTTTACTTATGACGACCGCATCACACTGTAGGGCGATGAGTAACATTCCACTTCTTTTTCTATCTGTACTTTTCCTATAATAGCCGCAGGCTACTGCAGGTGCCGCGTAACATTATCATCTAAAAAGTATAGAACAGCATGATCTCTAGAAAGTGCCTTATCGGCACTAGGATTTTTATATAGTTTAAAGTTTCTTCTGAAGGCTTTTTGACATCATTCTAATTGTTCGTTTTTAGAATAATTTTTAAATTTATCAATATTCCATAAAAAAGCGAAATTATAAGAGTAAGAAGAAAGTAATTAGAATCTCTCATCCAGACAATCAACTTTGAACATTAAAGTTTCGTCGCGGATAGGTTATTCGTCACATTCATAATCAAAATGTTTTTTTATTTTTCGCGGTTTTAGATCTCTTTGTTTTTTGAATGTTGATTCCATGTCTAAGCTGGATGCTATTTCTTTAGCATCAATAAATAGATCATTAAAACCTTTATTGGAGCGATAAGCTTTTAAAAAATTATTTAAATGATTAGAAGCAACATCAAAGTTCGATTTTTAAATAATTTTACTAACAATGTTAACTTTACTTAAAATTTTTAACGTTATTTTTAAAGTTTCTATTGCTTATTTCAAACAGAACATCATAAACCTCCCCAAGTTGATACCTTAGGAGTTATTGCATCTATTCTACTAGACTATCGAGTATCTGATAAAGGTTTTAAAGTTAAATTTGTTACTTTAGATAAATTTGATTTCAGAATTGATCAGCGTTTAGTAGAAACTGAAAAAAATACAAACAGTTCTTGAACTAAAGAAAAAAACAATGATTCTCAAAGTATTCGATTTTGCGAAACTTGAAGATGTTGGTGGATTGCTTTTTAGATCAGTTTCTTGCCTGCCTGTTGCTGATACTTGTCTCAAGTACAGGTTTAGAATATTGATATTTAGCTGTATTATTGTTGTTATTAATATTTGGCAAAGTAGACTCGGATTTTGAAAAAAAAAATATGCGTAATTTTTACATTGTTTTTTAGTTCTTCCTCTCTTTTTCTTTCATTCAGCAAATTTTGGTATCCAGACAATTTCTTTTTTTTTTCTGACATCCTGTATACTGTAAAGAAATTAATACGTAAGTAAACAAATTAATAAATGATTTATGAAAAATGAAAATGTTTCGACGTCTAAAATTCAAACCCCAAAGTAGTTTCTCAATAATACTTATTTCAAAATTTATAAATAGTAATATTAGTGTTTATCAATTATTCTGTTTGAATTTATTTCAATTAACAATGATGTTTATATAATATAATATAAAATTATTTTTCAGATGCAAGTTTTTGGCTTTTAATATTTTAATAAATTTATAATAAAAAATAAATTTTAGATGAATTCACCTTAATTCAAAATTCCCGACACAAAATACAAGTCTGTAAAACTACAAAAAACTAAAGTTTTAAAAACAGATATCTTTTACCCCATGCTCATCTTCACTTCGCTAAGTTAATTATCGATTGGGCATCTGGCAACAAATGAAATCGCGACCGATGCAGCGCTTAATATATAAAGTTTCGTACATTGCAAGTTCAGACACGTTGCAAGCCAAATTTTAAGCTCAAACATGAATAAAATCAGATTTGTTTGAGTTTACACAATTCATGTTATCATGTTACGTATTCGATCGAATCAATGCTATTATTGCGTACTATCTTGGAAAATATATTATTTTTGAAAAATAAGGTTCCCTCGTGTGAAAGAGTAAAAATAAAATAATAAACAAATAAAAAACAATGTAATACTGTTTTTTTATCATAAATTTTGTTTTGACAATGTTGTTTGTTGCTTTATCTTTTTTTTTACTTTTGAGTTTTGAGGCTTTTCGGCGCCTTCGGCGCCTCGGCGCCGGCGTGCACCACACGACTTTGTCCTTATGTACAACACGGGCCTGATACAAATACAAAGCACTGAAACTATCTACGCATTACGAGAAGAAAACACCAATGTTTTAAAAATATTCGCCTTCAGGATATAATATTTGGCACCGTTTTAACAATGTGCAGTTATTCTATAGGGTAGTTTTGCGCGGAAATTTTCATCAATAATGGTTTTCATCCTATTTTAAATGAATCCATGTATTCCTGTAAAAATAAACAACATTATTAATTGTTTATATGCTCATAAGATTGATAATTCCGATCCGTTGGTACAGGACAGGACTTTAATTCTTAACAATAAGTAAAATTATATTATTTTTAGGTCCATTTATTGGCACCAGGCATATTCAATTTGTATTTCTGGCATTTGTTGGATTTTTGGCGTACTCTACAAGATTTGGATTTTCCATATCTTTGCTGGCAATGACGCAAAATTCTTCGTCAAATCCTGATATACCCGTAAGATATTTTTCTTTTACATTTTTTTTTTTCAAAATGCTAATTAAATGAGTTTTATGATTCTATAAATGAAACAAAGTTTTATTCTTAAGGAGGTCCTTTTGCCACCCCTTTCGCCACTACTGTAAAAAATATTAGATTATGACTAAAATTTATTTTTTCTCTAATAGTTGAAGTCCTTATTTATCTAATAGTGAACTTTTAACTATACCTTACCGTGCAAATTTTTGGGATTTTTTTTTTAAATGTGAGTATTTGTACAGTGTCTTACGAGAAAGTAGGACCTCAACAAATATTCTCGAATTGTACTATTATTTATTGATTAGATGGAGTAGAAAAAACTAAAAATAAGGTTTTTGAAATATTTAGGTTTTGTTTTTTACAATAAAATATATAGGTTACCGTGGAATTTATTGAGAAATTATTATTAAAAAAATTTTCAAGTAACCTATATATTTTATTGTAAAAAACAAAACCTAAATATTTCAAAAACCTTATTTTTAGTTTTTTTCTACTCCATCTAATCAATAAATAATAGTATACTTAATTATAATTCGAAAATTGTTGTTGAATTCTTACTTTCTCGTAAGACACTGAATTTCTCAAAAATTTGCACGGTAAGGTATAGTTAAAAGTTCACTATTAGATAAATAAGGACTTCAACTATTAGAAAAAAATTAATTTTAGACATAATCTAATATTTTTTATTTAACATTGGTGGCGAAAGGACCTCCTTAAAAAGGAAAAGTTAAATAAATACACCAAGACTCATTTTCCATGTTATAAATTAATAAAAAAAATATTGTATTTCAGTATTACAATTGGACAAATAAAAGCTTCATCCTTTCTACGTTTTTCTGGGGTTACGTGTTACCCCAAATAGCAGTCGGTATTTTGGGTACCAAGTTTGGTATCAAGAACTTAATTTTAGTGGCAGTTTTTATAAATTCCCTATGCATGTTTATAATTCCGACCATTGCCGTTCATTTTGGTTCCCAAGGAGTTATGGTTTGCAGGATATTGCAAGGAATTGCCCAAGGATTTATGGTACCCTCCATACATGGTGCTATTGGAAAATGGGCACTGCCTAAGGAACGATGTAGGGTTTATGCTTTTATAAGTACAGGTAAAATTAAATACAACATTTTCTCATCTTTTCTAACCTTATATACTTTACACACAAGTCTCAATTATTATCCATTTACTTCTTTGTGTAACAAAATGTGTAAGATTTTTACAGTGAAAACCTTCAATATCATTTTCACATAACGACTTTATATTTTGATTTCTAAAATTATTTGAGTTTGACTAAACAGGTTTTTTACATCTAAGGCTTTCCCAAATATCTCAATTTTTTCTGCCGAATAGCCAAATTATATCAAAATTCAGTAAATTATTATTGCATTTAAATCTCTTTTTATAGCAGTGTACAATTTGATTTTTCAACAATCCTTAATACCCTGTAACCCTTGCTTGACAATATACTCCCATACTTCAGACTTTATTATTTAAGAATTTTTGCAAAATTTTTAAATTTAAAATCTTACTCTTTGCCTTAATTTTCATTATTTTAATATTTTATCATTCTATAACTCTTATTTTAAATTTTAGGTTATCTTGTGGGTTACGGAGTAGGTGTGGTAACAGCAGGATATATTTGCGCATCATGGGCAGGCTGGCCTTTATCCTTCTATTTACTGCCGTCAACGGGCTTTCTATGGGTGATTCTGTATTATTTCTTTGGAGCTGCAAGTCCAGCTACACATAAGACTATAACAGAGGCTGAACGAAATTATCTACAGACGTCTTTGATGTCCCAGAATATTCGTGTAATTGTTTTTTATTTTTATTTAAAGATAAATGTAAAAATTCAGTATAACATAGTAAAAAAAAATGTACTTTAGTACTCCCTTTATCCTTCTAGCCCAGCTAACCTTGAATAAATGGAATTTTTACATTATTAATAATTATTTTTTTAGAACGTTACTATACCATATCGTGCAATTCTCACTTCACCAGCATTTTGGGCGCAGGCGATTATGGCTTTATGCAGTGGTTGGGGGTACAGCATAATAGTAACGGAAATGCCCATATACATGGACAAAGTTTTGAAATTTAATATACAATCGGTAAGTATACATTGGATCAGGTTGTAGAGAAAGAAAAAAATACAAAATTTTTAAATAATGTACCTATTTGTTCCATTTTATATGTTACGATACATGTAGTTACTTTGGACATTAATGTTATTTTTGGGTTAATCACCAGAACTGTTGGTAATTCACGTCATTACATCCGGTCTAGGATACTTTTTATAGTTCAATAGTTATCGTCATTAACCAGTTAATGTTGACAACTTGGATTAAACTCCATATGATCGAATTTTAGGTTATGCGAAGTGACATTACAGTACAGAACATTACAAATTTAATATTTGTGTTTTATATTAAATATATGTTCGTATTAAACAGTTAAAATAGATCTTATTTCAGAGAGGCTTCAGAAAATAATCATTTAGGTTCTCAGGGTTACAAAAGATGACGCTGCTTAACCAAATGTGGAAATAAAAAAATGTGGTTTTTTATGTAATTTAGGGTTATAATGATTTATCTTGTACAAACTAATAAGAAAGATTTTAACTTTTTTCAGATATATAATTAAAACATTTTAAACAATATAACGAACATGGTTTTAAATAGTCGCAATAACATGTTAAATAAAAATATTTGAAAAATTTAGTAAGGTAGAAGACAACTAATTGTATCAGTATGAATCAATGCATTTTATATATACACCGGTGCTGTATAGAGGCATTTGAAGATTTGAGAACGAGCTTGGAATCTTGATAGTCAATCTCCTGATGATCTGGAGAAGGAATTCCCAAAATGGTTGATAGCGACTCCTTGGGGTCCAAATCAGTTTGCCAGGGG
Organism: Psylliodes chrysocephalus; assembly: GCA_927349885.1. Taxonomy (NCBI): domain Eukaryota; kingdom Metazoa; phylum Arthropoda; class Insecta; order Coleoptera; family Chrysomelidae; genus Psylliodes; species Psylliodes chrysocephalus. The sequence goes on from OV651816.1 coordinate 23,208,991, forward strand.
TCGACATAAACGAAAAATCGAGATCTATTAACACAAGTTCTTATTTGAAACTTTCAAGATACTGTATAAGTTGTGTTACCTGTACCAACTTGTTACTTGTACTGACTTTTCGGATTTCGATTTTCGATTTCTCGATAATACAATTTACAATCTTCATTTATATTTTTTCTTTTGTATTTTTTTATAGGAAAATATTTGGTTATTTTTTTCATTAAATATTTACATATTTAATATGCTATACCTATAACGACTTTTATCAGATTTTTACATTAATTTATCAGTCAATGTCGTTTTTAAATATTAAAATTTACGATATTTCTATGGCGATTAACTTGAATAACTGGTCAATCACGTTAATGGCCATACAAAACGGTTAATAACGTCATTATTCGGACAATCTCGTTATTAACCAATTTACCGTAAAATATTCATATATTGGACACGTTCAATTATTGAAAATATTTTCTTTTATAAACAATCATAAGAGAAATACACATGGCAGTAGAAAAAAAGTATTATTAAAAGTACTTACGCCCAAATTTTGATATGCAACCCAGCAAACCCGTATTTCTCTATGAATAATTATCCATAAAAGACTATAAGCATATTTTATTTATTTGAACATGGACCATTGAGATGACACCTTAAAACCAAGACATTTTTGTCTGTACAGCATTAAACTTTACTAGGTCTTCTCTGACTTCTTTAAACTCTTGTCCCCCTTCTTTAAACCCTTAGAAATAGCTTTTCTTAACAACGTAATACTGGCATTTTCTAGATTTAAGTTTGACGTACCAATTAAATTAAGTTGGTTCCTAGAAAACCGTCGATTCAACGCCCATTTCCAGTATACCCCATTTCGTACATCAAGAATAGTTTTTAGCACAGCTTTAGGGTCAAGCGGACCTCTGGAAAATTTTGAAAATGTTATAGAAACATGCTACCCCACCTGAAAATATTTCCATTTTTTTTTGTGATTTGAACCTTTTGGTCAGCTACACGTTTTTGATCTATTTTGCACTGTGTTTTTAATATTTTTTAATTAAAGCCAAGATTACACTTTAATTCCCTTTACTTACTGCGAAATTTTATGTTGTATATGTAGTTTGTTCTTTACATTTCATTTTTTTTTTTAATTTTCTTCATTTCCATCTATATAGTTATTATCAGCCAAAATTAAATATTTCAGGTCAAAAATCGGTGGTTTTACAAAACGACTGAAACTGCTTACCCGCCGGAATGTCATTTTATAAAACGCCTAGGCATTTTATAATCTGGCTAGCCAGATAGTAAAATAATAACGGAAATTTGACAATTTGGCCGCTATTTATAAAACGCCTTGGCAATTTATAAAACGACGCTTTTGTCATATGGCTACGACATAAACATGATGTTTTACAACTGTTTTTTTTATATTAGGTACCTGAAAATGGCCTAAAGCCAAAACCGGTCGTTTAATATCATTTAATATTTTTATGACACCGATTTTGAGTTTTAAAACTCATTTAATGAATTATTTATTTTAAAAGAATGTTATATTTTTATTTACCCTAATAATTAAACTGGTTAATTTTAACTTTATCTTAGTTTGTATTTTGTTTTATTTATAGCATCTATTTTACTCAAGTAAATGTAATTCTTGTATAAACTTAAAAATATTTATTTCGTAGATACGGTCTCTTGTCTTAGCATATAGAACAAATTTGACAATACATATTAGCGATAATTAACCATATTTGATTATTAAACGTTATTTCTTTTTAGAATGGTTTAGTATCTGCCCTTTCATCTATTAACCTTCTGTTGACCGTTAACGGTTCTGCAATTGTCGCAGATTATTTGGTGGAGCACAATTATTTGACTATAGGCCATACGCGAAAGCTAATGTCTAGTTTAGGTAAGTCATAGATTATTACTTACTGTAAAAAAACAGTTCGCTGTTATGCAAGTAACGTTCCTATTTTCAGGGGCATTTGGATGTGCAGTTTTAATGATGATTTTCATTTACTTACCCGATCACAGTAATACTCTGTTTGTGGTGACATTGGTGGCAATAAATGGAGTGCGCTCCTTCAGCACAGGAGGATTTAGCATAAACCATCTAGATTATGCGCCAAATTTTGCCGCAGCTGTCATGGGAATAATAAATACATGCGCTGAACTCTTTTCCTTCATCACACCAATGGCTACCCAGTATATTGTTTACGATGAGGTAAGTTAAACACAAATTTACAGAATAAAAATTTAACTTATAGATATCACAATTGGTAAAAAATGACGACCTTTACTTAGAAAAATTTAAACATGACAATATTAACAATTTAAATAATAATTATATATCAAATTAACATTACATAAAAAGTTTAACAAATAATTTTAAAAAACCGACTTCAAAATCATGCAGGTCATGACCAGATCTTGACAAAATTTATATGGGATCACCCCTGAGTTACTTCCTTACTAACAAAAAAAGAATCATAGAAATCAGACAAGTTAATAAAGAATTATAGCTGAACATTTATCAAAAATGAAGAGTTTGAGGATTTTCTTATGCACTAAAACAAATTTAGCACATATCCAGACTAAAAAGGGACTTGAGCACCCACTTGCTCTGTATAGCGATCTTGAAGAACTAAATGAAGCAACACTTAAGGGATATAGTTCTAAATATCACGAAGTAACGAAACTCGATTTTCACAACTTTACAAGAGAGCGTTTTAAAAGTTTTTTTTTTCCTGAAGTAACGTCTCTTCGTAAAATTATCAGATACACCGGTTTTTGACAAGTTGAGAAGCGAGTCCTATATGGCTCTGGAGGATACACAATGGGCATAATGAAAACCACCACCCTTCCCCACCTTACAGATACAGGGAATAAACTTATTTGATGGTTTCATCAATTTGAAACACTAATTTCTTTTCTATTACTGTAATAGTTGATTTTTATTTGAATATGATTTCCTTATCACGGTTTTTTATAAAACAATGAACAAATTTAATTATCGAACTAAAACCATATTAAACTCTATACTAAACACGACATGTAAACAAACATAACAATCTAAAAAAAAGTTAATTAACACAAAAATAACAGTACTCGCATAATCCTTATTCGTTTACTTCAATGATTCAATGATGCAATGATGCAATGATTCAATGATTCAATGATTCAATGATTCAATGATTCAATGATTCAATGATTCAATGATTCAATGATTCAATGATTCAATGATTCAATGATTCAATGATTCAATGATTCAATGATTCAATGATTCAATGATTCAATGATTCAATGATTCAATGATTCAATGATTCCATGATTCAATGATTCAATGATTCAATGATTCAATGATTCAATGATTCAATGATTCAATGATTCAATGATTCAATGATTCAATGATTCAATGATTCAATGATTCAATGATTCAATGATTCAATGATTCAATGATTCAATGATTCAATGATTCAATGATTCAATGATTCAATGATTCAATGATTCAATGATTCAATGATTCAATGATTCAATGATTCAATGATTCAATGATTCAATGATTCAATGATTCAATGATTCAATGATTCAATGATTCAATGATTCAATGATTCAATGATTCAATGATTCAATGATTCAATGATTCAATGATTCAATGATTCAATGATTCAATGATTCAATGATTCAATGATTCAATGAATCAACGATTCAATGATTCAATGATTTAATGATTCAATGATTCAATGATTTAATGATTCAATGATTCAATGATTCAATGATTCAATGATTCAATGATTCAATGATTCAATGATTCAATGATTCAATGATTCAATGATTCAATGATTCAATGATTCAATGATTCAATGATTCAATGATTCAATGATTCAATGATTCAATGATTCAATGATTCAATGATTCAACGATTCAAAGATTTAACGATTCAAAGATTTAACGATTTCAACGATTCCAACGATTCCAACGATTCCAACGATTCCAACGATTCCAACGATTCCAACAATTCCAACGATTCCAACGATTCCAACGATTCCAACGATTCCAACGATTCCAACGATTCCAACGATTCCAACGATTTCAACGATTCCAACGATTCCAACGATTCCAACGATTCCAACGATTCCAACGATTCCAACGATTCCAACGATTCCAACGATTCCAACGATTCCAACGATTCCAACGATTCCAACGATTCCAACGATTCCAACGATTCCAACGATTCCAACGATTCCAACGATTCCAACGATTCCAACGATTCCAACGATTCCAACGATTCCAACGATTCCAACGATTCCAACGATTCCAACGATTCCAACGATTCCAACGATTCCAACGATTCCAACGATTCCACGATTCAACGATTCAACGATTCAACGATTCAACGATTCAACGATTCAACGATTCAACGATTCAACGATTCAACGATTCAACGATTCAACGATTTAACGATTCAACGATTCAACGATTCAACGATTCAACGATTCAACGATTCAACGATTCAACGAATCAACGAATCAACGATTCAACGATTCAACGATTCAACGATTCAACGATTCAACGATTCAACGATTCAACGATTCAACGATTCAACGATTCAACGATTCAACGATTTAACGATTCAACGATTCAACGATTCAACGATTCAACGATTCAACGATTCAACGATTCAACGATTCAACGATTCAACGATTCAACGATTCAACGATTCAACGATTTAACGATTCAACGATTCAACGATTCAACGATTCAACGATTCAACGATTCAACGATTCAACGATTCAACGATTCAACGATTCAACGATTCAACGATTCAACGATTCAACGATTCAACGATTCAACGATTCAACGATTTAACGATTTAACGATTTAACGATTTAACGATTTTACGATTTTACGATTTTACGATTTAACGATTTAACGATTTAACGATTTAACGATTTAACGATTTAACGATTTAACGATTTAACGATTTAACGATTTAACGATTTAACGATTTAACGATTTAACGATTTAACGATTTAACGATTTAACGATTTAACGATTTAACGATTTAACGATTTAACGATTTAACGATTTAACGATTTAACGATTTAACGATTTAACGATTTAACGATTTAACGATTTAACGATTTACCGATTTAACGATTTAACGATTTAACGATTTAACGATTTAACGATTTAACGATTTAACGATTTAACGATTTAACGATTTAACGATTTAACGATTTAACGATTTAACGATTTAACGATTTAACGATTTAACGATTTAACGATTTAACGATTTAACGATTTAACGATTTAACGATTTAACGATTTAACGATTTAACGATTTAACGATTTAACGATTTAACGATTTAACGATTTAACGATTTAACGATTTAACGATTTAACGATTTAACGATTTAACGATTTAACGATTTAACGATTTAACGATTTAACGATTTAACGATTTAACGATTTAACGATTTAACGATTTAACGATTTAACGATTTAACGATTTAACGATTTAACGATTTAACGATTTAACGATTTAACGATTTAACGATTTAACGATTTAACGATTTAACGATTTAACGATTTAACGATTTAACGATTTAACGATTTAACGATTTAACGATTTAACGATTTAACGATTTAACGATTTAACGATTTAACGATTTAACGATTTAACGATTTAACGATTTAACGATTTAACGATTTAACGATTTAACGATTTAACGATTTAACGATTTAACGATTTAACGATTTAACGATTTAACGATTTAACGATTTAACGATTTAACGATTTAACGATTTAACGATTTAACGATTTAACGATTTAACGATTTAACGATTTAACGATTTAACGATTTAACGATTTAACGATTTAACGATTTAACGATTTAACGATTTAACGATTTAACGATTTAACGATTTAACGATTTAACGATTTAACGATTTAACGATTTAGCGATTTAACGATTTAACGATTTAACGATTTAACGATTTAACAATTTAACGATTTAACGATTTAACGATTTAACGATTTAACGATTTAACGATTTAACGATTTAACGATTTAACGATTTAACGATTTAACGATTCAACGATTCAACGATTCAAAGATTCAACGATTCAACGATTCAATGATTCAAAGTTAAAATATTATCTAGTAGCTATTTCCTGTGTAAATGAGACTTTTCAATTCCCTCCCAGTTTAAAACTGAAGTTTAGTTATTTCTGAATAGAACTGATTTATTTGTTTTTGATTGATAATAATAGAAAGAATAAAACATGCATAATATTTTTCATTTTTAGAGTTGCCGACTAAAATGTGTCAAATCAAAAATAAAGAAATATCAAATGTCAAATAACCAATCAGAACCTAGCGTTTAGGCGCGAAAAATTCAAACCGCTCCATCTAGTTTCAAAATAAAATATAAGGAAATATAAATAATAGTGAATAATGGTTATTCACAGCATATATGGCCAAATGTTTAATCGACAATTTTGCCCCGGACAAATGTTCCCTAAAAAAGCACATTGATAAACTCGCCCCGATAAATGCGCTCTCCCAGTATGTTAATATGGCACCTCTCACTGGTCAACTAGTAATATTAAATGCTTTCGTACATCTTCACGATTTCAAACAATATAATAATATATTTAACATAAACAATGTATTATTAGACTTAGTTTTTTGTATGAATCATGCACTGTTAAAAGGGTATATGATTTGATGGTTCCTGAAGATGTTTCGCATCCTGCTTTGAATAATAATTTTCAAATATCTAATCCTCGTAGTAAACCTAATCCATTGAATAGAAATTTTCGTAAAGCTAATTATATGATGTTATATCAACTATAGCTTCATGTGACTGGTCTCTTCTCAATAATGTAGATAATATTGAAACTGCAACTAAGTTATTTTATGAACAACTATATGGTATGATGGATATATGTATTCCCAAATATGTTCCATTTGCAAAAAAATACCCTACATGGTTTAACGGACCTATTATTAGAGATATTAAAAAAAAGAGAAAGCACGAAAAAAGTTTAGACGCAATAATGATTTAAATGCAATAATGATTTAAATGCCTTCGAAGAATTTAAACGGCTAAGATCCAAAATTAAAAAGGACGTACAGAAAGCACATAAAGACAACGTTAGAACATTACAAGAGAATATAAAAATAAATAGTGGGAACTTTTGGTCATACGTAAATTCTAAACGGAAAGATGGTGAAATAACTGAATTTATGACTTATGATGATTTAAATCTTTCAAACATGCAGGATATTGTAACTGGATTTGCTACTTACTTTAAAAATTCCTACAGTAATTCATCAACTTTTGATGTTGACTTTGAGAGTGATTCATCAAATAATTTACATGTGCATAGAGCTGAATTTAAAGAATTTGATGTGTCCAAGGCAATATTAAAGTTAAAATCTAAATTTACTAAGGGACCAGATAATATACCATCCTTTATGGTTAGCGATTGTTCCCATGCGTTAGCTATTCCTTTAAATAAAATATTTAATATATCACTACTTACTGGTACATCAAGAATATGTCCTGTTTTTAAAAGTGGTAAAAAAATTGTATTGGGAACTATTTTATGTAATTTTTCCAATGTTTATGAAATTTTACTAAAACATCAGATAGTGGAAGAACAACATGGTTTTTGTAAGAACAGTTCAACAATAACAAATCTAATTAAATATTGCTTTTAAATCAAAACTGTCGGAACTGTGCGTTTAGGCCTACAGCCATATCGAAGCGTGAAGGAACCCCATTAAGGGTGGCATCTTGCCATAGCTCTAAAACTGTTTATCTGGACAATTTTGCAATTTTTTTTACAAAATCTTTGAAAGAAAATACTTAAAAATTATTTTACCTTTGAAACTTTTCGCTACGCCACGTGATATACCACATAATTGTGTTTTCATAAAAAAATCTATATAATTTTAAACCAAGCTTTCAAAAAAACTAAACAATATTTTGAAGTGTGATGTGTTTCATTCTTTTTCTGTGTTGATTTTACAGGTTGTAACGAAAAGACATCGTGTAAATATGTTTAGTTTTAAAGAATATTCCTAGGTAAGTCAACGCCATTATATGTGGTTTAGATACCAGTACTTTAGAACAACTCTGTTTCTTAAGAAGTTTTTACAACCCCTAGTCACACTTCATGAAGAGTTTTCAATATTAAAATTAATGCCAAGAAGTATATTTTTCTCGAAAGCTTCGTTTAAAATTTAACCGCGCATATACGGCATATTTCTATGGGCGAACGTCAACCTTAATGGGTGAAATTTATCTGGAAATGTTATAAAACGCAATTAAACCATTAATTCTTGAAATTCTGGAAGAAAATTCAGATGAATTTGGCAACTTGGAAATAAAGTTTGAAACAGATAGTGTTCTTTCACACTATTATGTTGCCGTAATACGTTATCTAGATAAATAATACCGTGGTTAAAGAATGTAGGACAATATTCGCTAACACATTTAAACGAGTCTGTCAACAATTTAGCATATCTTGAACAGGTACTATTATGCATTTCAATGACCTGTTAAACAATAACTTGCAGTAGGAAGGTTTGGTATATCTAAGAGGGTAGCGACATAGTCTTGCATTTTGGATGCTTTTTCATTCGAAATAGTACTCTCCAAACCAGCCAATTTATGAAAAAATGTATAGGCCATTTTTTAAATAATATTTTTATTGTGTTTGACATAAAATATTTAAATGTAATTTATTCATGATTTTACGTATTGTAGACAGAATACATCGTATGTCGCAATCCATATACCATCAATGAGATTCTCATCTTTCAATTCGGCACGTGTTAAAAAGCTTCTGTCTTCGTTCGACAAAATGTAATTCTTATGTAATGTCTCTCTCTATTCAACACGTAACATGTTGAGTTCGCACAAAAGAATCCCTGTCCATATCTTCCCACTGTTTGGAATGCCTAATAAAAACTGGTTGTTAAATCTTTTAAATGAGATCTTATAATTTAAATGATTTTTTCAAAAATTACCCTAAATCCAAACAAAATAAGTATGACTGAATATGTATTTTAAATACTTTTTAAACGAAGTGATCTTAGCCATAAAGTACCATTTAAAGTTATTGGTTATAGTGACCCTGTGACATCTATGACTATTGTGTCACCTGTTGCCACTATATACCGTGAATATAATAATTATTGAACTTTTGATATAAAAAAATATTCCATACATTTTTTTACTTTTAAAGATGGACGGTATTATTCTATTGAGATATTAAAAAAAATATTGAAATATTTCCAAATACTTATTGACATGGTTTTTGTGAATGCATAGTAAACAGTCGTATTTAAAAAAAGTTACTGTTTTAATTAGTTTTCTATTTCTAGTAGAAATCACATGACCGCATTCCCAAGACTTATTTGTTTGGCACGGAGAAGAATATAATAGGATTTCATATGTTTCTTATTTATTTTAGAGTGACAGAAGCCTGTGGAGAATAGTCTTCATCACAGCTGCATGTCTGTACGTGGTTTCTATTTGTTTTTACCTGGTTTTCGCATCAGGAGAAGTGCAGCCTTGGAATCACACTCCAGTGGAACCTCTAGTTGAAAATTCGAACATAAAAGAAGAATATGAATCTGAAATAAAATTACTTGTTTAATTAAATTAATTATTATTTGTTTTAAAATAATAAATAAATAAAATGCTAAAGTCTACGATATAAATATTACTTCCTATTTTAGTCACGAATACAATACCCCATAGGTATGGGCCTCAGAATTATCTTTTGTTATAATATACAAAGGAAATTAGAATTGCTCAATCAAGTACTTGTTTATTTATTACTATCAAAAAAATATTTAATTAAATTATCTGATATCATATCATCTTTCGTGCCGCGTAAAAAATAGACATAGAACTGTATAAATTTTACACAGTGTTCCAAAATTAATTTATGAATAACTCATATAGATAACTTTCTAGAAACAGCTAACTCTCAAGAAAAACAGTTGACATAAACTAATACATCTTTTAATAAATATATAGAAACAATTTTTCAACTCATTCAACACAAGGCTATTTTGTGAATACTAAATATTGATTAGATTAAGTTTATTAATTTTATAGATTTAAATAATATTCTCTTTATACTTCTTAATTTTACGATGTAAATTATTTATATGAAATAATGATGGTATTGAAATTAATTTAATACCTCTGTATAAAATTAGTACACTTAAGATTAAGATTAATCGAACCTAATTAATTATAAATCTCTCACTTTTTTATTAATTATTTTAATAAGGTGGTGAACATGATGGATAACATTTCTAAAGGTAATTTTTTTTCAATTTTTTTAAATAGCTTCTCTCTAGCACATTGTTTATGATAGTTATTTTTGTAAAAGTATGGGTCTATTTATACTCCTTTATTACTAACATTTGTATTAGTATTATGATTAAGCATTAAACTGGACAAAATATTCTAAAAAGTTATTTATACTCGTTTTATATTTAGTATTAGTGCTTCTTTTTTAATAATCTTTTTCCTAATAAGATAGAATTCTGCAGTCAACTAAATGTTGGTTACTAAAGATATGTGTAAGAGACCAGTTTTGTTCTTAAAATACTTTTTTTAAATATTTGAGTTTTAAACATGTTTTTATTAATATTTTTACTAGTTAATTTTATTTGAAAGTATTATTATTCAAAAATAGGTTAAATTAAGGACATTTTAACGGATTTACGTCCCAAATTTATAACAGATTAAAAAAAACAGAAAATTTAGACAAACCAGATAGAAAAGAGGCCTTTGCCTTCTCGTGGTTACATGTCAGTTGTCAACTTTATACTCGGTAAACACTGCTAATACACCAACATTTTATATAGCACATGATTTGTACCGAAATATTATCGTTTTCGAGCTTGTTGTAACAAACCTTTAAACAAGATCTAACAACATAATCACATGTGTATTGTCATTTGTCATTACCCGTTATCTATTAAAAACAAAGGCCAAATACGTCATTGATTCATTTGATAGAAAAGAAGAAATTTAAGATTTCACATAAAAATTAAACCGATCAATTATTAAGCATAAATATTATTGCTAATACTAATCATAAATCGAGTATAAATGTCCTCATTACATTGTGAAGGTTTAACTTAATCCATAATCATAATACTAATGCAAATACTAATCATAAGGGAGTATAAATAGGCCCTAGTTAAAATTCCACATTTAGTATTTTATATACCCCCAATGAAAAGTAGCCCATTTCCAGAGCTTATAACTTTTAAACAAATCCTAGAAACGTGCGGTTTTTGCTGATATGAGTTATTTTGCTATAAGTTTTGCTTCAGTGACATAGAAATTATGTATTACCTATACAGGGTGTTTTTTTAAAATCTTCTCTTTTAAATTCACCGTAACCAAATTTTATCAAATGTGGTTAAATTCTACAATTTCACCAGTAAAAACATCAACAAATTAATATCTACTAAATAAATAAACAATTCTTAAATAGTTCGACTGCTTTTTACCCTAATATAATGTGAAGTCATAAAACTATAAATAGCATTTTTCTCAGAATACCGAACGTCGAACACCTGTGTTTTCAGGTGCACAGCGGTGCATTGGAACAAAATGAGTGTCCGGCGCATAGTTAACGAAGCACAAATGACGTATTTCATTATGTCATGATGTTTTCATTGGTTGAAACCGAATAGGTGCGTCAACTATGCCCCGGACACTCATTTCGGTCCAACAGTATATATTAGGGTGAGCTCGACGCGAACGGAGTAGTTGTCTTATTGCCACCAACGAGTTCAGTTATCTTTTTGCCATCATCGCGTTCAGGTGCTTTCTGCCGACGGCACGTTACTTTCTACATTTTTACAAGCGTTTAATGCAGTTTATTTTCTGGTGCAAGTTATATCTTCTACAATTATTATGGCATAAGAAATTCTACAAACAAATGTTTTCAAGTTGGTAACTAAAAAATCAACTGTATTAGTTAATCAAATTGTGATGAACTAAAATTGTAAATATTTAAAACTGTTTAGTGAAGATAAGTGAATCAACCACTATGTATTTACTTCAGTGAAAATAGTAAATCAAAAACACTTCTTTTTCTACTACCTATGACTCGTTAGTTATTTCTACAAAAGAACCCAATTCTTCTAACACCACCGACATATGCTACAGAACATTTTTACCAAAGAAATATTCGGAAGTAACACCGGTATTTTTTCAAAATGGAAACGGGCTACTTTTCATTGGGACACCCTGTATTACACGAACAAAATTATTATATAATATATAATATAAAATAAGCATTTTTGTAAATTATTTATCGTAAATAAATATAATTTGACAACTCTGTAATGTTGTTTTAGCAGTTTATTTTACAAGGACGAAAAGTTGAGTTTTTTGGGTCGGACGTTATCAGATCCCGAAAAATACTTTTCTTTCGTGTTCCGAATATACCAAGATAATAAAAATATACCTTGAAAATTAATTCCGAAATGATATTATTGCCAATTTTTATTAAAAGAGATTTGCAAAATTTTAATGATATGGAAATCATCAAAATTGTTGACAAAATTAAATGATTCTTGGGTGGTTAAGTTTCTGGATATCAAAATTAAAAACGAAAATCAGAATGTCAAGGGGTTGTTGTTTGGAAATTTGTTAAAAATTTTATAAAAAATCTAGCTTTTGCCCGCGGCTTTACCTTCGTGTAGTGCTGTTTCTATTATAAAAAAATCTGATAAATGTCAAACACATGACTTTCCTGTCTAGTTATTATAGGTATGCATGTGCTAGTATTATAGAGTAAAGTAGAGTAATCTAATATTTGGGTATGGTAATCTAAATAAAAATTTCTTTGTATACCACATTTTAAGTATGGCTATACGATCTAGCTTTTCTTCTAATTACTGACTCCCGACTTCGTGGACATTCGCTAAAACTACAGAAAGAAAACTTCAAAACAAGAACGAGACAACATTTTCTGAGTTACAGAATCTTCGAAGTCTGGAACAACCTGTCCCTAGAAATTATAGATTCCCAAAGTGTCGATATTTACAAAAACAATATAGACAAGCATATCTTTTACAATTCATAATTTATTATATATTTTTGGATTTACTTTCTAACTTACATTTGCATGTAGCTTATTTTTGGATTTAATTTTGGAACTATACTTGTATTTAGTCATTAGATTTATTATAAAATCATTTTTTGATTTAATACTTTTTAGGATAATTAATTTGATCTTTTTTACTGGGCACAATAGGACACCGCCCTCTGCCCTTATTGTAATAATAATAATAATAATAATAATAATAATAATAATAATAATAATAATAATAATAATAATAATAATAATAATAATAATAATAATAATAATAATAATAATAATAATAATAATAATAATAATAATAATAATAATAATAATAATAATAATAATAATAATAATAATAATAATAATAATAATAATAATAATAATAATAATAATAATAATAATAATAATAATAATAATAATAATAATAATAATAATAATAATAATAATAATAATAATAATAATAATAATAATAATAATAATAATAATAATAATAATAATAATAATAATAATAATAATAATAATAATAATAATAATAATAATAATAATAATAATAATAATAATAATAATAATAATAATAATAATAATAATAATAATAATAATAATAATAATAATAATAATAATAATAATAATAATAATAATAATAATAATAATAATAATAATAATAATAATAATAATAATAATAATAATAATAATAATAATAATAATAATAATAATAATAATAATAATAATAATAATAATAATAATAATAATAATAATAATAATAATAATAATAATAATAATAATAATAATAATAATAATAATAATAATAATAATAATAATAATAATAATAATAATAATAATAATAATAATAATAATAATAATAATAATAATAATAATAATAATAATAATAATAATAATAATAATAATAATAATAATAATAATAATAATAATAATAATAATAATAATAATAATAATAATAATAATAATAATAATAATAATAATAATAATAATAATAATAATAATAATAATAATAATAATAATAATAATAATAATAATAATAATAATAATAATAATAATAATAATAATAATAATAATAATAATAATAATAATAATAATAATAATAATAATAATAATAATAATAATAATAATAATAATAATAATAATAATAATAATAATAATAATAATAATAATAATAATAATAATAATAATAATAATAATAATAATAATAATAATAATAATAATAATAATAATAATAATAATAATAATAATAATAATAATAATAATAATAATAATAATTAGACTAATGGCCGTAGTAGTCGACGCCGATGACACCAAATTAAAAAATAATAATAATAATAATAATTGCGGAACTGACTCTCTAACAGGCTACAGAAAACTATTCGTGTGTACAACAGTCCTCCCTTAGGCTGTCGAAGTGTCGGTACATCCAGATATGTCATATTTATCAATTCACCCCTATTTTTACCAGACGTTTCAGTTAATTCTTTAAATTATTTTTTATTTATTTTTATTTATTTTTATTTAGTTTTATTTATTTTTATTTATTTTTATTTATTTTTATTTATTTTTATTTATTTTTATTTATTTTTATTTATTTTTATTTATTTTTATTTATTTTTATTTATTTTTATTTATTTTTATTTATTTTTATTTATTTTTATTTATTTTTATTTATTTTTATTTATTTTTATTTATTTTTATTTATTTTTATTTATTTTTATTTATTTTTATTTATTTTTATTTATTTTTATTTATTTTTATTTATTTTTATTTATTTTTATTTATTTTTATTTATTTTTATTTATTTTTATTTATTTTTATTTATTTTTATTTATTTTTATTTATTTTTATTTATTTTTATTTATTTTTATTTATTTTTATTTATTTTTATTTATTTTTATTTATTTTTATTTATTTTTATTTATTTTTATTTATTTTTATTTATTTTTATTTATTTTTATTTATTTTTATTTATTTTTATTTATTTTTATTTATTTTTATTTATTTTTATTTATTTTTATTTATTTTTATTTATTTTTATTTATTTTTATTTATTTTTATTTATTTTTATTTATTTTTATTTATTTTTATTTATTTTTATTTATTTTTATTTATTTTTATTTATTTTTATTTATTTTTATTTATTTTTATTTATTTTTATTTATTTTTATTTATTTTTATTTATTTTTATTTATTTTTATTTATTTTTATTTATTTTTATTTATTTTTATTTATTTTTATTTATTTTTATTTATTTTTATTTATTTTTATTTATTTTTATTTATTTTTATTTATTTTTATTTATTTTTATTTATTTTTATTTATTTTTATTTATTTTTATTTATTTTTATTTATTTATTTTTATTTATTTTTATTTATTTCTATTTATTTTTATTTATTTTTATTTATTTTTATTTATTTTTATTTATTTTTATTTATTTTTATTTATTTTTATTTATTTTTATTTATTTTTATTTATTTTTATTTATTTTTATTTATTTTTATTTATTTTTATTTATTTTTATTTATTTTTATTTATTTTTATTTATTTTTATTTATTTTTATTTATTTTTATTTATTTTTATTTATTTTTATTTATTTTTATTTATTTTTATTTATTTTTATTTATTTTTATTTATTTTTATTTATTTTTATTTATTTTTATTTATTTTTATTTATTTTTATTTATTTTTATTTATTTTTATTTATTTTTATTTATTTTTATTTATTTTTATTTATTTTTATTTATTTTTATTTATTTTTATTTATTTTTATTTATTTTTATTTATTTTTATTTATTTTTATTTATTTTTATTTATTTTTATTTATTTTTATTTATTTTTATTTATTTTTATTTATTTTTATTTATTTTTATTTATTTTTATTTATTTTTATTTATTTTTATTTATTTTTATTTATTTTTATTTATTTTTATTTATTTTTATTTATTTTTATTTATTTTTATTTATTTTTATTTATTTTTATTTATTTTTATTTATTTTTATTTATTTTTATTTATTTTTATTTATTTTTATTTATTTTTATTTATTTTTATTTATTTTTATTTATTTTTATTTATTTTTATTTATTTTTATTTATTTTTATTTATTTTTATTTATTTTTATTTATTTTTATTTATTTTTATTTATTTTTATTTATTTTTATTTATTTTTATTTATTTTTATTTATTTTTATTTATTTTTATTTATTTTTATTTATTTTTATTTATTTTTATTTATTTTTATTTATTTTTATTTATTTTTATTTATTTTTATTTATTTTTATTTATTTTTATTTATTTTTATTTATTTTTATTTATTTTTATTTATTTTTATTTATTTTTATTTATTTTTATTTATTTTTATTTATTTTTATTTATTTTTATTTATTTTTATTTATTTTTATTTATTTTTATTTATTTTTATTTATTTTTATTTATTTTTATTTATTTTTATTTATTTTTATTTATTTTTATTTATTTTTATTTATTTTTATTTATTTTTATTTATTTTTATTTATTTTTATTTATTTTTATTTATTTTTATTTATTTTTATTTATTTTTATTTATTTTTATTTATTTTTATTTATTTTTATTTATTTTTATTTATTTTTATTTATTTTTATTTATTTTTATTTATTTTTATTTATTTTTATTTATTTTTATTTATTTTTATTTATTTTTATTTATTTTTATTTATTTTTATTTATTTTTATTTATTTTTATTTATTTTTATTTATTTTTATTTATTTTTATTTATTTTTATTTATTTTTATTTATTTTTATTTATTTTTATTTATTATTATTTATTTTTATTTATTTTTATTTATTTTTATTTATTTTTATTTATTTTTATTTATTTTTATTTTTTTTTTATTTATTTTTATTTTTTTTATTTATTTTTAGAATCAGGCTCCCGTTGTTATTTAATTCAACACTTTGAATTTATGGAATACCCGACCAGCCAAAAACTGTCAAACTAAATAATACCTTTAAAAATTTTACCAACCAAGACAACATGGTTGCTTTGTATAGTTTGAAAACTGTAACGTCACACTACCACTTTTTATTTATGAATTATGAATTTACGTTTATAAGTGTCAAAAGTAAATTATTCCCTCTGTATTTTCAGACTTCTTTCATATATTTTTTATTTTTCAAGAATTTTACATTTATCTTTACCCTATAAATCTAATTTTTTAGGACCGACCAGAAAGTATACACTTTTTAAACAATTTTTCGTCCAGAAAGTAACGTTTTGCCGAAAACGACCAAAAAGTAGGCGTTAGGGACCGGTAATAGTATATTACATTACGAGTGTGGAAAGTGACATTTTTCACACGAGTGGGAAATATAGTCGCACGAGGCGCAAGCCGAGTGCGACTATCACACGAGTGTGGAAAATCACTTTTTACACAAGTGATGTACAATATTTTTCCTAAGACCACAAAATAATGTCATCAAAAAAATGTAAAACCAAGGTTATTATTACTATAATAATTAAAATGTATTTAAAAAAATAATCAACAATAATCGTATTTATTCAATTTTCATATTTTCTAAACAAAAAAAACTAAAAAAAATAAAAAAAAAAAATAAAAAAAAATAAAAAAAAACAAAAAAAAAATTCTGCCCCGACAGGATTTGAACCATAGATTGAACGCGGTCGAAAAATGGCAAAATTGATAAGTTTGACGTCCTAACCAGCTGAGCTAACAGCCCTTGTGTCAATTGAATGATCTAATCGGTTATGTATTTAACCAAAATAAAGAGCAAACATTATTTTAAAATTATTTTAATAATAATTGTTAAAGATAAATATCTAGGATCTAATTTACAACAATTTCAATAATTTAACAATCATATCGATTTTAGTATTAATATGGATATTACATAGATCAAAATAGAAATTAGCTTACAAAATAATATCAAAAAAATGTAAAACCAAGGTTATTATTACTATATTAATTAAAATGTATTTAAAAAAATAATCAACAATAATCATATTTATTCAATTTTCTTATTTTCTAAACAAAAAAAACTAATAAAAAATAAAAAAAAAAACAAAAAAAAAATTCGGCTCCGCCAGGATTTGAACCATAGATTGAACGCGGTCAAAAAATGGCAAAGTTGATAAGTTCGACGTCTAAACCAACTGAGCTAATGGGCCTTACGTTAATTGAATGATCTAATCGGTTATGTATTTACCCAAATTAAAGAGCAAACATAATCTTAGTTATTTTAAAATTATTTTAATAATAATTGTTAAAGATAAATATCTAGGATCTAATTTAAAACAATTTCAATAATTTAACAATCATATCGATTTTAGTATTAATATGGACATTACATAGATCAAAATAGAAATTAGGCGTTTGACATTTTTTGACAACTACTGCGGAAAGTAACATATTCTCACTTGGGTGGAAAGTAAATTCTTAGTCATACGCGTGTGATATAGGACACTTTCCATAGGACTATATAGTGTGATATGTGTCACTTTCCTAAGTGGTCGTAGGAATAGTATATTACATTACGAGTGTGGAAAATCACTTTTCACACAAGTGATGTACAATATTTTTCCTACGACCACAAAATAATGTCATCAAAAAAATGTAAAACCAAGGTTATTATTACTATAATAATTAAAATGTATTTAAAAAAATAATCAACAATAATCGTATTTATTCAATTTTCATATTTTCTAAACAAAAAAAACTAAAAAAAATAAAAAAAAAATTAAAAAAAATAAAAAAAAACAAAAAAAAAATTCTGCCCCGACAGGATTTGAACCATAGATTGAACGCGGTCGAAAAATGGCAAAATTGATAAGTTCGACGTCCTAACCAGCTGAGCTAACAGCCCTTGTGTCAATTGAATGATCTAATCGGTTATGTATTTAACCAAAATAAAGAGCAAACATTATTTTAAAATTATTTTAATAATAATTGTTAAAGATAAATATCTAGGATCTAATTTACAACAATTTCAATAATTTAACAATCATATCGATTTTAGTATTAATATGGATATTACATAGATCAAAATAGAAATTAGCTTACAAAATAATATCAAAAAAATGTAAAACCAAAGTTATTATTACTATATTAATTAAAATGTATTTAAAAAAATAATCAACAATAATCGTATTTATTCAATTTTCATATTTTCTAAACAAAAAAAACTAAAAAAAATAAAAAAAAAATTAAAAAAAATAAAAAAAAACAAAAAAAAAATTCTGCCCCGACAGGATTTGAACCATAGATTGAACGCGGTCGAAAAATGGCAAAATTGATAAGTTCGACGTCCTAACCAGCTGAGCTAACAGCCCTTGTGTCAATTGAATGATCTAATCGGTTATGTATTTAACCAAAATAAAGAGCAAACATTATTTTAAAATTATTTTAATAATAATTGTTAAAGATAAATATCTAGGATCTAATTTACAACAATTTCAATAATTTAACAATCATATCGATTTTAGTATTAATATGGATATTACATAGATCAAAATAGAAATTAGCTTACAAAATAATATCAAAAAAATGTAAAACCAAAGTTATTATTACTATATTAATTAAAATGTATTTAAAAAAATAATCAACAATAATCGTATTTATTCAATTTTCATATTTTCTAAACAAAAAAAACTAATAAAAAATAAAAAAAAAAACAAAAAAAAAATTCGGCTCCGCCAGGATTTGAACAATAGATTGAACGCGGTCAAAAAATGGCAAAGTTGATAAGTTCGACGTCTAAACCAACTGAGCTAATGGGCCTTACGTCAATTGAATGATCTAATCGGTTATGTATTTACCCAAATTAAAGAGCAAACATAATCTTAGTTATTTTAAAATTATTTTAATAATAATTGTTAAAGATAAATATCTAGGATCTAATTTAAAACAATTTCAATAATTTAACAATCATATCGATTTTAGTAATAATATGGACATTACATAGATCAAAATAGAAATTAGGCGTTTGACATTTTTTGACAACTACTGCGGAAAGTAACATATTCTCACTTGGGTGGAAAGTAAATTCTTAGTCATACGCGTGTGATATAGGACACTTTCCATAGGACTATATAGTGTGATATGTGTCACTTTCCTAAGTGGTTGTAGGAAAAAAGCTTTACCGGTCCCTCTATTTATTTTTCCATTTGCTGTTTATAATACAATCTGCCTTCATTTCGTTACTATGGTAACAACGTTCCGATTTATTGCCAAGTGACAGTTCGTTGATTTTTAATTTGTTGTTCATGTCAAACTAAATTTGCGCAAACAATTTAAAAAAATGGATTCAGATTTGGAACTATCTGACAAAGAAAATGCAATTCCAGAAAAAATTTTGGAAGCAGCAAAAATGTACATTTAACATAAATATTCATAAATAAGGTATTGGGTTAGTTTAGGCTGCTGTAACCATGATTTACTTTTAGTTTTTGTTATTTAATTTATTAAATAAAATAAATAATTGAGTTTACATCAAAGTGTTGACCTTAAAAAAAAATATTGTATGTCACGCGACCGAAAATTAGTGCTAAGCAGGTCTCTCCAAGCTTTCCAGGTCTCGCCTATGGCTCGCCCTGGAATCTGCTTGTCTCGACCTACAAAGCACTACTTTTCGGTCTTGTAACCTAAATTACTATTTTAACAAAACGCCACTTTACTAACAAAACCATTATTCCTTCTAAAAACAGAGTCGAGTGGGTTTCTGATTTACCTAATGACAACAAATAATCCAGATAAATGGTACGATCCTCAATTATTGCGGTTTCTCTGATCATCGAGCCCTTTAGTGAAATAAAACAGGTGGTTTTTCGAACCGCTGAATCCTTTTTATATTTATTAGTCCATATTAGATAAATGGCGTTCTTCTGGTCTGAAATCTGTAAAATGCGGTTAAGTATGATCTATTGCTTCCATCGTAGGTATAAATCGCTTTATGTCCGTAATGTCAGAATTAGAAAAGAATATATTTGGAAAGTGAAGAGTGATTTACAAAAACAAATTTAAGTCGGTCATGACCAACAAAGACAAAGATACGTGATGGCCGAGATAAATAAGCGCGGCTCTGAATTAAAACTTAAAAACTTAGAAAGAAGAATAATTGTACGCTCGACATGAATTAATTTTTCCAAGACCTTCTTCATAAATATTTTTTGTAAATCATTTCTTATCATTGTATGCATAAACAATAAAAGCATTCTCTAGGTATGTTCATTATTTGTTATGATTTAATTTTATTGTTTTCAGGTCCCGCATTTGGTGTGAGGCATGTACAAATTTTATTATTATTTTGGATGAAATTTTTGATCTATTCTATGCGATACAACTTGTCGGTGGCTATTGTAGCTATGACAGAAAATACCTCTTCAAATTCTGATATACCAGTAAGTAAAATTATACATTCGAACAAATACTTATGTACAGAGAGTCTTACACTATGCCCCGCCCTAAATTCTTATAAAAAGGCTAATTAATATATGCATACTTCTACTACCTAGAATATTCCGATGACCTGACGATCATCGTAAGAGTCAAGTTCGCAAGTACAATTAGGAGAGCACACAAACCGGTATAAACATCGTTGACGAGTGGGGTAGAGAGGAGGAACTAACAATAAACCATCACAAAACCACAATAGTCAACTTCACGAAACAAAAGGTAATGACAAATCTGAGTCACCAGTACTCAACAAAATACAGATTTAATTTGCCCAAGAGGCCAAATACGTGGGTGTCATCTTTGACCACAGGTTAACATGAAATCAACACTTGCAAAAAGTTAATAAAAAAATACAACATTCTTTAACTTATGTTGAAGGTTGTGTGGAAAAAATTCGAGACTTTAACTTCAACTTGAGACTCGGCAAGCTAGAACCATTCGACAGCGCAACGTTATTCAAAGACAAGCATGCTTGAGTGCCACGGGAGTCATGAGAACGACTCCAACAGCAGCCCTAGAAGTCACGCCAAACCTAACACCACTACATGTATTTATTTAAGGCGAAGCCTGGTCTGTTATTTATAGACTGCACGAAGGTCCATCACTCGTAAGCAGTTTAGATGGACGTGACTACAGCGAGTTATATAAAGAGTTGAAGAAGGAACAAAAAATGGAGAAAGCTTTTAGACGAAATACTCCTAAAATATAGCTTTTCAGAGCAATATAAAGGAAGCATACCAGATAGGAAAGAGTAGACAGGAGGACCAAGCCAAACACAAGAATCTCTTTATCTTTATCGGTTGTAAGCAGGTAGGGTTAGGTTTGGCCCAGAACACTGCGGCCTCTTGAGTTTATTGTATTCTCCTGCTTTCCCCGTATTCAGGTACTATCTTTGGAATAGTCCTGTGTATTTGGTTAGTTTTAATAGGTTTCCTACCAAGTGTTCCTGGGGCGTTCTTTCCGGTTCTAGGCAAAAAAGGATAAAATGTTTAATAGCTTCGCATTCGAAGATCACATGGTATGAGCTTTCTTCCTCTTCCATGCAAAGTCTACAGGCAGTGGGATCATTGTGTAATCCCATTACATGAAGGTTTTTCAGCAAGCAGTGCCCCGTTTGTAATCCCACAATGGTGGATATCTGAGGCCTTGCGAGTTGTAGTGCCTCAGTAGCCATGCGTGGGTTTGGTCCCCTTAGCATGAGCTTACTGATTCTGTGCTCTCTTATCTGTTGCCAGTGAATTTGGTGTTTTATGGTTATCTACCTGTTCACTGCCTGTCGAGTAGAGGTTTTGCTTCTCCCAAATACAGGTTCGGGTCCTGTGAATGGTAGATCTGATTCCTCTTTGACGAGTTCATCAGCCTTTTCATTTTCTTGGATACCTTTGTGCCCTGGTACCCACGCCAGTTTTATCTTGTTGTGGGTTGCCAGATCATTTATTATTCCAAGGCAGTTCAAGACAAGCTTTGACTTAATTCTGTTTAAATCAAGAGCCTTTAAAGCTGCCTGGCTATCTGAGAGAATTAGGATGGTTTGTTTTTTGTACTTCCTTCTTAAATTCTCTCGTACACACAATTCGATTGCATGTATTTTAGCCTGAAATACAGTGGCATGTTTTCCCAGTGAGACGATGATGTCGCATTTGGGTTTAACTCCATGTACGCCAGAGCCTGTTCCCTTGTTAGTTTTAGATCCATCCGTATACCATACGAGCAAGTATTTTCTATCTCCTTATTTACCTCGTTCCAGTTACAGTTGACCTGGAAGAGTCTGTTAAAGGTTAGGAGGGGTGTCATGTGATCTGGTCCCATATTTAATATAGAATCATTTACTTCATGTGTTATTCTGGTATGTTTTATATGTCCCAGTCGGTTCCAGTTGTTGGAGATTTCCAGTCTGTATGCACTCATTCTGGCCTCCCCCTTTATGACTAGGTCAAGGGGTGGGAGGTTTAGAATGATTTTCATAGAGGCTGTAGGTGTACTTTTCAGTGCTTCTGAAAGGCATGCCAGCCTCTGTTCTCCTGAGAGGGTATTGAGGGCTGTTTTCTGGTTTACTTTTGGCCACCAAACAACCGCTCCATAAGTTATCATGGGTCTTGTTATTGCTAAATATAGCTAGTGGACCATTTTTGGTTTTAATCCCCATGTTTTTCCAAATGCCCGTCCCCCTACAATAAAAGACATTTTACAATTGTTGGTCAATTTTTGTAAGTGTTGGTTCCAAGTAAGTTTGCTATCTAGGATTAAACCCAGATATTTTACTTGGTTAGTTTTGTTTAGTCTTCCTCCAAACAGAGTCGGAGTTTCTAAAACCTCCAATTTTGTTTTTCGAGTAAAGGTTATGAGGTGTGCCCTATCAGGGTTTACCAAGAGCTTTTCCCTAACGCACCACATTTCTGTCTAAGAGCTCTTTGCATGAGTTCAAAGACTGTGGTTTGGTGTTTCCCTCGGATAAGGATGACTATGTCATCGGCATATTCTTGGGCATACAGCCCTTGATTGTTTAGTGTTTTCAGCAATTCTTCTGCCACTAGGTTCCACAGTAGATGAGAAAGGACTCCACCCTGTGGGCATCCCCTGTGGATATTCACCTGCATGGTTTTACTAAACATTTGTGCTTGTACTTGCCGTCCGCGTAACATGCCTTCTATCCATCAACAGATGGTGTCTTCTATTCCATGTTTGCGAGCGGCAGCTACCATTGATTTAAAGAAGGTATTATCAAAAGCTCCTTCTATGTCAAGAAATGCTGCTAAGACTATTTCTTGGCTACTGAGTCCTCCCTCTATCTTGATAACAAGATGATGCAGAGCAGACTCACAAGATTTTCCTGATTGATAGGCATGTTGGTTTGTATGAAATGGCCTCTCTATTAGAGTGGTTTGCCGGACATGCTGATCAATTAGTTTTTCCAATCCTTTCAATAGAAATGACGCCAGAGTTATTGGTCTATAGGCCTCTGCCACGGCATACGTTGGACGCCCCGGTTTAGGTATGAAGACAACTTTTTTCCAGGTATTTGGTACATATTTATGCACCAAACTTGCCCTGTAGAGCCTACAAATGTGCGGGGCCAGCGTTTCTAATGCCTGTTGCAAAAGCACAAGCAGTACCCCATCTGGTCCCGGTGATTTGTATGGATTGAAGGTGCGTATTGCCCATGTTACTTTCTCTGTTGTAACTACCCGTTTAGCAGTTTCTCACTGTTGGCTGGAGGCCCTTTTTTGAGAGTTCCAGTTCATGTGGGTTTGTTTTGCTGCATTCGAGTTTGTTGTGCAATCAGAGAAATGAGTTTTAAGAAGTAGTTCTAATGTTTCCATTCCAATTTGAGTGTATTCTCCTGTTTGGGTTTTTAAAGTCCACACAGGGTTTATTGGATCTTTTGCTAGAATGCGGTGGAGTCTGCATCCTTCAGTTGTTTTCTCAATTTCCTGACAGAATGTTCTCCATGAATCCCTCTTAGATTTCCTGAGAGTTTTGTTATACTCTGGGAGTGTTTCGGTGTATTCCCCCCACTTATTCGTCTTTTTAGCCTTATTAAAAAGTTTACGTGTTTTCCTTCTGAGTTTGGCGAGTTTAGTGTTCCACCTCCCTAGAAGTTTTCCTGTTATTTAACGAGCAGTTATTGTGATATATTATAATTGCGTCCCGTAGTTGTTCTGCATCTTCATCTATATCATTTTTAGTATTAAGAGTTATTTTAACGGTTTTTAACACTGCTCCCAGCTCCACTCCGTATCCAAATCAATCTCACTGAACTTAGATATAAACAAGCGACAATAGCACCAATAGCAGAAATAACACCAATACATCAGTGCGCAAAAGAGGTATTAAGACATAAGGTAAATGGAAAAACCATTGTCATATAATCAGACAGTCAAACGACGTAAAAAGCACTCAGTTCAAAGCGGGAGACGTACAGAGACAGGCCAATGAGTTATTAAAAGAACCATCGCCTATACGCACCGAGCATCTACTACGCCATAATAGGAAAAATACTAGAGTACTAGTAGGCCTATTAACAGGACAGTATAGGCCTAATAAATATATGTATTACATCTGTCTAACATAAGAGACCTCATGCAGATTTTGTCAGGAAGAGGAGGAAACTGCAGTACACTTATTGTGCTACTGCGAAGGTCTATCAATACTGAGATTTCTTTCACTTGGCGAAGACAAACCAATGGAAACTAGCTACGTCGGAAAACTACTTCAGTCTATGGGGTCTACTACAAAAGCCAAAACTGGACAAGGTACTCTAAACAATGATTGAAGGATATCCACAACACATCTAAAAAGGTCGAGGTGGGGGAGGCCACATAGCTCACAGTCCTTATTAAATCTAATCTACATTACGGGATATATAAACGCGTCCATACTATCCCCATGTCTAAAGTCACTCGGTTCTCCTCTACATATTCAGTAGAAATATGATCGCCCAGTTAAATGACGAATTTTAATTTTTATTTAAGATAAGCAGATGGACAAAAAAAGTTACAAAAGAAATAAAAAAAAATCAAATAACATTTGTTATAGATCTAATTTTAGGAGTTTTGAAAAAATTTTATTGAACATTTTTACGTGTTTTATTATAATTAGGAAATCCAATGGACAAAAATAGCTGATGCTTGGGGAAAACAAAATTTGTTAACCTGACTTTTTTATTAGTATTTAATTGTTATTGTAAATCATACAAAATAAGTATTCATAGATTTAAAATAAATATTATTTCTTAACTAAACCACCGAAAAAAACTCTAAACACTCCAAAAAAATTAATACAAACTTAGACTAATACCCTCACTAGAAGTATTTTTGTCAAGGGAAGCATGTAGTTTTGTTGTTTTTGCCAAAAGTTACGTGTTTTAATATTTTTATCAAGATTTTGGAAGAAAAGAAAAACATGCGACATACGGAAATAATTTGTATTAAATAAAATCAAAACACAATTTCAAATAAAATTAAACTTAGGCATAATTTTTACTCGATTTCTTTATTTTAAACAATAAACATTTATTTACATCATCTCTACTTATCATTTATTAAAGAAAATCTTCTTCCACAACTGCAGTCACTATTAAATAGCACAAGTGTAGATTAAATGCTAAACCTTGTGAAACGTTGGCATCTTTGAAACTGAAAAGTGATGAACTATTTATCTAACTGCCTATTCTTGTATTTTACCGCTCCAATACTGCTGATGTAGGATTAAATTAGGTTTTACCGCTAAAATTATTTTTATTTCTCGTTTCGAACGATGCTCTGAAAAAAGTACTACCTAAAATTTGGGTCAACTGTGTGAAGAATATAAAAAAAAATAATTCAAGATGACTGACTGGGCAAAGCTGCTTAAAGAAATTGTTATCCCTATTATTTATAGTAAATAACGTACATTCCATGATCTCTGGAATGCCCTATAGATTATCTTATTTTATTTCTCTGTTAATTTAAACGTTATTAGCCTTAATTTATTATGCAGCTATTTAATTATTTTTTTTAGTTTTAGGAGCTTATTACAGACTCTTGTTTCAGTACTTCGACTGGCCAAACAAAAGCGTAGTACTATCATCATTCTTCTGGGGCTACATCATTCCCCAAATTCCAGCGGGAAGCTTAGGACTAAAATACGGAACAAAAAAATTACTGTTAATATGCATGGTGACTAATTCATTTATGACACTTTTGATACCAGTTGCTGCTGTTAGGTCTGGCGCAGGAGGTGTGATCGCTTGTAGAGTGGTGCAAGGTTTCGCGCAAGGGTTCTTTTTTCCATTTACCTCCAGTTTACAAGGAAAATGGGTTCCTGTCGAGGAGAGGGCCAGGATTGGAGCTGTTATATTTTCAGGTAAAATTTCTTTGTTCTGTTGACTTAAGTCAAAAAGTTGGAATAATGAGGAGCATGTCGTTTATCTTTATCATCACTTCGAATATAGCTATAGCTGTAGCTCAGAGAAAGAGACGTAAAACTTATTTTTTACTAGCTCTGGTATAATTTGTTTTGTCAAAATTATGTTTTCGAACAATTCGTGTTAACTTGCTGAATAGCTCAACTATTTCCATAAATTACTACCAGAAGAAAAAAGGATTTATTGAATTTTTAAATATTTTAGTTGAACTCGTTTCGTGATAATGATTTTGAAATAAGACAAAGAATCCAAATTAATGGTTAAAAACGCGATACATAAAATGTTCAGCTAGCCAAATACGAAGGACATGAGTTTAATATTTTAATACACCCTACACCAGTGGGTAGTCTATTATCCTGTAAACCATATTGAGGTAGATCGAACAAATGCAGAGTGGTGAAACTTTACTTTGCAGAGGCGTTGAAACTTCACTTTTAGTGAAAACGGGGAATTATTCAGAAGTTGTTATTTTAGAATTGTTTTTATTTATGGGTACAACTAAGGTAGCTTTTATTTTAACTATAGAGTATTGAATTACCATACGTATATCATAAATAAGCTAAGCATAAACTTATCAGCTATTTAGTTATTAATAACTTTGGAAATATGGATTTTGAAGGTTTTGATTATCCGATATCTATGTTTTTGGATGAATAAAAACTAAACTTAATTCTTAATTTCAGAAAAATACATGGCAATTACTTTTTTTGCCGTAATAAGGCAACCCTCGCGTGAAAAAGTTTTAAAAGCAGGAGAAAAAGTATACGCGTTCCACGAAAATCCAATTTAAGTTTCCTCTTTAGTAATGTAATGTAAACTATTTTAGGAAAGCTAAAAAAAGTTATTTGGTCATGAGGCAAGTGTTTTTCTCCTTTGCAACCTAATCCTCAGTGATGGTTTCAAGGGGAAACCACTAACGTCAAAACGTATCCATATTTTAAAAATCACCTAAAATTCGTAGGGGAATTTGCCAAATCCACGTTAATTTTAAACGATTTTGGCGATATCAATACATAAAATTTCCTATGATTTCTATATAAATTGTCTTTTTGAATAATGAAATGACCTTTTTTTAAAGCTCTTCACTTAATGTTTGGTTGACCTTTTTTACTCTTTCCTTTCTTTTTTTTTTCCACAAGCTGCTGGGTTTATAGTTCTAAGCAACAAATTGATTTCGAAATGATTTCGGAGATAATTTCTGAAATTTCGAAAAATTTCGGAGATAATTTCTGAAATTTCGAAAAATTTCGTAGTGATTTTGGTGGTTTCGAATAAGAAGGTAGCAGTATTTTGGGAGTTATTTACCCCTCGGGTGGCTCTACGTCAACAGACACGATGTTCAAGCATTGCTCTTGGCAGTGAAGGCACGCCGCAGAACGCTTTCCGGCATCCATATTTGCCACTACCACAATCCTTAGTGCAGCGGCAAAATATCGTTTTCAGTAGTACCTTCTGTGCTGGTGGATCTTCTGTTGTAATTGGTTACACTGTGTCTTCTACATGTGTCTACCCCTATCTCACTGCCAAGCCATTGCTGCACTTGGTGGTAAGTGCGCGTTTAGTTACGTTTTCAGTATGTGGGAGGATGTTTATGGTTGGCCCAATATACCTCATGAACGACTGGATGCGGTACTGGTTAAGGGACGTCTGTTTTGCTGATTCCGCATGCCAGTTAAGGAAGAACATCTTCCCAGCATCTTCAACCTCGTCGTGAGTGAAGGAGGGGTTATAAAAGATCACTTCCACTTCATTGATAATTTCTGACTTCAAGTACAATTTTGAGTAGCTCACCTTGCTTCTTCTGAAAATTGCAGTTGTATCGCAGCCGGTAAAAGAATATAAAAACAAGATGTATTAAAATTCATGCTGTTGTATCTCTTGAGTGGACAGTGCTTTTGTTTTGGTTTTCTCTCAGCCTGATTTTCAGCAGCAGAATGCCTTGGTGGAAGAAGTGGAAGCTATCAAATAACAGCGAGGTCCACATCCTCACCAACGACAGCCACATAAATGCGACTGGATTACTTAACAACAGTCTTCACGATAAGGGCGTCAGTAATATTGGTGGCTTGGAGATTATGTGTCCCATTCTCTTGAAGCTTTATCTGTAATAAGGAAATGATGTAACTTTTGTTGGTAGGATCGAACAACAAATGTTTCATAGATAACGACATGTTACATGTCAAATTGATGTTAGCCGATTTCTTCAGTCTTCATCGTCGCCTCTGTTCTTGTGGCTTTATGTTGTTAGCTGAGTTTGGGTTCTCATCAAATGCCTCAGTGCGACGCATTCCAGGATGATGGTTGACGTAGGTGGTGTATCATTACAAATGGTGTCAATGGAGCCATCTCTTCATGAAAATACTCTGTTTCGTAGGAATCCTCCGTTAACTACTATGTTTATCTGAGATAGTCTCTAACATGGTGTACAGGACAGGTTTGGCTGCCTTCCTCATCCCACATTTATTTACTAGTGCCAAGGGCAATGGAGTCAACTAGTAGTCCAAAATTTTTATAAAATCCTTGTCTGGTCGTTTTCCCTATATAAACATCCGCATAAAATGACTAAACTTATAATAATATGTGATTTTTTTATCATCTTAAAATAAAAACAGCTTTTTCTAAAAATTTAAAAAAAAACCTTAAAATTGGTGTAACTGTAGACCAATGGAGATAAATTGACATATTTACATATATTTTTGCAGAGATTAAAATTTTCTATAACTTCCTTTCTGAGACTAATAGTTTAGACAGTGTTTTATGAAAAATGTGAGGTCTAAATATTCTTTTTTTTTTTTCGAAAATTTCACTCTTTCGGAGCGTGTAGCTCGAAAACGGTTAGGAATTCGAGAAAAAATGTGTAAAAAAGTAGATAATTTCACGATCTTTCACTTTGACGCTCCATTTTGGAAATATAGGCAAAAATACAGTAGTGGGACCTTCTTTGTGCCCCCTGCCGCTAACCTCCTAGATAAGGACTTTTAGAATGTTCACTCCCTAAGCATATTGTTACGCAGCACCCTGTATCGTGCTGCGGTCATCATAAGTAAAGATACGAGTAAATGAAGAAGATAGAATATTCCCGAAAAGTCTCGAAATGTCATTCCTTGTCAAAGAAAAGTCCAGAGGGGTGGGATTCCGTTTTACGATTTGACTCGAATTTGATATCAAACTCCATAAAAGCAATTCCGTTTAACGAGTAGTCGATTCGATATCAAATCGTTAAAGTTGGATTATTCTGACATTAGGTATGACCTGTCAATGAGGTTAAATAATAAGCCTCTGGCTTAAAATTTTAGGGAAGAAAGGAATTTGGTTTCCAGGGCATACATATGTCTCTGACAATGCCTTTTCTGGATAACCTATCGTGCAACAGATGTCTTTTATATCCCTAGAATATCAATAAAAGGATTGGCCATTAGTTGACGGGACTATCAAGTATTATTACCTATGTGTATTATGTATTTGGGAAAAAATACTCACTGTTCATCGGGAAAAGTTTCCTCAAACGAAACAAAATGTCAAACTATTTTTTCGTCTAGAAAAAAAATATTTCTACTTTTTTTCATAAATTCTAATATTTGTCAATTTACTCCGTAAAGTTTATATTTTTTATCATAAATAGTTAGTGTTGAGAGAACTTCTTTCTTACACAATGTATATTTAAATCTATAAAAAAAACAACAGCTGATCGCAGACTACTTATTTTGATACAAAATGTTTGTTTTATTCCCGCGATAAAAGCAGCTGTCTAAATTAGAATCACAATAAAAAAAGTAGGTATGTGGATTAAGATTCTAAAATTACACTTGACTTTAACATGTTAAACTATTTTATTGGCTGAAGGACAATGTAAACACCTATTAGCGA
The DNA here is from genome assembly GCA_927349885.1 of Psylliodes chrysocephalus. Lineage (NCBI taxonomy): Eukaryota > Metazoa > Arthropoda > Insecta > Coleoptera > Chrysomelidae > Psylliodes > Psylliodes chrysocephalus. The sequence continues at coordinate 23,240,349 of OV651816.1, forward strand.
ATAATTAACTGGATAGTCTGTTCGCTAGTAAAGTGTAGATACTCAACAAAAAATTATGTAATTTAAACAAGTGAAATTCAAATGAATAAATAAAACTCTAAATCGATACCATATATTATTTGAATTAAACGGTGCAACTAATTTCGGCTAATTAGCCATAATCAAGTATAAAATAAAAATTAATATGAAAGATAACAGTATGAAATAAATAGTATTGTTCTACTTACTATGAAATGTTGAAATCGAAGTCCGTGAGTCCGACATACATTGATATACGGAAAATTAAACTACTAGTAATAGAATATAAAGGTGCAAAATAATTAAAAAAAAAAACATCTTTCTTAATTAACATCCTTATTACTATTATTTACTTTTAATGTTATCATATTTTTGTTGTTGATCTTATTTTTTGAGCTCGAAAATATTACTTTAGTCTAAAATATTTAATTTTTACAAGTTATGAAATTCTTTTTTGTTTAAAGGGATTTTACTTTAAGTTACATATTCTTCTTCTTTTAGGTATACTTATCCTCTCACCAACATTTCTACCTTTTTCATTAGTTAATTTTGACTAAATTAAAAATGTTTTCTTTTAACTTAATAATTTTACATTTAAAATTAATATCATGCGAACCATTTTTAACCAGTCCGATCCTGATCATTTCTAAAAATGTGGCGGGTACGTTCTCGAGTGTTCGATGAATATTATAGAATTGCATTTTTTGAGACAGGTAGAACATTCAATAAATTGGTAAAATGTTCAGGATCCTTCACTTTCGCAGGGTCACCCACAAATACCAGTTTAAATTACACATTTTTACTTTTTTAGAATTTTTTTCTCTTTATCTATGCTTTGATATGGCCCATAAAACTTGGTACATTTATGGAAATATTAACAGAATCGCAATAAATATGGCCAACTTTTTTTTCGCGCAGCTAAATTTTCAAGCAGGTGTTACTCAATAAGTAAAAGTCCAATAAAAAATATTTCCTTTAAAAGTTTCTTAATTTTTTCATGAGTCCACCTCGATATGGCTATATTATGGTCAGCTATAAAAAAAATGAATTTAGCCAAAATATTTCCCCCAAAAAACTATAAAACGTCTACCTATTAGCTTTTAGATTTTTACATGAGCCAGAACCAACATTGAATATTATTATGATATAACTAAAATGTTCATTATCCCTAGAGCGGTATCGTACGTAAAATTTACGTGTGGTTTGTAGCGAAAGGGCCCTCTCCACTAATTCTTTTAAGTCGCGATCTTGAGCTTTCAGCAGTGCCTCAGGAACCATCAACTTGTGAAGATTTCTAGGTGTCAGAGTTGCAACTATTTAGCAAAAGAAGATGTGGCTTGATTTTGAAAAGTATACACGTAAGAAATACGCATCGTTACCAATAAGTAGTTATTTGTTGTACGTTTATCTGACGTGTCGCCAAGCTTAAAATTTTAGGCTTCGCTTATTTCTTAACAACTGTCACTGCAAATGGCCCTATGTGTCTTTTACAATACGATTAACATGGCTTGCATGAATTCATACATAATTTGGTCACACAATGTTGAAGCATTAGGTGGTAAAACTTTAACACGACAAAAGTCTTATTAAACCATGGCAATCACAACGTCAACAAATAGGATACCTAAGTACAGTAAGTGCAATAGATATTAAAGAAACCTTTTTACTTAGTACAAATATCGAAGAGGAGGGGATCAAAAAAGGGACCTTTGCCACCTTTGTCCTACATTAAAGGAAAGAATGGCAACTACGTACTGCGTAAAATGTACCAAAACAGTATGTGAGGAATACCAAATAAAAATATGCACGTGTTTCAAAAAAATCAAAAGAAAAAATGAAATAATCTTTATTTTTAAATTTAGTTACTGTAATTTTTTTATTTTAAAATATTTTTTTTGTTATTAAAATATGTTAAAAATACTTATTTTATGTTCCAATAAAAAAAAAAACTAAAAGAACAAGTAATTTTACAAAGTGTACATGTAAAAATTTGCGAATGCTTAAAATTAACGTGTCCATACCCACAAGCGGTAGAAATTAAACGATACTGTTCTAGGGTTATACTCGTATAATTTCACAAACGCACTCTACCATCAATACATTGCGCGTGCTCCACTGGATTGCGAAATCGATATTGCAACGATGATTACGGGATTTCATTATTGATTGCGCCAGATTTCGATTGCGACTGCGAGAATTCGGCAATGATTTCGAGATTTAGAATATTACTGCGGGATTTCGGTAATGATTTCAAGATTTTGATTTTGATTGCGGGATTTCTATCAACGATTTTGGGATTTAGTAGCCGAAATGTACATTGATTTCGGAAGTGGTTACGCCCTCGGATATGGCATTTGACCTACTTTATAACACACTTGTTATCTCATTTAACTTCACCATCTTGTTTCAAAGTATAAAACATTCCAGTGCTTTTTTTTTGTGGAAAAAATAGGACATAAATCTCACACCAAGTCGCTAAATAAAGCTCACACCGGTTGGCCAGTCGTCCTTACTTTTGAACCTTCCGACCAACTGTTTTTTATTTCAGTAGGGTTAGAAACTTGGGAAAGGAAGAATTAAAATATTGTAAGCAACCACGGTGCGTCGTCGGAAGCAACCAAAAAAATTAAATATACATTATGTCATTTAGATGCGATGAAGATGTCAATAAGATCTCCGGCATAAATGATATATTGGGAGTAAGAATAGAAATCTAATCTATTAGAAAGAATAAATTAATCCTACAATGTAAGCGTGTCAAGCATATAGATATACTATTATGCTAAAGAAGCCAGATGCGTCAGACGCACAGTAAAACACATTACAACGTAAAGCAATAAACCAAAAAATGCTCTCCCTAGAAGTGTTCACTGCAGAGAGGAACATTTAGTAAATTATCGAGTCGGTATAAATTTAAGAGAAATGCAAATTATAAAAGATAAATTGCCTTATTAACCACAAAGGGCACAACAACCTACCTTAATTTGCAAAAAGAAAACTGATGAATAGAAGCAATCTCCACAGAAAAAGACTTACACTCAGATGCTTACTGGGAAAAATCAAAAAGATAGCAGTGAAAATCAATCAACTCATCCACGGTTGCCATACTTCAATAAATTTTTGAGAAACAGCAACTTGAATGAATAATCAAATTGGAATATAGTGCTCAAGGAGCGATTTCTAAAGTAAGAAATGACTAATGATATTAGAATTTGGGAATGGAATGCTAATAGCTATACCTAGAACAAATATGTATGTGTCTTATATCTGAAACACTTTTCATTAAAGAGTTATACATCAAATTTAACGTTAACAGAGTATATGATACTATACTTCCAGATAACACAAAACTAGGAGAAAGGAATATATAAACAAACCATTACCAAGAAATAAATTATCTCAACCATCTGTTACCTCCAGTCCGCGTTCAGGTCCAAGTGTTGCTACTTAATTAAACTTGCAAAGGAAATTTCCAACTTAAGAAGATCTACAGGAAAAGCAAATAGTTTTAACTTTCTGATGAACTACTCTGGCTTCGATTACGCTCTCAGTTGAGAAGGCGTGGTCCCTTTAGTACCAAGATTTAGAATATTAAAATACGAGCGCCAGATCGATTTAAATGCCAGGTAAATATGTTTCCTTGCCCTTAACCTAAATAAATTTAACAATAGGAACGAAATGATATAACAAAAACTCCTGCTTATACAATTTAATAGGTGTTTTAAACCTCTACCCTGTAGTGTTAACTAAATGACCCTTAGGCTTAATTTTATACACTGCCACGGTAAAATCTTTAAATATATAAACAGAAACAGCAATAGGGGGGGGGGGGTTGGCTCAGTGGTTAGAGTCATGACTTTAAGATCGGAAGGTCTCAGGATTGAATCCCACCGGTGTCTTTTATTTAATAGGATTCCCCACTCGACTATTCACTCTTAGGTTCTAATTAACAGTGCTGTTCCTAAAGTGGCGCTACGAAACAGTAACAATGCCTAAAAAAAAACATGAACCCTGGAAAAGGTAACCTAGATTAGTTATTCCACCTGCTAATAAATATAACTTCTTATTGGTCCGAGGGCCATCTTATGGTATTAAATCCACTAGTGTTCACTTCACTCATTAGAGATATTATCCTCTTACTCGAAGTTCTTGGAGGTTTCATATAAATTCTATTAATTTTTTATATCTTCCTTACTTCTGACCTAGCAAGATCCACCTCCTTTCAATCCTCACGTTTCGAAATTTTGTCCTCTCAAGCAATGCAGAGAAAGATTTGCAGAGTCCACATTTACACCCCCGGAGGATCTTCCGACTGGGATTATTTACTTATCTCCACATAAAAAGAGCATCTCAATTAGTTGTTACGAGCACTTTAAATGCATTTTTTAGTTGCCTATTTTCATCGTCCCTACTCTTGTAGATCTTATACCTAGTTTCGTTTTAGTTAAGTTAAGTTTGCAATACCCGTCTATTTTTTTAATGCCACATTTTTATTTCTACAATACTGTAACGGTACAATATGGATCCAATTAAGTTTTTTTTTTTTTTGTTAGAGTATTGTTACTAGTCATTACCGACTAACCTACAATTTTAATTTAAAAATCCTACAAACTAATTACTTATCTAAGAAGTCCCCATTGGGCTGTCCTAATTGTTTCTATAGGAAAGCATCACAAGTTGGCGTGAAGATTTATTACACTGTTTTACACTAGCACTAACATTAACGTTCACTGCACTAGCTCAAATGGCTTCTTTCTTTTGAGCCTTCTGTTGAGTGTAGAGTTGTCCATTAATTGCAGCGCTTCTTCATTGACGTGGGAGTGGAGTCGACCCTCATGTTTCGCAGCAAGCTTCTTTATTTCTTCTTCGATTGTTGGCATCTTCAGGTCTCTATGAAGATAATCGTTTCGGTAGAACCAAGGTGCATCAACAATACATCTTAGGACTTTATTTTGGAAAACTTGAATCATGTTGATATTACTCTTGCTGGCACATCCCCATAGCTGTATGCCATAAATCCAGATTGGTTTTAAGATTTGTTTATAAATCAGCAGTTTGTTGTGCACTGTCAATTTGGATTTTCTTCCTAGGAGCCATTACATTTTTTTGAATTTAAGTTCAAGTTCTTTACGCTTTTTTTATGTGCTCTTTCCATTTAAGTTTTACATCTAGGTTCATCCCTAGGTATTTGGCCGAATCGTGATGCGGAATAACGTCATTGTATATTCTTATTTGTTTTTGTGCATTTGGTCGAAGAGTAAAATCAACATGCACTGATTTAGTTTGATTTATTTTTATGTTCCATTTTTTTGTCCATCGATTAATTCTGTTGCAGGTTTCCTGAAGTTTTTCTGAGGTCTCTGTATTAGTTCCGCCAACTGCCAATATTGCAGTGTCATCTGCAAATGTTGCTATTTTAACAGATTTTTGTTGAGGGATATCACTGGTGTATAATAAATAAAGAACCGGTCCTAGCACACTGCCTTGTGGGACACCTGCTTTAATTTCTTTCATGCCTCGTCTTGCTTTACTCTAAACATTCTTCCCGTTAAATATGATTGTAGAATGTCGACATATTGTCTAGGGAGCATTTTTTCAAGTTTCTGTATTAGGCCAGCGTGCCAGACCTTGTCAAATGCTTGGGCTACGTCAAGAAATATAGCTGAGCATATATATTTTTCTTCGTAAGCTTTTTCGATAATATCGGCTATCCTGTGTACTTGATCTATTGTCGAGTGTTTGTTTCTAAAACCAAATTGGTGCGAAGGGATCAGATTTTTATTTTCAATTATTGGTTTTAGTCGTTTTAGTAACAGTTTTTCAAATAACTTAGATATTATCGGTAACAATGATGTAGGTCTATATGACGACACTTCATTCAGAGGTTTTCCTGGCTTAGGAATTAGGACAACTTCAGCCATTTTCCACGCATCAGGTATATATTTAAGGCGAAATGCTGCATTTATGAGGTATGTCAATTTAACAATAGCCTTCCGCGGTAGTTTCTTTAATATTTCTCCAGTAATAAGGTCATATCCTGGGGCTTTCTGTGAGTTGATGTTTGTCTGAATTTCTTTCGTAACTTTATTGGGAGTAACTAGCTTAATTTCAAGTTGTTCCATATTATGGATGGTCTCATTAGGAGTGTCTTGATTTTCATTTAATTGGAACGTCATTTGTAGGTAATCAGCGAAAATATCAGCTTTCTGTTGATTGTCTCTTGCCCATTTGTTATCTGCTATTCTGATAGGAGGACAGTGTTTACACGAATTTTTTATCTTTTTAGTTCCAGAGTGAATAATCAGTTTCTTTATCATCTGTTAGCCCTACTAGGTATCTGTTGAAGGATTCTTCTTTGTGATTTAGAATTTCTCTTCTCAGTCTTTGGGTAGCCCTATTTAATATATTTTTATCTTCTGGTGATATTGTCATCTGCCATTTCTTTCTTAGTTTTCTTTTTTCTGCTGCTAGTTCTCTTTTCTCGACAGGATAGTTTTTTCCAGCTGTTAATCCTCTTACTTCTGGTGTGTTCCTCCATGCAGCTTGCTAGATTTCAACTATAAACCTTTCCAGTTCTTCATCTAGCTGATTTTTCGTTTTTAGAGTTATGGTCAGTTGAATAGTATTTGTTAAGTCCTCTTGAAAATCTTCCCAATTAGTTTTCCGATTTGCTAAGGTCGGTTTGGCTTCTCTTTGAATAACATTATCACTTAGAGTAAGGATTACTGCAGAATGGTCTGAATCCATATCAAAGTTTTCTTCTACTTGTGTATAGTTTGGTGAAATTTTCCTCAGAATAAATAAATCCAAAAGGTCTGGAATCTTATTTGGGTCGGTGGGCCAATAGGTGGGTTTTTCAGAAGATTGGTATGTACAACCAAGTTTTGGTGCATTTCTTCTCTTTGGATTGTGGTTAATCTTGAACCCCAGTTTGTGTGTTTGGAGTTTTTTGAGTACATTGAGATAATTTTCTTTTTTCTGGTTGTATCTTGGTGGGCAATAGATTGCAGCTATTGCTAAGTGATTTATACTTGCTGTCAATTATTTAATTTCAATCATAAGGTACCATAAAACTCTTAGGCCTAAAGATGGACCTGTGTGGCCAAAACTAGTTGCACCTGTATTTATTTTATAATAAAATTGATGTGGTATTGATTTTTTGGTTTTATTCTTTAAATGAGAAACTGACAACTTTTGAGATATGGATAATTAATCATTCGTAAGAACAATTGTAAAACTTTATTAGACGTATGTGCGGAGTTCAAAGGAAAAGCTGTGAGGGCCAGAACTGTTTATATGGATATTTCTGGAAATTTATCTACACAATATCGTTGAAAAAAAAATTTAATTAAATAATTCTACCCAAAAATATACAAAATTTAGATAAAAAGGATAAGTGGCGTTCAATATCAATAAAAAATACCTAACAGCTTTGATTAACTTTCGATTTAAAATTAATATATTTTTTTTTTAGTTTTAAATTTCTGAACAACTTTATATCAAAAGCGCTAACCTGGAGAACCGTTGGAACATGTTGGAAATAAATTGCTTTTTTCAACATAGTTGCAAAACTCAGATAGAGAATAGTTTATTGAGAAAAGCTGAAAAATTATAGCTTTCTATTTGTTCAATGAAAGTTTTAGTTTTAATCAGTTTGTGAAGCAATCCATTAATATCCATGAGTCAGCTATGCTACTGTTATTTGCTAGTTTGCGTGAAACTGGTTATTGTAGATAATCCGTTTAATGTGTTTTATCATTTATCATTATAGAAGCACCACTGAAATTACTCATTGTGTTTCAAATTTTGACCGAGTGCAGAGTAAATAATATTTTAAACGAAAACAGAACTTAAAATCTGCAAAATTGCGTAGCGGAGCGTGGCTATCTGTCGAAAGCGGCAACGAACGTTTCGCTCAAAAAGCACACAAGATTTTTTCTATGATCACATTATTTGAAAAAATGGATATAAAAACTGAAAATGTGTCGTAATGTGTATAATTTACGTTAATCCGCACTTAAAGAATAGCAAACTGTTCCAAGCTGTCATCCAGGTGGATGCAAATACTTACCACAAAGCTATGAAATTAGGTAAACTAATGTCGGGTTTGATTTTGATGATCATGTGTACTGCGCCTTGGAACCACGAGCCTCCAATCACGATGTAAAAGATTGTAACTCTGCTAGTTTAAAATGTGTAAATTGTGCTAATCTCAAATCAAACCATAACATAAATATTTTTGTTGATCATGTCGCTTGGCATAAAGAATGTCAATTCTATAAGAGAGCACACACAAAATTTAGAGATAGCATAGTGCCATCTCAATAGCAACCAACTAATTCATCTAAAAATCATGTCTGTATTAATTCAACTTCTAAATTTATATTATACTATCAAAATTTCAGAGGCCTTAGAACAAAAACTACCCAATTATTTGATAGTGTTTCAACTATTATACAATATTCAGGTTATTTTTTTACAGAAAGCTGGTGTTACGATACAATTCACGACGGAGAACTATTTGATCTCTTAACTTTCGATGTTTATAGGGTTGATCGGAAATATGAAATAACGAATTTTTCTAGGGGTACTACTCTTGTTGCACAAACTACAATTTTCACTAAGTAGGTATGCTAAATTGGTAGAATCCTGTAAATGGCCATATATTCGTTTATTTTGTTTTCTGTTTGTTTAATCAGATTTTGATGTGAGAATGAGGTCTACTGATTGAAAGTGACTCTGGCCCTTCTCCATGGTTCTAATATATATCCTAGTTCTAGATTGTTCCGAGATAGCCGGAATGTGTGGTAGTAATTCTTCCTGTGCCCGCTGAAGCAGCGCAAGAAATATCCCATCCACACCTGGAGACATAAACGGTTCAAAAGTGTTTACGGCCCACTTTAACCGATTTCTGCTGCATATGTCTTTGACCACTCTTGGGGGTCTGCTCATCTTAGTTGTGTCCCTTATTATAAAAGGTGTGCTTCCAGGAAAGTGAGTTTCGAGTAAGAGGCGAGCTCTTTCCTCCTTACTGTCCGTAAAGCCTCCATTTAGTTTCTTTTATGCCATAACTGTATCAACTCCCCCGTTTACCAGGGCATAGTACATAATGTATGTCTAGGGTTTTCTGAAGAATCCAAAAATTGAAAATGGGACTGTGAATAGTTGGAATTTTGAGAAAAATGGTTATTTAAGCGTACCCTGAAATTATATTTAGAAAAGATAAGTATAATGAGTATGATGACAACTATATGACAATGATTAAATCTGACATATTACGGTTTTTATCAAAATAAGTTTGATTCGTGGTCATAGTAATACATGTACCACATCATTTATGCAACCTTAGATAATATATTGATATGCAACATCTTTTGTATTGTCACTTATTCATTACAAAATAATCAACTCCATTGGTCGAAAGCAGCATCACGTCACATAGAAATTATATTCTCACAAAATTATCGTTACTTAGATGACATTATATCTTCGTATTTTATTTAAAATATTTCTTTTCTTAGGTGCAACATTAGGCTTGGTAGTCACCTATCCCCTGACTGGCTTCCTCTGCAAATCCTCCCTTGGTTGGCCTAGCAGTTATTACCTTTTAGGTATTATGGGAACTGTTTGGAGCGTATTCTATTATTTTTTTGGAAGCGATGATCCCAAATCTCATAAATCAATAACGACAGAAGAACGATTTTATATAGAAGAGTCACTGGGAACTTTGAACAGTTCGGAAGTAAGACATATTTCTTTGATTCTGTTTTTTTTATTTAATTTAGGTAGGTAACTTTTAAAAATAAGGAAAATCCCATAAATTTTAAACTGTATGTTTGTGTAAAGGTCGACAGGAATAGCAAAAGCCGCGACACGTGCCAATTTAAGATACGCCATAAAGCGTTTCTAGCCGTATTGCCAAATGTATTAGTATTTGTGTAGTTCTGCTTACATACCATTTTCAGATAGTAAAATGGATACCCAATTGATTTATAATATTTATTATGGGTGTACTAACTATATTGAAGTTGAAATGTTAGGCTTAAATAGTAAAAGCCTTAAGTAGTTTAAATTCGGTGTGAATTTCAAGAGAATATTGTATTATTAATTAAAGTATGGTAATAAATTACTATATAAAGTATATATAAATTATATCAACTAGTTATTGTAGAAAGTTAAGTTTTTTAATTACTGGGATCTAAAACAAGTGGTTTTAAATGAATGTATTTAATCTATCTGTCAACGCAGCAACTCATTCTTGTACTTTATGAAATTCGATAAAAAATTTATTTTCATCTGCTTCCTCTGCGTAAATTTTATAATAGATTGTATAATTTCACGAACATGTCTACTCAGAACGCGATTTTTACGCCACTTATATTTCGCAACGTCTCAAAATTTTCACAAATTCGATTATAATGTATTAAAATTCAAGTGATTACATGTGATTACCTATACTTGTTACGCATATGACCTTGGCTGCTTCCATCGTACTATATATTGGGTTGCTCCTGGATAACTTAGTTTTAAGAACCCAAAAAAAATTAATGTTATACAGTATATATTAGCACACATAGTTTATTAGGCATTCCAAAAAAATGAATTGCCAGTGGAAAGGTTTGGTATATCTAAGGGTTGCGACATATGATTTATTCTATCTACTGCACGTAAAATAATGAATAATGGATTACATTTAAATATTTTATGTCAAACACAATAAAAATAATATTTAAAAAACCCGCTTATACATTTCTTCATAAATTGGCAGTCTTGGCGACTACTATTTCGAATAAAAATAGGGTCCAAGATGCAAGACCATGTCGCTACCCTCTTAGATATACAAGAACTTCCTACTTGCATTTATTGTTTGACCGGTCGTTGGAATGCCTAATTTGTAATTGTATTTAACGTACACAGTGGAACACCACTGTATTCTTCAACTTATAATGACAAATCGATATATAATATTGTTAAGCGTAAGAAGTGGAACGCCACAGACCGTGAGTTAATCTACAAAATGCTTATGAAGGACTTTCCTGGGCACATTGTCAAAATAATTTTGTCATATCTTACGGACAGAAAATTCAACATCAAAATAAATTCTACAATAACAGGACCTTTCCTAGCAATGGCGGGAGTACCACAGGGCTCAGTACTATCGCCGATTTTGTACACCATTATGACTTATGATCTACCAATGGGACATAAAGGGGTACAAACGGCGCAGTACGCCGACGATATCTGTATTTTTACTTCCCACAAATCAGCCCAAACAGCGAGCAGCAGGCTGGATGATCATATTAATGGAACATTAATGAATTATTTAGCAGAAAACAAGATGAAAATAAACACAACTAAAACCGAGTCCATCTTACTTTTAAAAAGGTGTGTCCAAGGCATAGTCACGGGCCTTCAGGTTCAAAAACAACCAATCACGGTTAAAACACAAGCAAAATATCTTGGTTTTTTACTGGACAAAACATTATTGCTCAAGGCACACATAAAAGACAGAGTACGTAAAAATTCAGATATTCTGAGGTCTTTGTACCCTTTAATGAATAGACGAAGCAAACTATCCCTGCCGAATAAACTCCTACTTTATTAATTTATATTTAGGCCTATACTGACATATGGTTGTCCAGTATAATGCTCAATGCCGAATTCTTATTTTTCATTACTACAAAGGGTACAAAACAGATGTCTGAGGCTAGCACTTGGCTATGAGACATACACGAGACGACAAATATGCCTATGATTAAGGATTTTATCATCCAAACTTCAGAAAGCATCTTCGCGCGATGCCTCCCTGAGGAATTGAGGGAAAGCATCACCGAAATTCACCAGGGAGACGGCGTTCGTAGAAAACATGGTTACATTCAAAAAATCTAAGCATATATAGACAACAATAACAGGACCCATGACAATTCCAACAACACTAAACAATAATTCTCACGGACTGGATATTTACGAATTCTAATCCAACAGAGGACTGAGCTATAAACTGACCGGCGGAGTCGCGGCCGAGAGCGATTTTTCGCACTCGACCGGGGCACTTCCGGGTAGTTTATAGCCCACCCTCTTAGTGAACTATGACAAAAAACCAGACTAGTACAAGACCACACACCACTAACGACAACCCTGTTTTTCTAGCCTTTTCAGGAGACAATACGAAATTAAGACACGACAAGTCTACAAATACTTACAATTCCTGACTATAATCCTTCCAAGTCCCTTAATAATACCCCATGAGTAAGGAGTGAGGGCGGCTATTTTTAGCAAAATCAAAATAATCGAAATATGAAACATATATCAGGTGGAGATATCATCTTAGGCCTTTAATAGTGTACTTTTAAGGTCACATACTGTACTGTGTATGGTATGCTTTTACTTATGTGTTAATATATTGTTGTAAAAATTTTTAAACAGTGAATAAATGATTTGAAATGAAAAATGACAGATCGTGTCAGAAATAGTCGTTAGAAAGAAACAGAGAGTTAAACGTTCGGGAAGCCGCCCGATGCGCTTGAGGCGCTCGCATACGATCGTGAGAATTCTAGTTGTATATTGGGGGTAATATACAACCGCTCAGCGCGCGTCACCTTATTACTTCTTAACAACTGATAGAGTTTCAAATGCATATTTACGTACGATCGATAGTACAAGCAAAAATATGTCCGGTTCAAAAAAGCGGAAAGTGGACACAGAATGTCGTCAATTCCAATACAAATGCAATGAAAAATGCTTTTTTATCTTGCACAATGGTAAACCTATATTTGTTGTGCAATGAAACAATTTCTGTTTTGAAAGAATACAATATGAAGCGGCATTACTCCAGCAAGCATTTTGCTCAATATAATTCACTCTTGGGCCAGTGAAGTAAGGATAAAATTACCGATTTAATAAAACAGCAATAAATGTTCCATTTACAAAGACCAAATCTACACAGTATTGTTAAAGCTAGTTTTATAATTCCAAAATAGAGAAAACAACGAAGTCATTTTCTAAGGGACAGTTTATTAAAGAGTGCCTAGTAGACGCTGTAGAACTTTTGTGCGCAGAAAAGAAGAAAGACTTTGAGAAAGTGAGCTTATCGCGACGTACTGTTGTTCGACGTATGATAACTACTATTGATATCAAACAAACATTGATATATTAGCTATTTTTCAAGCATTTTTGATTACTTTGACTGAGACTACAGATTTATCTGACACAGCCCAGTAAGCTATTTTTATACGAGGTGTTGATGAAGAAGTTGCAGTGACAGTCTTCTGTTATTCTTATTACTGGCTTTACGGCCGCTACAAGGAATCACAGCTGGAAAAGACATTTTTGCCGAGGTGCAAAGTTCTTTGGAGCAATATGGTTTAGAGTAAATTAGTTGGAGTGTGTACAGATGGTGCTCCTTCAAAGGTCGGTTCACGAAAAGGTTTAATCGGAATAATGAAGGAAATAGCAACCGCTATGAATGTGCAAGAATGTGATTTAAAAATGCTGCATTGCATTATTCACCAATAAATCTTGTGCTTTAAGTCAATTCGATTGAAGAATGATATGGATGTGTTAGTAAATACCATATATTTCATTAGATTCCGCGGTCGTAACCATCGCTAGTTTAAAGCATTTTTGGATAAACTTTCTTTAGAACATGATGATGTGACAAATTATTGCGAAGTAAGGTAGCTACAAAGATTTTATGAAAAGAAATAGCTGATTTTCATGGATATGAAAGAGGAAACATTTGTGATCCAACAGGACTTTGACTTGGCATTTCTGGTAAACATCACAGGACACTTAAACGACCTAAACTTGAAGCTTCAAAACATGGCTTATAGCTTCTCAAAAACAATTTGTTTTTGGGAAACACAAATGAGAAGTAAAAACTGTTTTTCTTTTTTAACATTATCCAATCACGAAAACATTGGTTATGGTCATATTCTGAAGAATTGAAACTACTGTCCGTGCAATTTGTTGATCGATTTTCCGATTTTAAGAATATGGATATCACTTCAAATTTTTTGCAAATCCTTGTAAGTGTAAGGTAAAAGATGATTTACTTTGCCTACAAATAAAGTTGATCGAGTTTCAAGAAGACTTATATGTGAAGTCTAAATTTGATGATGGGGAATTAAGCGAATTTTACAGAACATACCTATAGACTGAATAAAATAGGAGTGCAGTAAAAGTGGGGATATAACGTCACATTACATAGGCGTACTTTGCAAAATAAGTTTCTATAATATTAATAAGATCACGGCATATAAAATAATATATACGTACTTCGTAAAAAAAATTGAATAATTTTTATATTATTTATAAAAATAAACTTTATGCTTCTGACAAAATTGTTGGGCTTTAACATTGAACCAATTAAATTTATCCATAAATTAATGGTATTTAACTTGTTTAATCTCTTGACATTAAAAGTAACACTTCAGTACCTAAAATCAAAGATTAAAAAATTAATAAAAAGTTTAAGAACTATCTTTTAAAGTCACTTTTTTCATTATAACTACTAGTATCATTATCATAGTCTTTTCTAAGGCTTATTAATATAGGGTCTATTAAGTTTTCCATTGCTATTTCCACTTTCCAAAATGAATTTTCCACCGTTTTAAGATGATCAATGCATTTTCTCCAATGTTTTTCATTTACTTCTGAAACTGCCTTTAAAAACAAATTTTGAACAGCTGGTTATTTAAATGCTGTATTGTTTCGAGGAACATAACCTTTCAATTGTAACCAGATCAATTCAATAGGATTTAACTCGTCGTGGTAAGAAGACAATCTGAGAATTACAATTTTCAAGTCATCTCGTCTATAATTATATATTTTTTGAATTTGTTTTTATGCTGCCTTGCTATTACGAGTAATTCTACCTTCAAGGATTTAGGAGGACTGATAATTTTTTTAGAATAAAGCCATGAAATATCTTCTTTTTCCATCTTGTTGTAAGTAGTGACTCCTTTAATCAACTGTGATAGGATGCATTATCCAAAACAATAACGGAGATGGCTTATAATATTCTGAAACTAATTTTCAAACATCCATTTCTTCACGGTAGTCTTTTGTGTTCTTCGACTCCAACGTTAATAAACCATCTTGCAAAAATCCATCGGTGCTTACAATATGGGTTATTATTAAACGATTTTCTTTTCCTGTTGGATTTTTTAATGGGCCCGTTCACTTTCATTTTTGAATGTGAATTAATTATATATTTATAAAGATATTAAACTCTTTTGTCTGGTGTTACTTTTCCCGTTAAGATATGTTTGCTAGAAGTAAGGGAATTCCCATAAAATTCTTTCAGTGACTCATTGCGTCAGAAAATCCCTATTTCCGTTCACGTCTCGTATCGGTTATGCTTAAAGACGGCGGGGTTGTCGGAAGTATCCCTAATACACCATTTCTGCATTTATATATGTAATTTAAATAGTAAAATTCCATTATTTTTCTAAAAATCGTGATGTTATATTTTCAGATTTAAAGCTGGGAGCTTATTTTTTTTTTTAATTAAAACAATTATTATTACTCAGGCTGAAAATTAACCAGACCATAATCAAAAAGTAGAAATTTGATTTGCAATATTTATCTGGTAAACGTGACAACGTTGCATTTATTTCTAGAAGTGTGTGTAGACAACACTATTTAGAAGTACTTTCAACGTTGTCACGTTTACCAGATACATTTTCTCAAATAAAATTTCGATCTGGTAATATCTTAGAAACCTCTTTGGGTAATATTCAGCTTAAGTAATACTAATTGTTTTTATTAAAATTTAAAAAAGGTAAGGCTTCCAGCTTTATCTGAAAATTTAAACACATTATTTTAAAAAAATAATATATTTTTATAATGTAAATTTCTTTAATAAATGCAGAAGAGGAATGGTGGTGCAATGATACATCCGACAACCGCGCCCTTTTAACTATTAACCGATACGAGACTTGAAGGGAATTAGGGATTTTCTGACGCAATGAGTCACTGAAAGAATTTTATGGGAATTCCCTTACTTCTAGCAAAAATATCTTAACGGGAAAAGTACCACCAGACAAAAGAGTTTAATATCTTTATAAATATATAATTAATTCACATTCAAAAATGAAAGTGAACGGGCCCATTGACAGCAGACCCCTTTCATAAAGGTTTGTTTTTTAGTTTTGACAGAGGTATCTTGCCAAATTTTTGTTACTGTATATCCGGCATTAATCCATGTTTCATCCAAATAAAATACCTGTTTATGCTGATTTCTTGCATCCGCTATTTTTCATTAATAATCATGTCTCCACGCAATAATTTCGCCTTCTTCTGTTAAAAAGCTGTTTTAGTCACGTTTTTTGAAATGAAAATTTAATTCATGTAATATTTTTTGCAGATGAAAATATGATATATTTGGAAGAGTGGAGCTATTTTCTATTTCTGGGTTAAATTTTTTATGTGTAGGAGTTTTATTTCAGAAGAAAAAGGAATGTACCATTTGCCTTATTATATTCTTTACCCAAGTTTTAATAAAGGTATTGCTTCTTCCTGGGGGCTTTCTTGGATGTGATACTCCTCCAACAACTGTATCTTCCTTAATAATGTTATACACTGTTCCAGTATAATAGGTCTCACATTTAATGCCTTTGTATCGACAGAATGTAAAACAGTCTTTTAGACTGTGGCGGCTTGTGGTAATTTAAAATGGGTGTTTACTTTTTTTCAATAATTTTATATGTAAGTTCGGATCAAGACAAGAGTCAATATCGCTGTTTTTTATTATTTGAGTTTGTATTAAGTGTAGTTATTATTATCAACATCATACTGTTTTCAAGCACTACAACTATTAATAAATGAATATTTTAGTTAGTGTAATATTTGTTTGGTTTTTAATACGTTGAAAACCATCTATAAACATTATTAGTTAGTAAACTGACTTTTCTTCATAATTTGAGATTATTTTTAAATATACGGAGTGGCCCAAAAGTCTGGAAACGGCCAATTATCTCGTAAATTGCTAATCCTAATTGTATAAAATTTGGGGGACACCTGTTTTGGGACACGGAGATTTCAGATTTGATATTTGCAATGTTGCCAGATTTGTCGTTTCTCTTATATTATTAGTCACTTTGGTTTTTCAAATTCATCACCCTGTATATTTAGTCATTACTGGAATCTCCCATTCAATACGAGTTCAACAATATATAACACTTATGATTTTATGTAGTCTGGAAGATGTTAAATAAATAAAACAATCATGGAGAAATGTGGTAAACGCATTCTACAATCTATTAGGGTACTGTCAACTCACAAATGGAGCACATTTTGAACACTTTATAAAGTAATCATTATGTTAAAAATGTTATAATCTTTCAATTGTTACGTTTTAATGTAGTTGAAAATAGATCGTATTAAAAAAATTATTGAGACAATTAGGCGTTACCAGACTTATTTTATTTATTTAAGACCTTCCAGACTACATAAAATCATAAGTGTTGCATACGGTTGAAATCGTATTGAATAGGAGATTCCAATAATTACTGAATATATAGGGTGATAAATTTGAAGAACCAAAGTGACTAATATTTTAAGACAAACGGCAAATCTGGCAACATTGCAAATATCAAATCTGGAATCATCGTATCATAAAATAGGTGTACCTCAAATTTTATACAATTAGGATTAGCAATTTACGAGATAATTGGCCGTTTCCAAACTTTTGGGCCACTCTGTATATCAGGTTATGTAGAAAGCTTGACATTGATTTTTGTGTAAAAAATTTTATATAAAACTTTACCTACCATTTTTTAGTTTTTATTGTAAGTTTAATCATTTTCACAATTTGTCACAGATGTCAAATAAAAAATATATTTTTTAAATACCTTTTATTGGCAAATAAAATAAGAACTAAAATGTTTTAAACGTTTATTTTATAGGATCAGTCCCATCACAATAAATAATATTACACAAACACAAACTAGAATAAAGATATATAATGCCTGGCATTATAATGCCTGGCATTTTAAATGATACTCTTCGCAATTTAACAGACCCCCTTAACCCCCATTTTTAAGCAAATTGTTTTGACAATCAATAGGCCTCATCTCCTTATAGAGCTTGACTTTTAATAAAAATTTTATGTTGATATCGCTTTTTATTTTTTATTTTTTTTTTAATTTCAACCCCCCTTAAATTCCCCATATTAAATAATTTTTTTTATATTGAAAGGGCTTCTCTCCTTTTAGAGATTGATGTTTGCTAAAAATTTCAAGTTTTTCAGTTAGGATTTTTTTTTAAATTTTAACCCCCCTTTACTCCCCAATATATTCATATTTTCTTCAGTATCAATAGGCTTTATCTACTTATAAAGCTTCATTTTTACTAAAAATTTCATACTCATATTGCTTTTCGTTTTTAATTTAGATTTTTTTTTTTAATTTCAACTCATCTAAACCCCCTATTTTTATTCAGATTTGTTAAAAATCAATAGGCTTTGTCCCCTTATAGAGCTTGATTTTTGCTTAAAATTTTCAAGTTCATATCATTTCTCGTTTTTGACTTATCGTGCAAACAAAAAACGTGACATCGGACAGACAAAGTAAACCTATAATACTCTTCACATAATACTGTATGAAGAGTAGAAAAAAATGTTTAAGGTAAAATGAACAATTTAAAAAGTTCAACAATAATATTCAACTTTGCAACCTATTTTTTTCTTTTGACAAAGAGTTTAGGTTATATACAGCACAGCAGCTCTACTGTCGGTGGCATAAAGGTGTAAGGATTTGTTGTCTTGAAATTTAATTATTTTAAATTGACTTTATTTACACTTAAATAAAATACAAAAAAGAGTATTTAAACCATAGATGGACGCCACTGAATTTTTCATAGAAGTTTTTAAAATCTAAAGGTAAATTCAGAAACCATAGTAAATAAAATTTAAATAATTAAACCATAAATGCATGAATCTGCAAATAGACACTTGTAGAGATGTTCATGATATTCTGTGAAATAAAAGTCATACATAATTTAAATTGAATTTAATAGAAAAATAAATGAAAGTGATATATTAACAATATTTTCTCAATTTGTTCGATGAACATTAAATTATTCAAACGTTCTTTGCTCAAAAGAGAAATAATGATATATTAACAATATTTACCCAATTCATTTAATGAATCAAATTCTAAAAGTAATAAAATTGGAAGTATTTTCACAATCCACTTATCAACATTTAAATTTATAAACGGTAGAAACAATATAATTGAAAATACTTACAGTTAAATTTATAGTAAATAGAAATGGTGTAATTGAGAATATCCTCTCAATTCATTCGCCAATAGTTGGAGAAATATATGAGTAATAAAATAAGAAGGTTTATTTATACCTATCAGAGACGTCTTGTTAAAATTAAGGTATATTGTTTTGAGTACTCAAAATAATATTTACAAACTGGTTGTAAATGAAAGAAACAAAATGTATTTTTAAAACTAAATCATACAGAAAATAAAGGAACACCCGTTTTAGGCTACACACTGCACACCGAAGCTCATCATGTTATATGACCGCTTGGGGCACGGGACCATCGTAAGAACGTCTAAAATAAAAAGGAAATCTCTGCTTCGCAGGGTAAATAAAACGAACCAGCATATTGGCAAAACAGAATTCCATTATGTAGCTTTCTGAGAATAACCACCCATGGTGATGTGGCTCTCTTGTTTATCTACGGGAAAAACCCTATATATATTAAAATATAAGTGTTTTGTCAGACGAAGAAAATGCAGGAGCAGCAAAGGAAATGACTTATCTTTTTTGAGGGTTTTCTCAGCTACCGGGATCCAGCAACACGTGGCGTCTCACTTTCCTCAGATTTTGGTCAAAAACCAGGTTCACCCAAAATAAAAGTAACATAAACATTGGCACGGGGGCCTTTGGACAAAACAAAAAGCTCGAAAACTAATTATTACTCAACACTATTTAACACAATGCGGAGCTAAATCCACACGGTCATCTTCTTCCAAAAATCAAATCGGCCGAAAAAAACAAGTTATTTAAAAAAAAGTGACAGTTCGATCATAGAACTGACAAATTTCTAACGAAAAATGTTGCAAACCTATTATCACCAAAAATAACTAGTGTTCAGCCAGTTTCTCGTGTCTCATATTTATGGTCAAATATAATTAAAGAAAAATAATTATTATGCAAAATAAAAGAAATTGAATGATAAAATATTAAAATATAACCTATTCTTATGGTTATTTACAAAATTATGCTGTGCCTGTAGACAGATCAAACAAACGTAGCTATTTGTGAATTGAACTAGACTGGCAACACTGGTTTGGCAACCTTGTTTGTGAGCGGAGCGCCAATTAATGTGTTCTTTGCCGGTTTAAAGGATCTGTTGGCGTGTTGTCTCCTCTTTTTAGCTATATGCTTTCGGCATATCGTCTCACTTGTGTAATGCACCACAGACACAGTACACTTAGGTATACTATGACACAGAGACGCGATCAGCCAGAGGACAATGATGTACAAAAAAATATAGATTAACACGTATGAAAATAAAAATATTAAAATTAAATTTATTTTTTTATGGTATTTATGTAATATTAAAATAATGTGTTTTTATGAAATTTAACTGGGTGTTCACTGCACAAATGAACCAATGGAGAAACCGCCCCTGCATTTAGATAGTGCTTTATGGCCAGTAGGTCGTTTACGCGTACTTGTGTCTTTATAACTGTGAAATTATAATATATACCATTACATAATTCCGAATACATACTGTAACTTTTCCGTTTAATATAGCTTATTTTTATATTTTATAGAATATATCTGTTATTTATATTTATAAAAGAAAATTCTTCAAATAAAAGTTACTTAAAATATTATTGTCTATAATTTTTGTTTTTTTACAAAATTTTCCTAAAATGGTCCGTATTCGAGAAATTTGAAAAAGTTGTTTATAATATAATTCTCTATAATTTTTATATTATATATAATTTCGCTAAAATGGACCGTATTCGAGATGTTTGAGAAAATGTGTAAATTTCGAATTTTGAAGAAAAGTCAAAAACGGATAAAAGAAAAACAATATATCTCAAACTTAAGTTTTATTTCGGCCTGAGGTGAAATGATTAGATTTTGGAAACATCTGGGGGGTACTTCATAGAAGGTCGTTTTTATATTTTATGGAATATATCTGTTATTTATGTTTGGAGAAGAAAATTGTTTAAATAAAAGTTACTTCTAATATTATTGTCTATATTTTTTGATTAATGCGAAATTTTCCTGAAATTTGACCAAATGTGCCAAATTCTGATTTTTAAGAAAATTGTTAAACTAAAAATTGTTTGCGATATCGATCTCTATAATTTTTGTTTTTTACATGATTTTTCTAAAATGGACCGTAATGGAAAAATTGGAGGAAAAGTGATAAATTTAAATTTTTCATTATTTTCGTTTTCAATGAATATCTATAGAAAAATGTTTCTAGTTTATAGAGGTGCTGCAATAGGTTGAACAAAATAACCGGAAAAAGCCTATAATAACTAGATAGGAAAGTCATGTATTCAACACATCAGATTTTTTTCAAAAATATGAATATACAACCTACACTAAGCGAAGTGTATTATTTTTCAAAATAAATCATTATAAAGCAGGTATGTGGGTGCATATTATATGTATCTCCTAGCTTGGATCGATCATATCCGGATTTTAGAAAATGAAAAAGTGACAACCCTATGTTATATCACATGTTAAGAATACTGCACTATATCATAACTTGTAATTTTTAAAATGTTAGATGTTGAGCAAACTACCCTTCGTCGAAAATTTGTTTCGAAGACAGGTAGAAAAGGCACAGTCGTAAAAACAAGGTGGAAAAATTCATATTTCATAAAAAAAATGCTGTTTCCTACGGCGAAAACTTCATATTTCTATCTTCTCTAGTTTTTTTTAGATACTGGGTACTGCACTGTTTGTAAACATATTGCTCATATTATCGAAGAATGTCTGCTCGTTTCAATGAACAAAACTGCATTATTTTCTTATTTTCTGTCTAGAAATAATTTCTAATATGTTGGAAAAACATTCACTTCAAACGATTCTTGTATAAATTTTTGTAGAACATTTTTGCTATCTCCATTGATGTTAAGCTTACATAAAACTTGAAAATAAACCATTTTTTTGGCACTCATTTACTTAAAAAAAGAATAATAAAAATAACGCATTTATACTTTTCAAAGAATGTTTGTTTTTCATTACTGTATCGATTTGAGAACTTGCACAACTTTGTAGTTTTATATCGAACAAAACAAAATTTCTGGAACGAGAATACGCCACAAATCTTATAAAAACAAATATACTCGTATATTCCAACGGGGTGAAAAGTTATTGAACTGCTTGTTTTCGATGTTCTTCCAATTTTATACCTTTGCCAAAGTTTTGCTATTTTATATAGAAATAGGATTGTAGGAATATTTTTATTTATATTCAATAATAAAAAATAATAAGTAATTATACTCATTTTTAAATATATAACAGGCCAAGATAACATTTTTTTTTTTTAATTATCATGTATTATTTATTTTAAGGATTTAAAAACTCCATGGTACGCCATTCTCACATCAGCACCAATGTGGACAATTTTCTTTACATCCCTAGGACACGGATGGGGCTCTGCGACTGTATTATCGGAAATGCCAACCTATTTCGATAAGGTCTTAAAGCTAGACATAAGTTCAGTAAGTAGGTACATTGTTTATCTAGAATAGTTTAGCAATATGTGTAAATCGATAGTCTCCCAACTATAGAAACTAATCAGGTTATTTTTAACCTATTTTTGCACAAGTGAATTTTGTGAAAAATATAACAAAAACTTAAAAATAAACCAAAAAAACCAGCTACAGAAAAATAAGTCACGCGCATGCCTTCTCACGCACTACTTTAAAACGTTGGAGAGAAAAAATGGCACACCAAAATTGGTGGAGGGTTTAATATTTCTTGTACGTGGGCACTTATCGTCGAGTGAGCATAACAAAAATATCAAGTTTTTAAGAGGTATGTATCAGTTGTAACGCCTATAGCCACACCTAAGCGCGAACGTCGCGATTTCGTAAATTTCTTGAACACGTATCATAGCACAATTCATTAATAAATTTTGGCATAAGAAAATTAGTCACAAATCTGCACGATAACTTTAGGACTAATACTAAAACAGAATAAATTAAAAATTTATAAAACAATAATAAGACCAATAATTTGTGCATCAGCATCACCAAGTCTTAACCACAATTTTGTAATAAACAGATATGAAGCGGCTACTTTCGACCTATGGCCATTATTATGCCTATAAGAAGATGTACGTTTGACAAAGATGTTTTACATACAACGTCAAAGGGTAAAGTATTAAAAGTCACATATGATCAACATTATTTGGACTGAATAATTATTGTTAATTACAAATAGTTTAAGTACATAGAATTGAAATCATACAATCACAAAGTCATTTAATGCTGTTTTTATAACGTATTTTGTATTTGGTGTAATGTTTGACGTGTCTTATATATTCTATGTAATGTCCAAATGATAATTTTATTTTATTTTATAACTAAAAATTGCTGAGAGAAAGATAGAGCAATAATAGGACTAGTAAAAATGAGTGAAAACAAATATAGACAGAAACAACCACCCAACTAAATAGCTTTATAATTTTTAGTTTACAAGACTATCATATTTTATTAATATTATATTGCTGTTTCTGGAATGCTAATTTATTGTACTAAAATTGTAGAAACCACTATTTTGTTCTCTGAAACTAAATTGTTATATAAATTAGTTTTTACAATATTCTTACATCAAAATTATAAAATAGGTTTCACGATAACTATAAAATTGTTACATAAAAATTTATATAACTATTCAACATTTCAGCTAATAAAATTAAATTGTTATATAGTGATTCCATATTGTTGTTTTGGATCACATTTACAACTCTTTGGTTATACAAATACAACTGTTTCTTAAGCTCACATTAACACTTTAAAAAATAGTTATATAAATATTAGTGTGAGATAATTTCGCGTCAATAGCAATTTGCTTCTGATAAACATTAAAATAACTGTAATGTAGTGTCCAAACATACTTCTGCAAATCAGCAAACTATATAGAGCTACATATTATAAATCAATAATTTTACTTGAGAATAGTATTTATCCTTTTAAAAATATTTATAAAAAAATTAATGTAACTACATTTGGTAGTACCTAAACTATATTATTTTATATTTTATGTTTGTTTAACTACTTCCCATACTGTTTGTATGTGAGTGTATAGACTGAAAATGTCAGATTTAAATAAGTAAAAAAATATAAAAAATAAGTGGTACCTGCTTTTCAAAGAATAGTAAAAAATATTAGTAAAACATTTTGCTAACGTAAAACTGTAAAACGTTTTATCTAGACAATCAAAAAAATTTATTATTCAACCAGATAATATTTATCTTCTGAATAATCATGCTACAATACTAAAAGAAAGCCATATTTTTGGTGATGTTCGTGTTAAACTTGCTTATTCTAGCAATATTATAAATTAATCTTGCTCCATAAAGCTGTAGAAATAAAATTGAATCATTTCAATTCTCAAATACTTAAATTACAAACGATTTGTCATACAGTGCAGCAATTTAAAACTATTATGCAACAAACCATGGTGAACTTATTTTGTAGAAATGACTGATACAGCTTAATAATTCTGTAACATCTGTGAATAGGTCGGTAAGTCAAAAATTGAAGTTTTTCAGTATGGCCATTTTAAACATTTTGATGTTTTCAAAAAATGCTAATTTTAAGTTGAGCTTCGTTTTTTTAGAAATAGGTTGTTAATTATGCAACCAACAATGTACATAATTATGACCTGTCAAATGATATTACTTAATGAAAAAAATCTGACTTACCTATTTATTTTATTCACCCCAAATTTGGGTGGTGTTGTTGTTGAGTTACTGATTTATTCTAGTGCAAATAAACGAGACAAGATAGTCATCAATATTTTTATTTATTTATGAAAAGCAAATTGAACTAATCCAAATAAAATACATTTTGATTGGAAAAAACTAAAAAACTACTGGTCATCTGGATCAATCTCTTCCAAATCCGGGACAATGTGCTTGGTATAGTGTGTTTTCCTCTTTTTCGGAATTTTACAGATTTGAAAGGATGAGAGACGTCTAAACTATTTTTATACTTGACTATTCCGATTTCACTGTTATACTGGAACCACTGAACTGGCTGCCACAAAAATTTTTCTTCATCAGTGTTAACTTTTTGAACGACTAAAGGCTCCTTTTCATAGACTGCTTAAGTCCAAGAAATTCTTTTGTTTCATTACCATTACTTCTAATGGTTTTTTTTTTCTCCTGCATGATCTTACCATCTGATACCAGTCGTTAGGGTGATTAATCTTCATATGAGTTTTTTTTTTCTCTATGAGAGCATGATCGGTATCACACTCCATGTGAGTGTGACCACTGACTAAAAACATAAATTAAATTTTTGTTTCACCCTGTAAAATATTAGAAAATATGAATCAAACTAAAGGCACTTTTTTTATCTTAATCGGTTGTAAGCAGGAAGGGTTAGGTTTGGCCCAGAACACTGCGGCCTCTTAAGTCTATTGTATTCCCCTGTTTTCCCCGTATTCAGGTACTATCCCTACCAAGTGTTCCTGGGGCGTTCTTTCCGGTTCTAGGCCGAAAAGGATAAAACGTCGCCTAGTAAGAGCTTCGCATTCGAAGATCGCATGGTATGAGGTTTCTTCCTCTTCCATGCAGAGTCTACACGTAATGGTATCATTATTTAATCCCACCACATGAAGGTGTTTCAGCAAGCAGTGCCCCGTTAGTAATCCCACAATGGTGGATATCTGAGGCCTTGCCAGTTGTAGTGTCTCAGTAGCCATGCGTGGGTTTGGTCCCCTTAGCATGAGCTTACTGATTCTGTGCCCTCTTATCTGTTGCCAGTGAATTTGGTGTTTTGTGGTTATCTACCTGTTCACTGCCTATCCAGCAGAGGTTCTGCTTATCCCAAATACAGGTTCGGGTCCTGTGAATGGTAGATCTGATCCCTCTTTGGCGAGTTCATCAGTCTTTTCATTTCCTTGGATACCTTTGTGCCCTGGTACCCACGCTAGTATTACCTTTTTGTGGGTTGCCAGATCATTTAGTATTCCAAGGCAGTTCCAAGCAAGCTTTGACTTAATTCGGTTTGAATCAAGAGCCTTTAAGGCTGCTTGGCTATCTCAGAGAATTAGGATGGTTTGTTTTTTGTACTTCCTTCTTAAATTCTCTCGTACACACAATTCGATTGCATGTACTTCAGCCTGAAATACAGTGGCATGTTTTCCCAGTGAGACGATGATGTCGCATTTGGGTTTAACCCCATGTACGCCACAGTCTGTTCCCTTCTTAGTTTTAGTTCCATCCGTATACCATACGAGACTGCTAAGCAAGTATTTATCTATCTCCTTATTTACCTCATTCCAGTTACAGTTGACATGGAAGTCTGTTAAAGGTTAGGAGGGGTGTCATGTGATCTGAGCCCATACATAATATAGAATCATTTACTTCATGTGTTTTTCTGGTATGTTTTATATGTCCCAGAGGGTTCCAGTTATTGGAGATTTCCAGTCCGTATGCACTCATTCTGGCCTCCCCCTTTATGACTAGGTCAAGGGGTGGGAAGTTTAGAATGATTTCCATAGAGGCTGTCCGTGTGCTTCTCAGTGCTCCACTAATACAAAGGCATGCCAGCCTCTGTACTCCTAAAAGAGTATTGATGTTTTCTGGTTTACTTTTGGCCACCAAACAACCGCTCCATAAGTTATCATAGATCTTGTAATTGCCAAATATAGCCAGTGGACCATTTTTGATTTTAATCCCCAAATGCCCGTCTCCCTACTATGAGAGACATTTTACATTTGTTGATCACTTTTTGTAAGTGGTTCCAAGTAAGTCTAGGATTAGACCCAGATATTTTACTTGGTTCGTTTTGTTTAGCCTTCCTCCAAACAGAGTCGGAGTTTCTAAAACCTCCAACCTTGTTTTTCAAGTAAAGGTTAGGAATTGTGCCTTGTCAGGGTTTACCAAGAGGTTTTCCCTAACGCACCACATTTCTGTCAGCCTAACACCTCTCTACATGAGTTCAAAGACTGTTATTTGGTGTTTCCCTCTGACAAGGATGACTATGTCATCGGCATATCCTTTAGCTCTACTTTGTTTCCAGGTATTTGGTACATGTTTATGCACCAAACTTGCCCTGTAGAGCCTAAAAATATGTGGAGCCAGCGTTTTTATTGCCAGTTGCAAAAGCACAGGCAATACATCATCTAGTCCCGGTAATTTTTATGGATTGAAGGTGCGTATTGCCCATGTTACTTTCTCTGTTGTAACTACCCGTTTAGCAGTTTTTCACTCGTGGCTGGAGACTCTGTTTTGAGAGTTCCAGTTCGTGTGGGTTTGGTTTGCTGCATTCGAGTTTGTTGTGCAATCAGAGAAATGAGTTTTAAGAAGTAGTTCTTATATTTCCATTCCAGTTTTAGTGTATAAAATCGAATTACATAAATAAAATTTTTGTTTCACCCTGTAAAATATTAGAAAATATGAATCAAACTCAAGGCACTTAAAAATGTAGTATTGTATGTGCTATATAATTAACAGTAATTCTTGCTACCCACCCAAAAAAGACTTTATTGTGGGTCGTACTTTTACAGTATGTCTAAACTGCGTTATAGATATCTTATAGGTAGATACTGCTATTTTACTATTGTCACCTTGAATTTACCTTTTATGACAAATCTAGAGTATAATTTTCACCAGATACATTTAAAGGACTAAAATGCTACTGATTTTGATATGCAACATAACCTCAAAATTGAAAATTTATAAAACGGTTATAAAAGTTTAAAAAACATTTGTTTAAAGTCTGTGTAAATGTGTAGTAACTGTCCGGTAACTGCATTTAACAAATCTTTTACAATTTACAAATGAACCAAATAGTTCTGAAATACTGCGCGTTTATTACTGTTGAAAGAATGTTCGGGAAATGTTCTTAGCTAATGTTCTGTTTTATAAATTTTGTTCTGTAAACATGTTTTTAGCAAAGATTTAACATGCATGGCGAGAGGGGGACTAGAAAATAACAATAGTAGTTTGTGCAACAAGAGTGGATATGATGACCATATCGTCTGAGTGCGATGTGGACAATCCACTCAAGTTTTACAGTATATTTTTTCGACTCCAGTATTCCGTGTGAAAGGCAAGAACGCTAACCACAGGACCACCTATTCTTTTTTTTATGCTTTAATACTCGTAATTAAATTGACTTGATATAGTTTTATTTAAAATAACAAATTATTTATAATTATAGGCGAAATAAAAATATGTTTATTCTCAATGACTAAAAAATATACTGACAATTAATTGGACAGAATTGTCACTTATTTAAAATTTTAAAAATAATATCAGTCGGTTGATCAAAATATGAACGGTGATTGGTGGATTTCATTTTTTTCAGTGTTCTTACTACCTAGAATGGGTATGAAATATATTCGTTCAGTTGATGGCAACAACATACTTTTTCGTTTTATAATCTGTGCGTAGATAAGCTAATATCCATGTCCATGTGGGTGTAGAAAAAAATTGTAATTGTAACTTAGAACCGGCAGGAACAAAGTGATAAGTAGGACAAGATCTTAATGGTTTCATAAAAGTTCAAAAAGCAGCACTATCTCTATAAGGGATGTTAAACCTTGGACACACATAAAATTAAAGAATTTCTGCTTAAAAACAGGGTATGCTACATGACATCACTATAGAATATTTACAACCTAGAAAATCCTAAAGGTATTACAAATAGGGTCATGTTAAAGGTTTAGAATCCCATAAAATATGTATCTGTAATATTTGTTTTCTTTGATTCTACAACAGAATTCTGCATCGGAAATTCAAAATTTCAGTAAACTAGAACTGTGATCATAGGGAGAGGAAAATTGAAACATGCGTTTTAAGAAAGAATAGATTTCATGTTATATTTAAATATCCATGGAATAATACCAATTATGTTTCGTGAATTTTTTGTTTCCAGTTGAATTAAAGCATGTAAATGCAGGTACCCCTTTAGCATTCTGTTTATCGAAAAAATATTATTTCTAATTTTACTGTATTTTTTTTCGACTATAGGTGTAGTTTGGATCAGATTTTTATCAAAATGGGTAGGTAATTAGATTTCGTCCATTGGACGTGTAGGTACATCAATTTTTCTACAATTACATTCATTGGAATCCATATGGTCCATAAATTACACTTCCTGAACAATTTATTGACAAAATAAATAACAGAATTGTACGGCACAATAATATTAGTTTGAATAAAGTCCAATGGAAAATGTTAAATAAGGTAATTTGCATAAACGTTTGCGGTATTTTTTTATTTTAACTATAGAATGTCACAAAATGTGGTATATTAATTTCAAATTTAACACAAACAGCAAAACTGATTGAGGTGTATAAAATGTAAAAATTAGTTCTGAGGCTCAAAAAACAGGTTTTTAAGAAGGAATTAAATTTGCACGCCACAAATTTTCGAATCTATGGTAGATGCGCGCGTGGTACTTGCGGCCACTATCTAAAAGTGTGGTATTTGCGCCCTTTCGTAGTTTTTGAGCTTACCTGCATTTCAGAAAAGGCCAATGGCATTTGCGCCCTGTTTGTATTTATAGAAAGATGCGTAAACTTAAAATATCTGCGATTCATTTTTAATAATCTAAGTTTGATTATTTTTACTAAAAAATATGCAAGCGTCTTTAATTCGTTTTATTAATAAAATGCTCCATTATTATTATTATTATTTTTAATACACTACCATAAAGTACAAACGTAAAATGTTACCCTTTCCACTAATTTCTGTATGGTAAAAGATCGATATAAGATTTTTATTTCCGAGGAAGCGTAATTGTACAATAAAAAATGTATTTTAATTTTAACCTTTTTGTAAGACAAGTTTAAATGGCAACAGGGGTCGATTGATATCTTATTTGAAAATATTTTTAATTCTTTATTTAAATTATTTTAAATTGGCTTCATTAATTTTTGACTTAAATTAAAAATACATTAACTAAACAGACAAAACACCTGGACACTGGGTTATTATTTAGGGCGTACATATGAATTGTGGACCAAAAACCATAGACGTTTTTCAGATTCTGCATTGTGTTTTTAATGACCTAATTGTATTTTAGTTTCGTTCTAGCATTTTTTTATTTTTAAATAAATACCAACCGGTATAATGTAAATTAACTAGATTTTTAATAATTATAGGAATATATTATTAGAACACAGCTGAAAAATCATATAACTCATTCCAAATTTCTCACTCATATAATGCTTGTTTTATTATTAATTTATTTAATGTCGGCATATTTCTACACTACGAGGTTCAAACACCGACGCTAGTAAGCACGCTACCCTTAATTATCAGAAATTTAGCCGAATCTTCTGGTGTTCCAACCAGAGGTAAGAATTTTTAACGATCCCAACATCCATTGACTTGGGACCGACTGCTCTAGATCTCCTCCAAAAGATGGCACACCCCATGCTATTCCTCGTACTCATTTATAAAACGCCTGTCCGCTGAAGTATGCAACTACGCAAGTAGTGTGTTCGGACTTACGCCGACTTTCATTATGATGGTTACTCATCCAACTACTAACTGCGCTCGGCCTGGCTCGAATACAGATATCGATCGATACACAATAATGCTAAATTCACACAACTTATAGTTTAAACCATGCTGCGAAGGCTACGCAATGAGTTATGGACACAGATCTGGAGTGTTTTTATTACAGTGAGCTGCCATCTTTACTTGTTGGATTAGCGAGCGTGCACAGAAAGCAGTAAACAAGTCCGTACTTAGAATATTGGACAAAATAAAACTATTTTGTTTTTATTGTGATATGTGCGGTTTTATAGTCCAGTATAAAGCCCAATTTATAAATTTTTGCCACGGTGACTACACACGTGTGGACCTGTGCATTGTCTTAAACAATTTTTTTTTCTTGCCAAATGTGGTTGTTTTTGTTTTAAAACAGTACTGAATATGTCCAAATGCTCTGAATAATATTCGCCGCTGATATTTTTATCCTTTTCAAGGTAATCAATGTGAATGTCATCGTGTGCATTCCAGAAAACTGCGTCCATGACCTTGTTGGCGGACAGACCCACCTTGGCCTTCTTTGGTGCACGATTACCCGGAAAAACCCACTGTCTTGTTACTTGATCTCTGGTGTGGTATGATGAATCCATGCTTCGTCTGTGGTAACGAAACGACGCAAAAATTCGTTAGGATTGCAAATGAACATCACCAAACACTCCTTTGAAGTGCGCTTATGGTCGAGTGTGAACAATTGCGGCACCCTTCGCGCGGATAGCTTCTTCATGTCTACAGCTACCTCAGATACTTTCATTCTCTGATCGTCCCATACCATTCCATCGATTTTATCGATAGTTACTGGCGTGACGACCTCTTTTGGGCGACCTGTACTAGTCCAGTCATTATAGTAAGTTCACCTCGGAATTCGAGATACCCAGCTGTAAGTCTTTAAATACTTGTATATTGACACCCTAAAAGTTGTCTCAAAACCTACATATGGTAGGGTGTGCGCAACTATTAAATTTCAAGGTCAAAGGTCACAAAAATCGGTTTTTTGCGTTTTTTTTGTAAATATCTCATTTTCTATGGGTTTTTTGCTATTTGTATTTATTATCAATATTGTAGAATACAAAATTCTCTACAAATTTTGTTTAAAAAAATTCAGACTACAGTAAGAACGTAAAAGCTATGGAGCAGCAGAGAAGAACTGCTGCACTTTCAAAAACGTATGAAGTCTGTTTCGATGAAACAATGGTTGTACCAGTTACACAAGAAAAATTCTCATCAAATCGAAATAGCAAAGATATGCTCATTAATATGTTAATTGAAAAATTACAAGCTGCAAATATTACCAGGTATGGGGTTGGGCAATGCGAAACGATTTTCTGGAACCTATCATGACAATTTTACCACCTGCTCCAGAAGATTTGCTAAATACAATTTTCTGCAACTGCAAGATTGGTTGTCGTTCGCGATGCGGATCCAGGAAAGCAGGCTTGCAATGCTCTTTAGCTTGTGGCCAATGTATTCTATTTTTTTACTTTTAATAAAAATAAATGTATTGAATGATATTTTTTAATAAAAAGATTAATTCATAATTTATTTGTTTTTTTTTTTTTCATCATGTAAGAAGTTACTAATATTAATTAGAATAAAATTCAAATATATTTCCTATATTTTTATTAACAATGCTGCAAAATTCTGTACAAATTTTGTTTAAAAAATTTTTTCATACGGTGAACCGTTTTCGAGATAGAGGGCGGAGAGCGCACGGTCACAGCATCACTTCAGGGTATCTATTCTTGAATCTCAGGGAGTAGAAATTTTGAGGGAAGAATGAGACAAAAATACAAATTTTGCGCGTTGCAGATAAAGAGGCAAAACCGGTTTTCTATTCCCTCGAATTCAAGAATAGCTACCCATGTCGACCGGTGCCTCCGGTCGAAAACGCGCCATATATAGTTGATGAGCTATCGATAAATCAATGATTATAAATATTTGTCAATTTTTATTAACTATTATATTATATTTTATAATTTTTTTCCTAACCTATCCACTTTTTATTCAGTATTAATTTATTTAACAACACGTACCTGCCCATGTAATTGCAGAATTGTTAATGAAAATATAGGAATTATATTTGAATTTTATCCTAATTAATATCAATAACTTCTTACATGATGAAAAAAAAACAAATAAATTATGAATTAATCTTTTTATTAAAAAATATCATTCAATACATTTATTTTTATTAAAAGTAAAAAAATGGAATAAAGGGTACAGAAACAACAATTTATAATTTTAATCATCTTCCTCTTCATCGTCGTCTTCCGGCTGCTGGTAAATTTCAAACTGGTCTTCATTATCGTCTTCAACGACATTTGTTTCAAGTTCTTCCATGATTTCGGGGTCAAAGGTTCCATCTTCGTTAATGTCGCTCTGATATGGTAGAGCATTGAGACAAGCTTGCCCATTACATTGGCCACAAGCTAAAGAGCATTGCAAGCCCGCTTTCCTGCATCCGCATCGCGAACCACAACCACTCTTGCAGTTGCAGAAAATTGTATTTAGCAAATCTTCTGAAGCAGGTGGTAAAATTGTCATGATAGGCTCCAGAAAATCGTTCCGCATTGCCCAACCCCATATCTGGTAATATTTGCAGCTTGTAATTTTTCAATTAACATATTAATGAGCATATCTTTGTTATTTCGATTTGATAAGAATTTTTCTTGAGTAACTGGTACAACCATTGTTTCATCGAAACAGACTTCATACGTTTTTGAAAGGGCAGCAGTTTTTCTCTGCTGCTCCATAGCTTTTACGTTCTTACTGTAGTCTGAATTTTTTTAAACAAAATTTGTAGAGAATTTTGTATTCTACAATATTGATAATAAATACAAATAGCAAAAAACCCATATGAAATGAGATATTTACAAAAAAAAGCGCAAAAAACCGATTTTTGTGACCTTTGACCTTCAAATTTAATAGTTGCGTACACCCTACCATATGTAGGTTTTGAGACAAGTTTTATGGTGTCAATATACAAGTATTTACATACTTACAGCTAGGTATCTCGAATTCCGAGATTCTTACCTAAATTTAAGCTTAAATGACTGGACTATACGTTCGGCGTCAACGAAACTCAGTAAACCACTTATTAACCATTAAAATTAATGGTACAGAGTCTTTATAGTATTTATCAAGCCTTTCCTAGGCTTCGGTGACGGTTTCTTTATACAAATAATGATGCTTAATCAGCACACGAACTTCAATGTATTACATTTTGGTTTAAATTCACGAAGTTGTCTACTTTCAATGGATGCCAAACAGAAACTAAATGGCGCAGCTTGCTTAAAATTGTTTAGGAGTCTAATAATAAAAATTGGCAGTTTAGAGCGTGTGGCACTTAAAGTTACTGACTTGTCAAACTATCCTAGGGATATTTTTACAATTTTAGACTACATTGGCTGCGTTTGTTTATCCACATCAAATGCATAAAAGATGATGTGGATCTTTTATCACGTGATTCAAGATACGTAAATATAGTTGGAGCAAATGCGTCCAATGTGGATAAATAAACGCTCGAGAGGTAAAAAATCGAATATGGATATTTAAACGTAGCAAATCTATTATACATTGTGTGGATTTTTCTTCCTTTTTGGGCTAATATTAAGACCAATTTTAAAAGTTTGTTATTTGAAATTTTTTGATAGTAGGCAGTTTTATTTTTTTAGAAAACTTTCTATGTGGCGTGTCTTCGTTTTATTTGCAATATATTCGAGATTTGCGAATAATGTGAAGCACACGTTATATTTATAGAGTACAATGAAATTTAATAGATTCCCATTATTATTAGATATTGCTGGTTTAAGAACTATAGGCATATGTGTTCATATTTTAAGTGTTTTCTTGTACCTGGAAAGTACTTGAAAGTGTTTTAAGCAAATTATATGTGTAAGGTTAATATTTAAATTTTTACAGGTAATATAACATTGCAGTGTATCATACCAATTTTTAACAACAGTTATAACTAAACTGTCCATTGCAAGTAAACTGTCATTATTTTAAGTCACATTCAGAAACATGTAATGATCGTGTCAAATGATTATTCATTGCTCAGAAAGCCCGTTTTATAATATGTTGATTCTCCTATGCTTATACATTTGCTGACGCCGCCTTAAAAGTATTTTCAGTTTGGTAAAAAGAACTGATCCGTTTAGTTCGTTATCATTGATTAAAATGATAATATCGGTTTGCTTATGCTATATTATTTGCATACATTAAACTGTCTATAGCTTTATTTTTTGCCAGTAGCGCAGTTAACAAAAACGGGTTGAATACTGATCAATGCTGATATGCAAACATGGCTTTGCTTTATTAGTTTGTACCAAATATATTTTTAAATAATCTACTTTCTAGCTGCCATGTCTGTATTCTGTAAAAAAAACATGTTTTAATCGAACGGAAGAAATAATAGAATAATTGCAAAAATGCTTTTCATTTTTTTTTTTAGAACGGGATGTTGTCGTCATTGCCTTACGTGGGTAATTTTTTCACGACCTTCGCCATGGGATTTTCCTCAGATTATTTAATTAATAAAGGATATTTGTCTAGGACCAATGCCAGAAAATTATTTACAGCTATTGGTAAGTAGATAAATATAAATAAGAAATAAGAAATGAAAAAAAGTGTTAGGATTCACGTCAAAAATTTTATCACAAAAATAAATCATAGGTAGAGGTGGAAAAGAAAAACTGAAATTTTCGCATAGGAAGTTCTTTTCCTAATGGATGGGTAATTTTGAAAAAATAAATAAAAATTATGTAATGAAAACTGAAACATAAAAAGAATTATAGAAATATCTATTTTACATTTAGTTAGGAATATTTAAATTTTATTTTATATCGTAAGATCCATTAGTTTTATTAATTTTTTGGATTTTATTGGTAATAAATACATTTTTATTATTATTATTATTGTTATTATTATTATTATTATTATTATTATTATTATTATTATTATTATTATTAATATTATTATTAATATTATTATTATTATTATTATTATTATTATTATTATTATTATTATTATTATTATTATTATTATTATTATTATTATTATTATTATTATTATTATTATTATTATTATTATTATTATTATTATTATTATTATTATTATTATTATTATTATTATTATTATTATTATTATTATTATTATTATTATTATTATTATTATTATTATTATTATTATTATTATTATTATTATTATTATTATTATTATTATTATTATTATTATTATTATTATTATTATTATTATTATTATTATTATTATTATTATTATTATTATTATTATTATTATTATTATTATTATTATTATTATTATTATTATTATTATTATTATTATTATTATTATTATTATTATTATTATTATTATTATTATTATTATTATTATTATTATTATTATTATTATTATTATTATTATTATTATTATTATTATTATTATTATTATTATTATTATTATTATTATTATTATTATTATTATTATTATTATTATTATTATTATTATTATTATTATTATTATTATTATTATTATTATTATTATTATTATTATTATTATTATTATTATTATTATTATTATTATTATTATTATTATTATTATTATTATTATTATTATTATTATTATTATTATTATTATTATTATTATTATTATTATTATTATTATTATTATTATTATTATTATTATTATTATTATTATTATTATTATTATTATTATTATTATTATTATTATTATTATTATTATTATTATTATTATTATTATTATTATTATTATTATTATTATTATTATTATTATTATTATTATTATTATTATTATTATTATTATTATTATTATTATTATTATTATTATTATTATTATTATTATTATTATTATTATTATTATTATTATTATTATTATTATTATTATTATTATTATTATTATTATTATTATTATTATTATTATTATTATTATTATTATTATTATTATTATTATTATTATTATTATTATTATTATTATTATTATTATTATTATTATTATTATTATTATTATTATTATTATTATTATTATTATTATTATTATTATTATTATTATTATTATTATTATTATTATTATTATTATTATTATTATTATTATTATTATTATTATTATTATTATTATTATTATTATTATTATTATTATTATTATTATTATTATTATTATTATTATTATTATTATTATTATTATAAGAACTAATTCGATACAAGACTGGGTTATTTACCATGAATCGCGAAAAAACTATAAACGCGCAATTAGAAGCGAAAAACGCAATGCTTATAGCCAGGAGATACTTCAATCCGACAATAGGAATAAGACAATATGGAAACTAGTAAACCAAGAAAGGAATACTAACTGCAATCATAATACAATAACTAATTTATCTTCTGACGATTTCAGTGCTTTTTTCGCATCTATAGCAGATAAAATAGTGAGTACAATAGAAAATGTCGGACATGACCCAAGTATCTTTTTACATAATGTTAAAAAACCTTTAAATTCCTTTTTTATGGGACCCATAACTAATTCGGATGTAAAGGAGGCGCTATTAAGTCTAAACCAATCTTCGTGCATGGATTGTTATGGACTAAATACTTATATACTTAAACCAGCATCTAATATACTTGCTGAACCACTTAACATTCTGTTTAATGCATGCTTGAGAACGGGAGTATGGCCCAATAATCTTAAAATAAATAAAGTTATACCTATATTAAAGAAGGGAAATTCTAATCAACCTGATAACTACAGGCCAATAGCAATTGTCCCTTTAATAGGAAAAATTTTTGAAACCTTATTAAAACATAAGCTAATTGATTATCTCGAAAATAAAAATATACTCTCTCCATCACAATTCGGTTTCAGAAAAAATAGATCAACCGTAAAAGCTTTAACAGCAGTTGTAGAGAGCGTAGTCGAGGGTTTTGATGAGGGAAAAAGCACTACAGCTACCCTTTGTGATTTGACAAAGGCTTTCGACTGCGTTAATATAGATGTGCTGCTATATAAACTCGAATACTACGGAATAAGAGGGAATGAATTAAATCTACTTGCATCATATCTCACAAATAGAATGCAGTACGTCAGCTACAATGGTATCGAGTCTAAATTAGTCACCACCAATAGAGGCGTTCCACAGGGTTCCGTTTTGGGCCCTATCTTATTTCTGATATATATTAATGATCTACCCGATACCGTTGGCCTGGGTACTAGTGTCCTATTTGCTGATGACACAACATTTCTATCGAAAAATAATTCCGATTTAATGAAGGATGACATGACATTGGCAAAAAACTGGTTCGCGTCAAATGAGTTAAAACTAAACGACACAAAAACTCAAAACATAACGTTTACAGCCAGTAAACTTGTGGAAAAGCAAACTCCAGTAAAGCTGTTAGGGGCGATACTAGACGCGGGACTAAACTGGGCTCCCCATATTCAGAGTATCTGCGCCAAGATGTCGTCACAAATATTTGCATTAAGGCAAATGTCTAAGTTCCTAAGCAAGACTATATTGAGAACTGTGTATTACGCCATTGTCCATAGTCATATGCAATATG
Organism: Psylliodes chrysocephalus; assembly: GCA_927349885.1. Lineage (NCBI taxonomy): Eukaryota > Metazoa > Arthropoda > Insecta > Coleoptera > Chrysomelidae > Psylliodes > Psylliodes chrysocephalus. Next base: position 23,278,671 of record OV651816.1, read on the forward strand.
GCGTCATACTCTGGGGCAGAGCTACTATGGCCTATAAGGTATTTATTCTTCAAAAACAGGCTATTCGTATACTAGAAGACACAGATTATGACGCCTCCTGCAGACCTTTATTTATAAAACATAAAATTCTACCTATGCCGTGCGTGTATATTTTGGAAACGCTTACAACGATACATGAGAAGCTAAATATTTTAACTACCCATTCTGACACGCACGGTTACATAACAAGAGGCTCAGAAAACCTTGTACCTCTATGGTCAAGAATATGTACAAGTAAAAACAATAAATTAGATACTAATATTTATAACAAATTTTTAACATTACATCAACATGCTAACCTTAAGAACTTGTCTAAAAATAGGTTTAGAAATATTACCAAAGAATTCCTACTAAAATATTGTTTTTACAGTATTGAAGAATATCTAAACATTTCTATGTAAATATGTTTTAATTTGTTTTTGTATTTGTTATACCAGTTGACATGATTGACTTAGTTGATGTAAGATTTTAACTGTACTGTAAAAAATACGTGTAAAATTAACTAATTTTTTTTTTTATAACTTGTTTTTATATTTTATTATAGTTTCTATATTAGTTGACTTAGTAGTCAAATAATTCTATGTTTTATTTACTTATTTTGACTGCATGTACTGTTATGTATGAAAAATGTCAATAAATACTACTACTACTACTACTACTATTATTATTATTATTATTATTATTATTATTATTATTATTATTATTATTATTATTATTATTATTATTATTATTATTATTATTATTAATTATTATTATTATTATTATTATTATTATTATTATTATTATTATTATTATTATTATTATTATTATTATTATTATTATTATTATTATTATTATTATTATTATTATTATTATTATTATTATTATTATTATTATTATTATTATTATTATTATTATTATTATTATTATTATTATTATTATTATTATTATTATTATTATTATTATTATTATTATTATTTTTTTTTTTTTTTTTTTTTTTTTTAATTTGGTGTCATCGGCGTCGACTACCACGGCCATTAGCCTCGTGTTCTGTGTAGGCTTTGTTACTATTTCCCAGCGCCACTTTAGGAACAGCACTGTTAATTAGAACCCAACAGTGAATGGTCGAGTGGGGAATCCTACCAAGGCATCAGAATTAATTTTAAATAATTAAATTAAATGAAAAAATCCCGGCCAACGGTGGGATTCGAACCTGAGACCTTCCGATCTCAAAGTCATGACTCTAACCACTGAGCCAACCCACCCCCCTATATTATTATTATTATTATTATTATTATTATTATTATTATTATTATTATTATTATTATTATTATTATTATTATTATTATTATTATTATTATTATTATTATTATTATTATTATTATTATTATTATTATTATTATTATTATTATTATTATTATTATTATTATTATTATTATTATTATTATTATTATTATTATTATTATTATTATTATTATTATTATTATTATGCTGGTATATACTTAAACCAGCATCTAATATACTTGCTGAACCACTTAACATTCTGTTTAATGCATGCTTGAGAACGGGAGTATGGCCCAATAATCTTAAAATAAATAAAGTTATACCTATATTAAAGAAGGGAAATTCTAATCAACCTGATAACTACAGGCCAATAGCAATTGTCCCTTTAATAGGAAAAATTTTTGAAACCTTATTAAAACATAAGCTAATTGATTATCTCGAAAATAAAAATATACTCTCTCCATCACAATTCGGTTTCAGAAAAAATAGATCAACCGTAAAAGCTTTAACAGCAGTTGTAGAGAGCGTAGTCGAGGGTTTTGATGAGGGAAAAAGCACTACAGCTACCCTTTGTGATTTGACAAAGGCTTTCGACTGCGTTAATATAGATGTGCTGCTATATAAACTCGAATACTACGGAATAAGAGGGAATGAATTAAATCTACTTGCATCATATCTCACAAATAGAATGCAGTACGTCAGCTACAATGGTATCGAGTCTAAATTAGTCACCACCAATAGAGGCGTTCCACAGGGTTCCGTTTTGGGCCCTATCTTATTTCTGATATATATTAATGATCTACCCGATACCGTTGGCCTGGGTACTAGTGTCCTATTTGCTGATGACACAACATTTCTATCGAAAAATAATTCCGATTTAATGAAGGATGACATGACATTGGCAAAAAACTGGTTCGCGTCAAATGAGTTAAAACTAAACGACACAAAAACTCAAAACATAACGTTTACAGCCAGTAAACTTGTGGAAAAGCAAACTCCAGTAAAGCTGTTAGGGGCGATACTAGACGCGGGACTAAACTGGGCTCCCCATATTCAGAGTATCTGCGCCAAGATGTCGTCACAAATATTTGCATTAAGGCAAATGTCTAAGTTCCTAAGCAAGACTATATTGAGAACTGTGTATTACGCCATTGTCCATAGTCATATGCAATATGGCGTCATACTCTGGGGCAGAGCTACTATGGCCTATAAGGTATTTATTCTTCAAAAACAGGCTATTCGTATACTAGAAGACACAGATTATGACGCCTCCTGCAGACCTTTATTTATAAAACATAAAATTCTACCTATGCCGTGCGTGTATATTTTGGAAACGCTTACAACGATACATGAGAAGCTAAATATTTTAACTACTCATTCTGACACGCACGGTTACATAACAAGAGGCTCAGAAAACCTTGTACCTCTATGGTCAAGAATATGTACAAGTAAAAACAATAAATTAGATACTAATATTTATAACAAATTTTTAACATTACATCAACATGCTAACCTTAAGAACTTGTCTAAAAATAGGTTTAGAAATATTACCAAAGAATTCCTACTAAAATATTGTTTTTACAGTATTGAAGAATATCTAAACATTTCTATGTAAATATGTTTTAATTTGTTTTTGTATTTGTTATACCAGTTGACATGATTGACTTAGTTGATGTAAGATTTTAACTGTACTGTAAAAAATACGTGTAAAATTAACTAATTTTTTTTTTTTATAACTTGTTTTTATATTTTATTATAGTTTCTATATTAGTTGACTTAGTAGTCAAATAATTCTATGTTTTATTTACTTATTTTGACTGCATGTACTGTTATGTATGAAAAATGTCAATAAATACTACTACTACTACTACTACTATTATTATTATTATTATTATTATTATTATTATTATTATTATTATTATTATTATTATTATTATTATTATTATTATTATTATTATTATTATTATTATTATTATTATTATTATTATTTTTAGGCAGTTTTTGTCCAGGAATTTTATTTCTAATATTCGGATTCTTACCAGAAGGTACCAATGAATATTTAGTAGTAGCTATTTTAGTTGCATCCGTATCCATTCATTCTGCGGTATGTTCTGGGTATAATATCAATCATTACGATCTATCACCGAATTTCTCCGGTACCCTCATGGGAATTATCAACGAAGGAGAGGAACTCTTGTCGATTATAACTCCCCTAGCAGTGCAATTTATAGTGACAGATGAGGTAAAGTATACATTTACAATTTACCTACATGGGTGAGTGACGAATAATTTCATTTTATAACTAATGCGGAAACAATTAGAATATAATGGGTATACAGTAGTATGGGATCAAATGTCAAGAGATTATCCAGTGTAATAATAAAACACAGTTGAGTATTAAAACATGTCCGAAAATTGCTCAGGCGCCACGGTCCTATGACGCTTTACGTCAGTGTCCAACAAGCATTGTATGTAGGGAAATGAAAGACCCAATAAGTGGTACTCTACATTTAACTTTTATAATTAAAAGGATGGCATATATAGGACAATACGTTCGATAGTCGGCAAGTCACTTAGCCATCAAATTTAGTTAATAGGCCTCCATTTTCCCTTTAATGTCTAGAAATAAATATATTGGCAATTAATGACCTATTTATGGCAAGTGAACGGGAAATTGCCGGCCCTTTACCATATTAATACTGACTGCTCAATAAAGGCCATGTGCCAGGCACGTGACAAGACAGACGATTCGATAGTGCCTCTCTGTATAATAGTACATTTTGAACTATAAACTATATACTAAAACAGAAGGCATTCCAATATAGAATATTGTTGAGATTTTATTTAATTCAGCTACATTATATAATAATAGATAAAAAATGTATTCTACAAAAAGTATATTCATAAAGTATTCTAAATTAACTACATATAAAAGTAAGAAATTACAATGGGATAGTAAATACCAGCAATCCTAAACTGGTTGCATAATACATTTCCACTTGTTGAGTATGTAACAAGCGATCATCGATGTCTTCATCTATAAATGCTGGACTCAACCCTCCTGGACTGTTGGGGTTGGGTCTGCGGTAGTTAAAGGCCCTTTGTTTTACCAAGTTACAGTTACTTAGCCTTCTAAGGCCATCATCAACCAACATAATTCTGGGCCACTATCGAAAGGCCAAAAATGGGCTTTTATCTTTCAATCGTTAATTTTTCCTTCAATTAGAGCAAAAGGGTATCAATATCTCGGCAACTCATTGTTTTTTGGGTTAGGTAAAAAATGTGTTTGATCGACTGTTAATGAATTTTTGTACATTGTAACACTATGTAAATAAAAACAAAGCTTTAACACTCGATCAATCACATTTTTTCACATAGGACCGTAACGCCTTAGGGAGACATTTTCGGACATGGGTTCTTGTACTGAAATGTTTTCTATTATTGCACTGAATAACCTCTTAATCCCATAATATTAGAATTGTCATAAATTATTGTTTTTTTATTATGGCTCTGGAAAGTTGTTTGAGGGTGAGCTAAATTTTACTGCACTAAGACTAGATTAGGCCCATTGTGCCTAATTTAGGTAGGAGTATCTAGAAAATGTCTCATAGCTAGTCAAAAATCTTGCTGTTCTTTGATTTGCTGATGGATGTCATTGATAAATACAAGTTAACACCAGAAAAGATATGAAACTGTGATGAAATGGGAATATCTATTGATCCAGAAACAAGATCTAAAATAATCGCACAAAATGCAAGTTGGAGCGTTGACTTCAGCTGAAAAAGGTGCTACAGTTAGAGTTAAAGTATGCTTCAATGTAGTTGAAAGTTACACGCCACCCATGTTTATATTTCCAAAGGTAAGAATGAACCCCGAACTAATTAAAGACTATCCTCCTAAAGCATGTCATCCGCCTGGTTGGATGCAGACCGATGTATTCATTAAATAGTTTTGAAAAGTTTAAGGAGCTTTCTGGTGCGTCCAATGAATCACCAGTTATCCTATTACTGGATGATCATCATTCGCAAATTTGTTTTGGGCGAGAGTTCAGTGTTGGAAATGTAAGAGATGAGATCACTACTCATGCGCAGGCGAAAAAAGATGAATCAGTTTATCTTTGCACAATATGCCAATAGACTTAAATTTCTTTATTTTTTAATTCTTTATCATACTCCATATGTAAGGTAAAACAAGGAATTTTCACCTTGTTAACTAAAACATGTTTTTTTTTAAATAATAGTTTATTAACATTTTTTACCCCAATTTTTTATTATATTTTGCATATTATGAGCACATTCTTACATTTAACGACAATTTTAGTATCAAGTAATCCTGACCCAAACCTTACCCCACCTCACCCCGACTTCCCCTATAGGATATTTCATTTAAAATAATGTTTGAGAGCATTTTAACAAAATTCATTAATAGCCACACGGCTTTATATTTTTTTTCTGTATATGCAGTAACAAAGATAATAAAGGGTAGGTAAAGGAATACCATTTCAAATCTATTTGTTGTAAAAGTTCAAATCGAAATAGTATATTAAAGTATAAGTGGATATAACGGTCTTTAAAACACGCGCGATTTTTCGAGCACGACGGCGCAGCCGGAGGGCTCGAAATAGAGCAAGTGTTTTAAAGACCAGTTATCCACGAATACTTTACGCTTTTTTTTTATTGGTATACTTTGAAATTCTAAATATTGGTATTATTTCTACAAAAAAGTGGAAATAAGAACTAATAACTGAAAATGGTTGAATTTGTGATGTAACATCAGTATATCTCGTTATCATGAAAATGAGACCAACAAATTTTTTTTTAATCTGTTACGTAAGATTAATTATCGCAACAGTTGTTATTGTTTAAAATGAGTTCAAATATTAAGTATTTAAATACTAAAGCAGAATCGCGCTTAATACCACAAAAATCCGAAGCGGTTTATAAAAAAGAATACGATAAATTCAATACGTGGATGGAAGAGCAAATGGTTACACATATAGATGAACGAGTTGTTCTCGCTTATCTCCAGAAAATGTCGGAACAGTATAAAGTATCGACTATGTGGACTATCTATTCAAAATTACAAAGTATGTTGAGGATAAACAAAGGGGTCGATATAAAATCGTTCGTCAAAGTCATTCATGAAGGAAATTAGCAAAAATGAGGTAGTCAAGAAAGCATATGTATTCGAGAAAGACGATTTGCGGAAGTTTTTTACAGATGCCCCAGACATTACGTATTTATTTTGAAAAATTTTTTGAAAAATTTTTTAGAAATATTTTATTTGATATTACAGGGCACTCCTGTCAGAATAATATTTAAAAAGTTGGCATTTAGACATCACGTTTCTCGGGTTGTTGATGTTGCCATGGTAACTTCAAAACGCGCGTTTTTAAAGTTCGTTTTAAACACGCTGAGGCGTACATTAAATAAGTAAAATAGGGTACCAATAAAAAAATATTATAATCGACTAGGACTACCTTATTTCAACGACTTATAATAGGGTTCTTAAAAGAAAATGTAGGATTAATGTTCACCGAAAGTTCGTTTTTCTTACAAAATTAGGCATTCCAACGACTTGTCAAAATGCTGGAACTGTCAGAGTTTAGATATGGCAATCCTGTGGACCTGTTGTCAATGATACATATATAGTTATATAGATTGCTTAAAGCAGGTCGTTTGCAAGCGGCCATATTGCCTGACAAGTGTTCATTAATTTGAATCAGTTTTAAAACAAATTTTAAGCCTTTGAATACAGTAACAAAAATAATTACCAACATTTTTACGGCTCAACTTTCATTTAGCCGAAATCTGTTAAGCAAAAACTGTTGTCATAATAACAATTGTGATGGCTATTAGTAAACAAAAACCCTAATCTTATGTTGAGGAAATGCGTAGTTGCCAAGTTCTAGATGATTACGGCTTTTGTTTAATAGCATTTAACTGAAATAAGTTATGCAAAAAATGTTGCCATGGGCACGCTTGTCATGTTACCGACTAAATAAAAACCCAAATCTCGTGGTGGGAAAATGCGTATTTGCCAAGTTATAGATCATTTAATGTACACTTTAGTTTAGCCGAAATCAGTTACGGAAAAACTGTTTCCATGGAAACGCTTATCATGCTAAGGACTAACAAAAATCCAAATCCGGCAGTGAGGAAATGCGTAGTTGCCAAGTTATAGATAATTTAATTTTCACTTTAGTTAAGCCGAAATCAGTTATGAAGAAACTGTTGCCATGGAAACGCTTATTATGCTAACGACTAAACAGAGACCCAAATCTCGTGGTGAGGAAATGCGTAGTTGCCAAGTAGTGGTTAGTAGGTGGGTGGAACGAGCGTAGCGTGATCTTATGATGTAGGTGGAAAAAGAGCACGCCTGACCGACGTTTCGAAATTCGCGCGCGCGAATTTCGATACATCGACCGGGCGCGCTTGCTTCGCTCGCTTTCCTCTGTAGTAGATAAGAGGTGGCTGGAAGGAGCGTAGCGTGATCTTACGATGTGGGTGGAAAAAGGGCGTGTCTGGCTGACGTTTTTAAATTTGCGCGCACGAATTTCCAAACGTCGGCCGGGCGCGCTCGCTTTCCTCTGTAGTAGTTAAGAGGAGGGTGGCAGGAGGGTGGGAGGAGCGTAGCGTGATCTTACGATGTAGATGGAAAAAGGGCGCGCCCGGCCGATGTTTCGAAATTCGCGCGCGCGAATTTCGAAACGTCGGCCAGGCGCGCTTGCTTCGCTCGCTTTCCTCTGTAGTAGGTTGTGGGTGGGAGAAGCGTAGCGTGATCTTATAGAGAAACTGTTGCCATGGAAACGTTTGTCATGCTAATGACTAAACAGATCCCGTAGTGAGAAAATGCCTAGTTGCCAAGTTATAGATGGTTTCATTTTCACTTTAGTTCAGATTAGGATATTGTGTTAAGAGTTAATCCAAATATAAGGGGCAACTACGCATTTCCTCACCACTAGATTTAGGTTTTTGTTTAGTCGACATCACGACATCTCCATAACCGATTTCAGCTAAACTAAAGTGAAAATTAAATGACCTGTAACTTGCCAACTATGCATTTTCTTACCACAGGATTTGGGTTTTTGTTTAGTCGTTACCATGACAAGTGTCTCTATGGCAAGAGTTTCTCCGTAACTGATTATAGCTAAATTAAATCATCTGTAACTTGGCAAATCGCATTTTCTCACCATAGGATTTGGCTTTTTGTTTAGTCGTTACTATGTCAAGCGTTCCCATGGCAACAGTTTCATCATAACTGATTTCGTCTAAACTAAAGTGAATATTAAATCATCTATAACTTGGCAACTATGCATTTCCTCACCACGAGATTTGGGTTTTTCTTTACTGGTTACCTTGACAACGGTTGCCATGGCAACAATTTTTACGTAACTGATTTCCGCTAAACGAAAGTTAACCCATTTTTACTTCAAGGCATAAGCTTATGTCTATTTTGAAAAACATGGATGATCAATCTATATAACTATCTATTTCATTGACCCTGTTAAATCACCTAGCCTACAGGGTTGTCATAATGTTGCCATATCATAATCTGTTTAAAACCCACTGGTAGCCATTTTGTTTGAAATGCCTAATAAAAAGTAATATGTTTTAAATAACCAGTGCGATTTTATAATTCTTATAATTAATTTAAAATTTGTGTCGTTTTTATTCAATAAAATGTCAACTATTTTTTGTTGATAACAATACATAAACAATAATAATTTTGCAAATATCTTTTTACTAAAATAAGGTTACATTTTACATTTATTTCTAATAAAAATATCAGCAAATTAATGGCTCCATTAAATTATTTATTATATTGATTAACTTCGCTACTAGATGATTATACATTTATATATAAAATGAAAGATTATAAATTTTTTATATGTATCGATTAAAAGTCTACAATTTTCCCTTCTCTTCGAATATTACGATTATTAGCAGATTTTTCTTGATGTACTAAAAATTATCGACCCTGACGTGTCCCAGTTTTGTTTTGTTGGCATACTTTTAAAAAATCTATTATACGAGGGTTCGTCTCCCTGAACCACCCCTGACTATTTATGGTATTATGGTAGTCTGTACGAATAAAATTATTGACAGATTGGTACATTGACAATATAGGTTATGTGTATAGAGTTCGCTTGTGGTTGATACTATAGTCTGAATAAAGAGGAGTACAGTAAAAGTGGAGATATAACGTCACATTCCATAGGCGTATTTTGCAAAATAGGTTTCTATATTATAAATAGGGCCACGGTATATAAAATATGTACTTCGTAGATTAAATTTCGAATGAAAAAAGTTATATTATTTATAAAAATGAAAATAAACCATATGCTTCTAACAAAAGTGTTGCACTTTAACATTGAACGAATTAAATTTAACCAGTAAATAACATACGCAATCTCGGCTCTTTTTGCCAGTGATAAAATAATTCTTTTAGTAAAAGGTATACTGAAGTAAAAAAAAATAGTCTGGCCAATGTGTTGTGACAGGTTTCAGGCTTTACCTACTATGAAGGAGAAAGTCGTGTTTGGTGCTGAAGCGCCAGTGTTGTCAAAGTAGACTCAGTGGAGTTAAAATGCTTTTAGGCGGTCACTGCTAATAGGGTAGTTACTAACTAAAAATCAGTATATCTGAAAAATAAGTGGCTGAAATAATTTGAAAATTCGGAAAGAAACCTCGAAAATCCCCGAATCCCAAAGGTGAAAATAATTGGAGATTTGAAAAAGCCTATCGTCGCTGGAGTTCGAACCCAAACATCTTTATTCCGTTAAACGACGTTGACTGTCGATATTCCTAGACGGCATTTTGATGTGAAAATTTCGGACAAGCGCCGTTTCAGGCTCGTTCTCAAGTCTTCAAATACGTCTAAATAGCATCGGTGTATATGAGAAATTTATTGATGCATACTGAGCCCATATCCTCGTCTGGGTGAGTTATGTTTTTAAAACACGTTAGGAGACGTAAACCTGTATATGAAAATTATAATTTAATATCGAGAAACCGCAAACCGAAATCAAAAAAATTTGTATATCTGAAAAATAAGTGTCTGAAATATTTTGAAAATTCGGAAAAAATCTGAAAATCCCCCTACGAATTAGTAGGACCATCTCTGAACCCCTAAGGTGCAAACACATACTCGAAGATTTGATAAAAAGGCATGTCGTCGCTGGCATTCAAACCCAGACATACCCTACCTCTAGACCTTCATGACTTTGACTTTCGAGATTCCTAGATGGCATTAGCACATCAAACTGTGGGAAGACACTCTAAATAAAAGTAATCGTAACTTCTTTCAATTATTTTTTCTTCGCATAATAGGTTGTACAATACTATTCATTTTTTTTGCAGCATTATGCTCACGACAATTTATATCTTTGACTAAATTCCTTGTACCCTTTTTCGTTTTTCATCTGGTATTTGCAAAGTTCTTTCTCCCAGTTCTTCTTTGTTTTTAGGATCTCTTTTAATACCTCAACCGTTCAGCAATTATTTTTTGTTCTAGTATTTATTCTCTTGTTTTATTTTATTTTTGGGTGCCATTGCAAAGCACTACCTACAAAAAGACCATATTTTAAATACAGAAAACTATATAAAATAACTAGTAATGGTCATTGTTGAAGAAAAAACAATTCCCTGTTGCAGAGAACAGTCCCCCTTGTAATAAATTGACAGGTGAGATTGTATCCAGGAAACTGGTATTTTTACATATTTAAGTTCCTAGCACAGAACTATTTAAATTTTTATTAATTATTAGCAACATAAATAATAATATACTAGCCGGGTAACTTTTATATAAAATTAATTACTTAAAACAATAGAAATTCTACTTACAAGAGAACTGTTCTAAGAAACGACCCATTAAAGTTTACATCAACATACAATAATTATTGATACATATAATAATTAATAAATATATGAAACCCACAGAAGGTCAAGCCTGTGTATGGGTACAAACAAATTTTATTAAAATGACAAATATATAAACTTAAGGGATGCATCATCCCTAATAAAAAGGTCTAAACTGGTTTCTCAATGGTTTAATTCACGATCAAGTATTCTCAATTACAATGTTGCTGTGGTATTGCCACTGTCTATTCGCGTAATGCTCACTGCGCTGGTCTGCCTTCTCCCGCTCGTCCATCCTGACACGCATGAGTATGGACTTCAAGAATGTGTGGTGGGGAGCAGAGGCATACCGCTGCTAACACGGCCATCCTGCAATTGGTGCGTCCTCGCGCCACATATCTGGAATTACAAAATACGAAAACAGAACTACTGTTACGACTTATGAACATTATCACTAATGTTCTTTTTAAACACTAAACTCTAGTGTTACTTTATTATGATAATTTTTTCAGGAAAATTTGGTGGGATTGCCACCCTAACACTAAACACTAGTGCTACAACACCAAACACTGGTGCTACTTTAATATCATGATTTTTTAATTAAATTTGGTGGGATTGCCACCTCAAGTTAACAAAAACAATTTTTTTAATTTAATATTGTGGGATTTCCACTCACCTTTTTTATAGTTGCTGCGACGACCATGGCCACTGATCTTAAGCGGCTACAGTTGTTGGCTGTCGCGTTTTACGAAGTTAATATATTTCATGTGGTAATACCTCTCGAACAGTGTAAAGGTCCTTTTCATTTGGGCCTCAGTTTTCCTCCACCTGTTTGGAACTTTCTTCTATTTTCATTTGATAAAACCTTGATTTCATGTCCAACGTGGTAAAATATTTGTGGGGAAACAGCTATCATTTTATTTGTCGTGGCGCTCCGGGGCGACTTGAAGATGATTGATAGTGCCATTTGACTTTCAGGTGAGGAAAACCCGGAAAACCTCACCCACCATCATTTTGAGTGACTTCTGCGGATAATTCCACTGTATAATTTTCTTTCGCCGAATTCTTCTTGATACAATAATCACCTTCGTTGATACGCTACTGAAGTACTGCATTTTAATCTAAATTGACATTTTTTCGGTAGTCATGTGGACAGAATTTTTATTATTGTAAAATGTTAAAAGTTTATTCACTTGTATTTTTAAAGTCTCTTTTAATTCTAATTGATTAATTTTCATGTCGTTCAATTTTTTATTGTAAACATTTTCTGGATGTTGAGCAGGTCATAATGTAACTTAATCCCATCGGCATTTTTCTCGACACTTAAACAAGGTCGGCATCTGACATTGCATCCAATAACAATAACAACATCTTCTGCAACCACAATATTTGGAACGACCTCTAATGTAACAGTCGGCAAATGACTAACAAATAACAAAAAGCGATAATGTAAACAACTCCAAGAAGCACGTGCATCTTATTTAGCTGGCCCAATCGATCCTTTTAATGTTTTTACTACAAAATTGTTAAATTATTGACATGTCAGCATCACTATCAATAAGGAATTTTAACGACTGAGCTTGCTCACACTCTAATAACATGGCTATCGGTGTCAAATTTAGATGGCGTTATTTATTTTACCACAAATGTTTTTTAAACTTCCTTGTTTATACCAACAATTGGATTCGGAGTGACCCATTTTTTTTTTTTTTAATAATGCACTAATACTGTCGGATTTTTTATGAGTAATAACCGCGTTAAATGTACTCGCCTGTTATATTCTCCGACGTGGATTTTGTTGGTGTTTTGGCGGCGGCTTCTCGTTTAAACTGACTTCTTGGTTTTCTTATGATCTCTGCATTTTTCGTCAATCTCGGGGACGCAAGTCAACATGGATCGCATCAAATTCGGCAAGTAATTTTATGAGCTCACCACTCACGTTCGGAATTTGGCTTTTGAATTGTCTATACCGGAACTGAATGCCATAGCAAAGCTTTATAAAATTTAGTGATGATCCACAATTTTTGAGTTTTACAATCACACACCGTGAGTTACAATCATGGCATTGAAGCGTAATCTTGTATTCACGAGCAGCTGGTGTTTTCTTGTCAGCGAATGCAACAATTAGGTCATCACAAAAGTTTTGTCACGTTCGAAAAAGAAGTTGCCAGTCACAACAATAACAACCGCGATTCTTTAGGTGCGCCGCTCATTTAGCGATCATGACGTTATCGCGAACTCTGAGTTCTTCTTTTATTTTGGTTAGCGTCACTGAGGCCATTCTTTTATGGAATATGTGCTCTCGTCAGGGTCATAACTGGTAAGTTGAAAACAGTGGACAGGCGCAAATGTCGGCGCTTGTGTGTTAGATTAATCTGCTCCTGCAACATTGGGGGTTGGCTTAGCGAACGGCTACGTAGCCATCTTGGAATGTTGAGTTAAATCAGCAATTTATTACTCGTGGGCTGCTACAAAGTTTATTAATGTTTCCTGCCACTGAAATTTAGCACACTTTGAACTATGTCCGTTCACATTGTCTTTAACATCGACCGACATTGTGTTCTGCTGACGCACTGTCACGAGGTTCGGGATCATCGTCCGCCATTATCACTAGCACTAACTTCTACATAAATTACTAATTATAGTCTATTAGCCACGGTGATCCCACTTCTGATATAAACTTAAGGGATGTATCATCCCTAATAAAAAGGTCTAAACTGGTTTTTCAATGGTTTAATTCACGATCAAGTATTCTCAATTACAATGTTGCTGTGGTATTGCCACTGTCTATTCGCGTAATGCTCACTGCGCTGGTCTGCCTTCTCCCGCTCGTCCATCCTGACACGCATGATAACAGATATATAAAAAAAATGTAATATAATACTTATCAGACACAAACTAATGTGAATTTTGAACAAGAGTATTAAAATGAATTAAAATAAAGAATATCCAGCAAAATAAGGCAATTGCATAAATAAAGAAATGTTAACTAATAATATGTTTTAAGTTCCTATGTAAGTGTGAATTTGATGTCTTGGAATGGTTTTAATCCAGGCTTTTAATTTTTTTTTTAAATAAGTTTTTAGAATTTATATTTTTGAGTTTGTTTGGGATTAAATTATAGAATTTAGGACCAAGATGAGATAGTTTTGTGCAACTAATACTCAGTCGGTAATGTAGAAAGCTGTAATGCTATTTTAGTTTGACAACTGGCGGGCTTTTGAATTTACTTCGACACAATATAATTATAATTTTACATTTTCAATAGCATTTTTTTAACACGCATGAGATATGTGTTATAAAAATGATAATAAAAATGTAAAATTGTATGCTAAATAATGTTATAGGTGTAAAATAAACAATAAAACATTTTATATAATATTTTAAATATTATTTGTAGAATTTTTAATGGTTACAATAATAAACATAATATATATTTTCTGAATAAACAAATATTTTAAATATTATTTACAAAACAAACAATTTTTTTTTTTTAGTAGTGGGAAATAAAACAAGAGTTCCATTTATAAATCCTGAAATAAAAGGAAAAAAAACAAACTTTGAAAGCAAATAACTTCTTAAATCACATGATTTTTTTTATATGTGACTCATTACTTTGCAATTGCAGCGATCAAACTAATTTTTAATTTACTACTTCTAATTTCTATAATATCTAATTGCTATAATGTCTAATTTCTAATTAAAATTTTCTTACTCTATGTAATGAAACTACTTTAGATTTATCAAGAATTAAAAGCCTAATTAGTGTTGCTATTACAATAACATATAAGTGTATTTATAAAGCCAAGTCCAGATCAATAAATTTGTGAGTTGAATGTTGTATGTTCAATTCGACAAAAATATTTGCGGCGCAAATATTTTTTTATTGTGATTTTGTCGCGCAAATATGTGCGTTGTGTTGTATCTATTGCGATCCATTTTCGTGCATCGTGCGTAGCAATAATTTGTGATTGAAATAATAGGACAAACTAAAAAAATATTTCAGTCCACATTAAAACAAGCACTCGAGGGTCGTTCGACCCAAATCTCTTTGAAGTTTGCAGAAAACCCGACAGACCGGTGGATAGCGTATGTTGTAACTGGCGCAAATATTTGGGTGTTTCTTTGTGCGGAGCACAGTCCACATCTAGAAATATTTTGACGAACACGAGCAAATTTGCGTCAAATACAACGCACAACGTAAATATTTATTGATCTGGACCCGGCTTAAGACATAGACAATTAGACATGTTAAAGTATCAAAATAAGTTTACTTACAGAAAGTTATTGCTAAATGTAGGTATGCCTAAAACTAAATTAAATAAAAGTATAACTCACTTTTAATTGTTTACATCGACAGCCATAATGTTTGTTACAGTATTTTGTATCGTTCGGGTTTCGGCTATAGATTTGACTCGAGAGTTAACGAGCTTTGGGTTTTGTTATCCAAAGTCCGATTTAAATTGTACAAATAATTAAATAAATTCATATTTTTTCAATTTTTACAGTAGGTAGATGGATGAAAATAAAAAGTGAAACTATTACTTTTGGCCAGCTACTAACACATTTTTATTGAGATATTTCTTAATTATTCAGTTTAATTTATATTTTAACTATAATTTTGGTATTGTAAAACGGACGTACGCAAGTTTCGGTGCGCAGTAAACTTGTTGACAAAATGCGCTATAAACCCTCCTGGTACTGACACTAAACAAAATGCCGTTAGTACATTTAACTCTGCATCCGAACGAACTTCACACTGATTTCGTTTCGGTTCACACTATAAATACTCTCACTTCTCACCAATGCATTATATGGTTTCGACGCAATTTTCAAATTGTTGCTGTAACCTACCCAAAAGTTCCAAGAAACTTCCTGAGGGAAAAAAAACTTTATCAATAAAATCCTGTCTATTTCGGTTACACAAGTTTCGGTTGTTTCGGGGTCAACCTTCGGGACTTCGACGTTGCTCGGACGGCAATTAGGGGGTGGATAGCTATAAAAAATTCCAGAAATAGTAGACAAATGATAGGCGTTGACTAGGTCTATATAGTAGCCAAACTATGCTCCTATTTCCCCACAAACCCAGTAAATCAGAAAAAAAATAAAATAAAAACCACAAATTATGTTCTTTTATGAAAAATTTACCAATTTTCACAATTAAATCTTACAAATTATTTACCTAATGACTTTAGATGATTACATAAATAAACAAACATAGCTAAATATAGTAAGAAATTAAAAAAATATATTCTATATGTAATATGCATGAACCCAAAAAGAAAATAAATTAACCAACAGGTGGCACGGTTGGTACCAGGCGAAGGACGCTTGCATAAGATGATATGCAGAAATTTTAAAATCCTAATTTCTACCTTTACATAAGCAGTGAAATAAAAAAAAATACATAAAAAAATACATAAAAAAATCATGTGCATATCCACACCTATATCTAAACATCAACATTTATTGTAAAAACACAATAAGCATGTAACACTCTCCAAGCTGGAAGAAATTACCTGCTTAATTTACAGTTAAGACCAAATTATTTTTAAGAAGAATATTAAAACATGAAATTTTATAATAAATATAAATCATAAAACAAAATAAAAAGAAAATTTAATAAACACATATAAGGACTTTAGACACAAAGGTTTTTTACTAAAACTCCCAGATTGGAAGGAGTTATTCTACTTAATCTAATCTCTGCCCTTCGTGAGTCTCAAGAGTCTGCTTAACTTATAGTTAGATCTTGTGTTTTTTAATAAAGAAAAAATCTAAAAATTGAAATGATGAACGTAGCCCTTATTTTCCGAGGTATTTATGGTCAATACTCAGGCCTAGACAGTAAGTACTTAAATATCAAATAGTGCTTAATTAATTAAATTATGAAATATATTGATAATACATAAGTTATTAAAGTAAACCCACAAGAGTATATATAATGTTAAAAATACTTAGAGAACATTTTTTTAAAAGTAAATGTTTAATTTAATAAATCAGCAGGCACAGTGCACATACGAAATCTTCATTATAATATAAAAAACCTGATATTAGGGTGTTTCCATTGACAGCATCACCGTCTTCCTATCCAGATAAAAAACCATCTATGTAAAATCAGCTATTAGTAAGCCAGGTGGCTAATAAACCAATATTCTGGTCTACCGATGTACTGTGTCCCCACGATTGAGTCTACGTTGATCTCCGGAGTGAAATACCCTCCGGGTAAAAACCCTCAAAATATTACAAAATATATCAATATAAATTGACTCAAGTTTCCCAAGCTATACAATTAATTTTCCCAAAATGTACCTAAGCTAGAAACTATTAACAAGATTTATAATTAGTATTATGAACTCGAATAATTAAATTTTGGTACACCAAACCATAACATAAAAGAAATCGACAATCAAATGGTGTAAACTATTACCAAGAATATACAAAACAACCTTTCTCGTAAAGGATTGAACTGGTAGCCTTCCAAGGGTGAAAAACAAACGAGAGTCCGCAGCAACCCCTATTAAAGAATCCACTTCAATAATACATACTCAAATTCCGATGGATCTCCCTATATGAAACAACGAACTAATAACTCAAAAACTATAGAAAATAGTTATACTCACAATTTTTTTTTCTATAAATCCCTTTAGCGGGTGTGGAATGAGCCCAAAAAAACCATGGGAATTTATCAAAAACACTAATTCCCCTAAAATATCATTTACCGTTTTTCCACAATTAAAACTGGAGTAAAATCTAGAATCCCCTTTAAAAGGATAACTCGATGGTTATATAAAATAAAGATTTTACTACTTAGACAAAAATTTTGAGGTTTTCTTCGCCTGTCAGAAACACCTAACCAACAAACTGGCATGATGTCTCCCCTTCCGCTTTGAAAAATGACAATCCGAGTCGGTTCAGAAATTCATCTTTAAGAATTTACCAGTACATATCTTAGAGACTATTTACGAAAGATTACTCTACAAACTATATCTATATACACAATATAACTACATTTGGAGATTGCTTCTGACAAAAATCGATACAAAACCCTACAGTTAAACGAACGAACCTCGTACAGCGAATGCACCTCGTACAGCGAATGCGATTTAAAATCGCTCACTGCGGAGATACCATTACCTGGAACTCTAAACAAGAAATGGAACGACATAAAACACACGACTGTGTCAATTATCGTGCCCCGTCGTTGACTGACATTTACCTAAAAACTCGTACTGAAATTCGTACTGTCAGAATTAAAACAATAACATTGCATTAAAATTAATAATCTGAACAAGAACTAAACAAATTCAATGAAATTGGTATCGAAAATAATTTATTACCAAAAGGTAAGGTTATTATAATACATAACAAATAGATAAATTTGCAACGAGACTGTCTATTTTTAGGAAAATCTAACAAATTAATGTACTTAAGATCGTTTTACAAGAGATAAAATCTACAAAAATGTATAACTCAGACAATATGAACAAAATACGATACCCCTGTCCAGTGATAAGGTGAATTAGATTATAATTATGATATCTGAAGGCTAACAAAACATACAGCCAGTTTACGACAAAAATAATAGCTTTAAAAGTTTATCAACAATAAATTACGGTCTACCTTTTTTTCCGTATATTTAAACAAGGTGAGTAGAATTTTTCTCTAGTAATTTAAGCGGCTAAAAATGCACGTTACATTACAGGGGAGTGTTGAAAATTTTTAAGGACAACATTCGAGTGCCTCTTTTCTATGTTTACAGAAAATTTTAAATTATAATTCTGGTTTATAAACATCATTACTATATTCTAGTATTGCTTATAATGTTTCAAATCGGATAAATAAAGCGCTGAAAATTAATATTTATTTTTAAAAGTTGTCAATTTGGAAATGGGACACGACGCATTTAATTAAATATTATTGTATATTGTTAACTTGTACTATGGCGTGCCAAGAATAGGTAACATATTGATGTTATTTGTATACAGAACTCTATAATATTAACAATAAAAATATTAAATATGCCTGGAACAAAGATTTTCCAATTAGTGAAGAAGTACTCTGAACATGTGTGCAAACTCACAGCATACTTACTAATATGGCCCCAAATGCCTGTTTAAATTTACAGCTCTCTCCGATAATGTCATGGTTCATATTTTATAATTTACAAGGAATTTTTTTTATTTATCTCAAAAAAGTTCGGCAAAATTGTAACAAGTGCAAATATTTAATTACAAATGCCCTCATTCCTAAGTTAGGCATGATATTTGTTTTGCAATAGCTCACGATGTTGGCAAACAAAAAAAAATAGCAATAATCAATATTTTGAAAATTTTTCACAAAGTAAATTAATATTTTTGTAAATTTTATGCTGAATTTTGTAAATCTGGGAAATTGTTTATTTAAATTTGCAAGTCCACAAAAAAAGGCAAATTATCGTATAAATTTTTTATAATTTTGTATTGCAAAATGGTCTCAAAATTTTTACAATCCACTTGCAAAATTGAAATTAATTCGAATATATGTGTACTTCAAAGGTAAATTTGAAGTCATTATAAATTGAGCCGCATATCAACTTGCAAGTGGAAAATATTTACTCTCCATATTTTCTTGCACCATTGTATATTTCACCCACT
Organism: Psylliodes chrysocephalus; assembly: GCA_927349885.1. NCBI lineage: Eukaryota > Metazoa > Arthropoda > Insecta > Coleoptera > Chrysomelidae > Psylliodes > Psylliodes chrysocephalus. The sequence continues at coordinate 23,298,469 of OV651816.1, forward strand.
TTAAAATCAAATTCGTCCTAGAAAGAATTGTGAAATTATCGTATAAATCGATAATCCGGCAACGTGGTCAACACTTATTCATACACAGGCAAAATCAATCGATAATTTGGAACCAAACGAGACAAATATATATGAAAATCACAAAACAATAAAAGACGGCATACACCTGTATCACTGTTTCAAAAATTGGTACCTCTAAACAATCATTTACCTATTAAAACCATCTCTAAAACAGAGTAGCTATATTGTTTTTTACGGTGACATTTTCTTAAAAATAGATGAACTACATGAACTATACACAATTACAGGAATTCATAGAAAATCTCTAATTTGACAAATAAATTTATCAAATATTTGTTAATTGTATTTACAGTTAGATTTGAAAAATACGCAATAAAATTTAGAAATATTTTGGCGGGATACTTGGAAAAATATGTAGAATGAAATCTCCTACTTTTTAGCCTCTGGTTTTAAAATCACTTTTTATGATTTTTTTTAAAATTCAGTGTATAAACAGGACAAATAAAAAATAGGAGATTTCATTCTCCAAACCTTATACTTTAAGCTGGTAGAAGAATCATTTTAATACATTTAGCGGGATTTAAATGCAATCGGAAATGGTGAACCCTTGCTTCTTATATGAGAAATACAGTGATACTGCGGCCTTAATATGAATTTTTTGTATCGAAATTATGAAACTCTTTTCACATTTTTTTACATTTCTTATGAGTACTAATGCCTTCAGTTTTAATATTTTAATGTAACTTAATAATTATGTTAAAAACTATAATTATATATTATCTTCTTTTGTAATGAATTTTAATTAGCTGTAGTTAGAAATACCACAAAAATCTTAATAACGGAAGTAAATAATATATTTGCTTCTTGCAATTAAAACAAATAAATTAATAAATAAAAGAATTGAATTACGTTTATTTGTAGTACTTTACCAAAAAATGTATAAAAGAGAGAGAAAATTAAGTTCCTAATCTGATATAAAATTATACAATTCATGGAATACTTACTTAATATTCTGTTCTTACTGGATCGGCATTAGCTATTACTAGAAATATTCCAAAACTCCGAGTATCTGAAAAGAAGAAAATATATCTGTTTAAATTTTGTAACATACATTTCTCAATTAATATCATTATTAATAAAAGATTATTTATTGTTTCAGCCTTTACTTGATGAAAATCCATTTGATCTTGAAAGAGTAAAACCAAATTTGGTAGATTTTCACACTTTTATTTTAAAAATATAAAAATTTTTAAAAAACACTAACAAGACATATGTTTCGAAGTACAACTTCTTTTTCAAATGTGACTATTTTAAATTCGGTATCCAATATATATACGAAATATTTAACAAAACAAAGTACTTAAGAAAAACATCAATAACATTACAAAATAACTATTTAAAGTAAATAAGGGTACTTAGGTAATTATAATATCAATGAGATAACAATAAGATAGCACATTACCGGGATTATCTCACAGAAAACTAGGAAAGAGATTTAATAAGGGTGAATTATTAATATCTAATTGATCATTTAGTAAGTTATCTGAATTTTTAAATCTATTTATTTCAAGTGTTTCTAAATGGTTTAATTTAAGGTTTCTTATTTTCTATTTGTACAATTTCAAAGTTGTCTGTAAAAGAATGATTTTCAGCTAAAATATGATTTGAGTAAGTAGAATTATTTTTATATTTAGAAACACTTGAAATAAATAGATTTAAAAATTCAGATAACTTACTAAATGATCAATTAGATATTAATAATTCACCCTTATTAAATCTCTTTCTTAGTTTTCTGTGAGATAATCCCGGTAATGTGCTATCTTATTGTTATCTCATTGATATTATAATTACCTAAGTACCCTTATTTACTTTAAATAGTTATTTTGTAATGTTATTGATGTTTTTCTTAAGTACTTTGTTTTGTTAAATATTTCGTATATATATTGGATACCGAATTTAAAATAGTCACATTTGAAAAAGAAGTTGTACTTCGAAACATATGTCATGTTAGTGTTTTTTAAAATTTTTTATATTTTTAAAATAAAAGTGTGAAAATCTACCAAATTTGGTTTTACTCTTTTAAGATTAATAAAAGACTTTATTGTCTAACAAACAGTGGCGGCTTGTGCCAAAATATTGGGGGTTCACAATGACAGAATATAGATATCAGTACAAATTTAGGTAAAAAACTTTCAGTGTTTATAATTTTCCTTCCTTAAACACTGAAAGTTTCTCACCTAAATCTGTACCGAGATCTATATTGTGTTATTGTGAACCTCCAATATTTTGGTGACAAGCCGCCACTGCTAACATAATTACATCCATCAATAAGACAATTCGGATAAGAAAAGTAAGAAAATATACAGAATATTTAAAAAAATATTAGTTTATAAATAAATGATTATTTGATAAGAAACAACCCGCCAAGTTTATTATTAATTAAACAAGATCTTTTTTACTGACGAGGAAGAATATAAAAGAAAAAGAGATGTGAGTGAAATATTAACGACCAAGGTGACTGATAATGCTTCTACTATTCAAACATATTAAGTATCTCCAGAAAAGCAACATCCTGTAAATTCTAACTTTATAACTTACTAAGCATCTGCTAATGTAATGGCTGACATTGTAGTTCGTTCACAAACTGTAAGTACTAACATCAATATTGCAGCTAGAAACACTTCAGAGAAGCTAATAATACTATCGCCATTTAAAAGAGCCTTGTTTTGTCCTAATAAAAAACAAAAATGGTAAAAAGAGGAAGAATTAAGAAATACCTTCAGTTGTAACTTCGAAACCACCACTGCACGAATACAACAAAAAGAAAAGGGAAAAGCTCAACAGAAAAATCCAAAAGGAAGAAACAAAGGAAAGTAAAAATAAATTACAAAAAAATAAAAAGCTAAAGAAACTAGAATAATACGAGTCCAGTGAAGACGGTAAACTATGCAGAATCTGGAATGTTGAAGAATATGAAAAGGAAAACACCAAGAAATAGAAAAAGTAAAGTGTTTAGCACAATTAAAAAATGGTGATTTTGAGTTGCCTTATTTTGTAGAAGGCAAACGAAATGCTCAGCCCGTTACCTCCACCATGTCACGTCGTGGTGTATCAAGGTAGTTTTTTCGGGGTTTGGGTAGCTCAGATTTTATCTGACGACACTACGACGAGCTCTAGCTCGCCACGCTATATTCCGGGTAGCTCGGACTTCTCCAAGGTTTGGATAAATTTCGGTCGATCCAAAATATAACCTGGTGAGGAGTACTTATTAATTTAATTTAACTGTTACTTTAACTACTGTTCTGCTTGTTGGAAAAAAGAAATTAAAATCACTAATAAAAACTAACACTTCTATTAATCTAGAAATTAATTTTTAAATAGACATTTACAAAAATAATTATAAAAAATTGTTTATGCTACCGCATTATTTGTTTGAGGCACGTTCACAAATTCTTTTTTATGTTATTTTTAGTTTTTTATTTTAAGTAAAAATCGGCGGAGCTTTTTAGCTGTTGCTCAGGGCTCAGGACTTTCCTGACTGCCTCTTGTTGTTAGAACATTTTGCATATTCAACAAGTTAATGCAACTAACGATGTTTGATTTTGTAGTTTCCACAGTTTGTGAAATCAGCAAAATTAGCAAATTTTATTATTGTTACACATGAAAGGAAATATCTTATAAAAATTGAGAATTATTTAGTATTTTGTTACAAAATTATTATATTAGTGGAATTTGAAATAAAGGTAACTGTTCTATTATGAATTAATTATTAAATATGAATATATAAAGATAAATAATTTGGAAAAATTTATTAATTAGAATTTGTGACAATACGGTAATATTGTACAGGATATCATTGGAGACATTAGTATTATGGCTTTAAACTGTTTTGAAACAAGCAAGAGAACATTCATTGCAAATGAAAAGGATATTTTAACAGTTTCTTTTAATCATATTTTTGGAATACTAGAAAACTCTGAGGTGGTTTCTATTGGTGAATGTTTAAGATATGTATTTAAAAGTTCTATAATAAGTGTTCATGAATAATAAAAATGTTATTAACATTTTATATATGTTTATACTGTCTATACCTGTTGAACATGTAGAATAAGAATATGTTTGTTAACAAAGTTTACTAATAAATTTTATTCTTATTAGTATTTGTCCTTCTTTATTTAATTATTGTCATCCATTGGTACTATTTCCTACAATGGCAGCTATTGGAACATTTGACATGTCAGGCAGTGGTTCTTATTTGGCATACATAGACACATATATGTATTAGAAAAAAATATAATTTTTGAAAAAAATATATATATTAACTAAATAGAACCCATTATATTCAATAGCTAAATGCATGAGTAATCACTTGTTTTATGGAATTTTTTTATTGGTTTTTAAAGCAAATTATTTTTATTTTAGTAAAATTACATCCCTATAATGTCTTCTAATTGTAAACGTCTTACTCAAATATTATTTTATAATATTTTTTGTTTAATTAAAAAATTAAAATCACAAAAAAATGGGCAAACTTTGCAATTTATAGTATAAAAAACAAAATTCTAGTTCAACTATACAAATTTATTCTCTTCAGCAACAGTTCGAGGTCAAAACCCCCAGGCGCTACACTACTTACTTGTTTAAAGTATCTACTACCTAAGGTTTTCAAAAATACTACTTAAAAAAGTATGCTACATATTAGATACTCCGCGTGCTAAGAAGATACTTGAAGTACTAGCTTGTACTACGTTTTATGCATACCACCCTTTGTGTTTTTTGGTCATATAACGGAAAACACACTACGTCAAGTAAAGTGTTGACTTTGGTATGAAGTTTATTCTACAATCATGCGAAAATTCATGACAACTTTTCTTTGCTAGGCTTCTGAACTGCAGCAGGTAAAAAAGGTTTTTATACTAAAATATTGTTTCAGAGTGATAGAGACCAATGGAAGATCATTATTACAATGGGAACAATAATGTATTTTGTCTCTGCTATCGTTTTTGGCATATTTTCTACAGCTGAGAAACAATGGTGGAATGCAGTACCTGATGAAGATGATATTAAAAAAACTGATGAATATGTAAAAAAAGCAGCAAGAAAATTCTATTTTTAAATTCTCACTGTTTAATATTTCGTCAAAAATAAAATTTTAGATTTTCTTTTTGTGTATCTTTTAAATTTAATAGTTGTGATAACTCTATTGAGATTATTTAATATGTTTGTTAACGTTTATACTTGTAGAGAGAACAAATAAATCTACACGCCAATTTAAAAATAATTTTTTTTAAAGACTTCTAAATCCTGTACTTATGAATTGATTTTTGGGAAACATATTATCGTTAAAATATGTGTACCTCTAAGCTTCAAAATATACAGGTGGCTTATTTGTTGGAATATATTCTATTTTAATAAAAGTACAAAAATCACAAATACCCTAAAATTTTCCCGGTCAAATGTAACCATTTAATTGGTATATAATAATTTTAACACTGTTTTAAGAGTTACGAATTTAAAATTCGATACTATGACCATTTTTCGAGATAAAGGACGTTAAAGTGGAGAATTGCTGATTTTATTTTATTTTTTCTTCAAACTGAAAAGATATAATATATAAGCTTAACATAAGTTTTGCTGAGATGTCCATTACAAAGAATAGTTTAAAACAGTTGCGGCTCGTGAGCAAAATATTGAGGTTTCACCAAGACAGATAATATAGATGTCAGTACAGATCTTAGATAAAAGAGACCAGAGATTTAACATACACCGGTGTTTAACCTGCGTAAACGTTGCCAATTTCTAAAGAAAGATTAACGGAGTGGAGGAACTGGGCAGAGACCCGAACTCTGTAATAGGGAGCGGAGACATCACAATGAACTATTAAATTTATTTAAAGTATACGTTTAATGGAATTTTGTATTATATATTTGTATATAAACTACTTAAAATAGACTGGTTAAATATGCACAAAAGACGAACACTTCACGCTACGTTACTAAGTAATAAGATTATTTGTAACTAAAAAACCCTTATTCATATTATAAATATTAGGAATAAAGGATTACTGACTGTTCCGTCTTTTAGAACTGAGTTATTCAGGCGATCTATTAGTTACAACATTGACTGCCAGAATATAGATAGGAGTAGCCTGAATGACCTTGAATATTAACCTGTTTAAATAACAACGGAGCTTGACTGTTTGGTATATCAAGAGGTTCGATAGTTTCTGCTAACATGAATTCTGCGGCGACAATTCAATTTTAGAACACTTAGGACAGTTACTTTTAATAAAAGCTGAAGTTTTACATCCATGCAATGGGGTTTTGTGAAAGAGTGTTATTGGAGTGTTTTAAAAAATTTTGGGTGTTACTTGAAATGAAGCTGGAGTAGTTTTATTAGCTTCTTTGGATGTGGCAGTAGTTAATTTTCTACATTCCTGGATTTTTACAATACGCACAACGAATATTCTTAGTTTTTTCCATAACCTCGTAATTATCAAATGTCTCTTTTACTTTGCGTTAAAAGTTCGTTAAATGTCTTAATTTTGCCGCAAGGAATTTTCTCTCTTATTTGCCTATTATAACAACCCATATACCATATCAAGTTGAACCGTTTCATTTAGCGTAGTTACGGGCAACTGAGCTAAAACTATGCACGTTTTACGTATAAATACATCACTTGCCGATTTCGAGTCTTGTTCGTGCTCGAAGAGTTCCCTAAATACACGGGATGGGGTTTTTGAGGACCGAAAGTGTTACACAAAAGTTGTATGAGTTCATCCCATGTTGTAACAGTAGCATTAATTCCTTGATACCACTTAGCGGCAAAGCCATCTAAAGGCATGGGTATTTTTCTAAGAGCATCTGTGTACAGTTTTTATTATAGTAATTTCGTCCATGAAAGCATTAATGTCACAGTCTTTTGAGCCATCGAAACGCTACGCACATTTCACCAGGTTACCATTGTGCATGGGTGTAGGCTGATTTGCGACTTTTAACTTATTTAAAAGTTCAGTGAATTGTTCATTCATAAGCGAAACTGATGCCACATTTTCTATATATGATTGTTTCTTTAGGGGCACATTCAATGCTCTTGATTATATCGCGAATATAGCAATAACAATATTATAAAAGGTACTTACAGGAGACTGGTAGTTTTACGTTTTACCTGACTACTTCTTGGCTGCAATAGTATCTGGAAGACAGGTGAAGACACTGTTCACTGTTCCCAAGGTAGATTTCACAAGATAGCCACAAAAATTAGTAAAACCCCCAAAAAGTTGTTAGCACAAAACTTGTTGGCACAAACCCCACGTTGGGCGCCATTTTTGAGGCCTTTAATTTGCCTCGGGTTCAATTACTAACATTACTAACAAGTATTTATTCTTCAGAAAACAATGTAAATACCACAACAATATCAAGAAAAACAAACAACAGCTGACCCTATTATTCCCGCATTTCACTTTTTCTCTGTTTGCCTCGTCCGTAGAGACACTTGTTGACTCGTCGGGTGTCCAGCCACCTTACGGACGGGCACCAGACTTCATGCGTTACATACTATTACACTTCGGTCCGGTCCACTAGAACACATATTGTTATAAGATCAAACGAACTTAGCTTAAATGAAGTTCGATCTTGATTATACACTGCGCTCTCTTCTTCAGATGATAAGTAAACGTCGGACAACGACTCAAAATTGTGTCATTTAAGTAAGAAAGTAAAAACACTCAAGAAACAACATACAGAAAGGAAGAAATCTTAGCGGGAGTGACTCTAATGAAGAAAATCACCAACGTAAATAGCAGAATAATTGGGCATAGAAAATGCAGTTCGTCCAGTTTTAGTTCTCTGGCAGAACAACCAGAGATTGTATTTATTTATTAACAAAAGAATGCAGGTAGGTTAAAAATTAAAATAATTGTTTTAGATTACAGAAGAAATTGGAGACGATCGATGGTAAACTGGACATACTTTTTCTTTCTGATCAGATTACTTTACATGTGATTCCAGATAATGCCATAACAGGTTCAGTGCGGACCTGTTAAATCATAAAGGAAAAGAAAAAACTGGTTTTTTGATAGCATTAAATAACAAGCAAAATTTTATATGGGGGATGATGGTAAACTGGACCTAATTACTTTTTCTTTCAGTTCACATTACTTTACATGTGATTCCAAATAGTGTCATAACTCAGTGTGATTTTTATCTAAAACCCACTGTGGGTTTATATCAAATCTAGAGCGGTCTAAAAAGACTTAATTTGAGTCTCAGGTTCAGTGTGGGCCTGTTAAAACTAATTTTTCAATAGCATTGTCAAACATTTGGCAAATGAAGGAAAACTGACTTTTTTCTTTCAAATCTCATTACTTTACATGGGATTCCAGGTAGTGCCATAACTCAGGAGAGTCGTTTTTTATATGGCGGACGATGGTAAACTGGACACACTTTTTCTTTTGAATCACATTACATGGGATTCCAGGTAGGCCATAACTCAGTGAGAGTTTTTTATATGGTAGACGTTGACAAACTAGACATACTTTTTCTTTTAAATCACATTCTTTACATGGGATTCCAAGTAGTGCCATAACATTTATAGAACCCAGTTCGGGTTTATAGTATTCAATAAATTCAGTGCAGTCTAGAACCCAATGCGGGTTCCAGGTTCAGTATGGACCTATTAAATTACTAAGACAAAAAGTTAGTGGTTTATTGATAGTGTTGGCAAACATCTAGAAAAAATTTATATTGCATATGCTGGTAAATTGGACATACTTTTTTCTTTCAAGTCGATTTAATTTACACATGATTCCAAATAGTAACCATAACTCAGTGCGAGTTTTATCATGAACCCAGTGTGGGTTAATAACAAATCTAGTGCGAATTAAATACAGTGAGACTATAAGACTCGGTGGGTGTCCCGGATTTAGTGAGGACATGCTAAAATCTCTATGGTAAAGAAGATACTGGTTTTTTTTTATAGTGTCGTCAAATATATAGAAACATTTTATATGAAGGCTAAGAATATTGTTCACGTAATATTGGGAGAGTTTGCTATGTTCAGCTACATACACCCATTTGTGAATTGTAATTATTTGCATTTTTTGATTCTACTTTGAGTTTTCTTTTAATAAAAAAAAGAACACCCTCATAATAAAACTAAAAGGCCACTTCTAAAGGAAAATATCCTTAAAATTTTGGGCAATGGACTCAATATGGAGGAGTACTGAAGGAGTTATTCAAAAAGATGTAGTTGCCTCAAGACTAAACATCTTGCGTTCAGGACTAGATACATTTACAAATCATGGCTTGTTTACATATATCCTTAAATTGCCTTTTGATGACGACACCCAATGTCAATCCAGGGAGTAAGGCAGCAAATACCAATACAGCTCCCGAATCACATCTGCTAAAGCATTTAGGTTAAAATTTAAAGCAGATGCCTAAGTTAATGGTACCACGTAAGACTGTAAAATTTAAAAGTTTCCCCGGACAAGAGAAGTACTCATCTCCAGGGGTACACCAATAGAAACCTTGAAGAAGGCCCCAAACAGAGTTATTCATACAACAGAGCTCGCCTTCTTAAGTGAAAGCCAGTGTACTAGGAAATCTAAGTAAACACTACAGATTCTGAAAAGATGTCTCAGACGATCTCTTTGTAAGGTCTTGTACATTAAAGGTTACTCCTTAAATTTTATCTCTCTGCCTGTACAAAACATGCTTCCTACTAAACCTCTCAATCTTTAATTGAGTATCAGTAGATCTTATTAGAAATTAATGATCTACTTGAGATTAAGACCATCCACTCTTATAAGCCATCTAAGAAACAATTTATATCCAATATTTTCTTAGTAAAGAAATCAAATATAAAATTTTGTTTAGTTAGGTATAAATAAATATATAAATAAGAAAAAAATGGGAATAAGCTCATTAAAATAGAGTTTATATAACTATGGTCATAAAAAAATCCTACTTTATAATTAATATCAGGATTTTAAGCAAAAGTATTTAAGATTCTTTTTCAATCATATTTTTAGCAAATCTGTAAAGCCTGTGATATCCACTCAGAGATAATGGGTTGTTATCTATAGTATATACCTACATAATTCTATACTATTGGAGAAAAAAAAAATTGAATACTGTAAACAAAATACTAAAGATACTTTATCTAGTTTATCATTAGGGTTTATAATTAACAAGAAGAGTGACTGTCCAACCTTATTTTTTTAGAGTGGGAATTAATTTTACTTCAGTGCATGGGGTATGTCTCATGAAAGAAATACCCTTATCTCTCCATTGGTACATTTACCTTAGATTGGTCAGTTTTATAATTTTTATGGTTTTCTGCCTGTTTTCTTTCAGTAATTCAGAAAATTATAAATAATTTCGAGTTTTACTCTTTTGACATAAATGAACATGCCCCAGGCATAATAATGGTACCCTTTTTGAGCTACCATACCTTGGTGATACCTGTTTACGAGGGTTTTGAGTTCAGAACTAATTAAATTCGACTCTGGTACCTTATTTTAAGCATCTGTCGTATCTGTCCGGGCTTCAATACTATTGAGATTATGCTGTCATCTACTTCAACTCTACCTTAAAAGAATATATGGTGTAGTTGAAAATTTGGTGGAAGTTTTTGTATGACATAGAGATCAGACTCTTTCACAGATGTAAGATCTTAAATTTCTGCAAGGACGGTTCCAGGAGAGTTTAACATATACGGGTCATATAATAACTATAGATCGGCACTTTCCTTAATTTTGTCACTGGACATTGCTCTGGACTTTAGAGTCCAAGGTATGACTTAACTTGGAGCCCATGAACAGTACTGAATATCTTCAGGGATTGGTATTTCAATAAATAAATCCCTGTTATAGAATTATCAGAAAAATTAGTGATATTATTAGCATTATTATAGAATGCAAAACTTTAGTCCTATTAAATTAGAGTATATTATTTGTAGAACTAATAGAGTCAAATCATCAGGTAGAAACAAATTGATAACAGTCTCCAACTCTTCTTTTCAGACCTTAAGTCGTTGGGATTGAACTTATATATAAGGTTCTCAGCAGGCTGGACAAGTGAATCTTTTGCCGTCTTATAACCGACTTATAAGACAGGATCACACCTGTTTCGCAGAAACCATTCTAATTTAGTTTATTGTATATTAAACTTTCGTTTGTTTTTGTTACGGATCGAATTCGTCACTAGTTTTTATAGTTGAGAAAAAACTACCTTGCGGATAAGACCCGTTATGCATTTTGGTTGCTAGGTCACTAAGAGCACATATAGGTTAACTAAATAATAATTTTATAGGGAGGGTTAGGGATGTGTTCTAGTGGACCGGACCTCGTATAATTATGATTGAACTTCCTTACAGGTAAGTCGTTTAATCCTAAATTATACTATATCATTCCCAAGTAAGGGGCTCTAACTAAACAATTATAGTTGTAATTATTTTTTGTGTAAGATACTTTTTAAAATTAACGTAGAAAGCGAAAAAAGCAAGTGTCGCCATCTATATAACTAACTGCGGTCCATGCCCTTTTAGTCGGGTCAAAAAAGCTCCTGTACCTTGTATAATGTAGTCCAATAATGTCAAAATAATTCACTTCTGTGACTCATTGAGATTTATATTGACAATAAAAGTAGGTATCTCATATAAAACGACTTTTCCGATTTTAAACAGAACAAATAATAATGAAACGTAAATGCTCCCAGCGTATACATAGCTCAGTTGAATGTAAAATGTTATTGTAAATCCCGGACATGTATTTACAAACACTCTCGAAATGTGGATTTAAATATTTACAATACAACTTCGTTTTGTTAAAAAAAACACGTATACACCGCGATAATAAAACAAGAAAATGTGACTGAGTGTTGGTAACAGATATAAATACATGGTGTCGAAAATTTAATTAAACATTATAACATTATGGGGATTGTGTTGACCGCTAAATACAAAGTTTGCTAAATTAGAAAAATATATATATTTTAAAAACGGATTTATTGGTTTTAAAAATTAAAATATCAGGTCCGATTTCCGAAACAATTTGACATTACCGCCTTTAAAATGCTTTCTATCACTATTTTTATTTTAAATTGTAATATTTTCAATTGCCTAAAAGTACCATTCGAACTAACTTGTTAAAAATGAAAATGATCACTGTGTAAACGTAGCCCACTCACGTGTGGTTACCTATTAATTTGCGGTGAGTAAAAGTTCTTCGACAATTAGTGCATTTTTTCCGTGTAAGGTCAACTTGGGGAAGTGCGTATTCGGGGAAGTGCATTTTCCTGCTCTGATAATAATAACGGTTCATTTTATGCAGCAGTGGGTATTTTTGTGTGTTCCTTGGATACTTTCTTTTAGTGTGATAATTAGTTTGGCTACACTGCGTCTCACGTGACCAAGCTTTGTGCATCTGTCAAAACAGTCTCAATTTAGATCTCATTCTACACATGTGGTGCTCCGTTTATTGTACTTTTTTCCATTCTAAAGTGAATTTTTGTTTTTCAAAATATGGTAAGCAGCCTAATTTTAAATCGTGTTTTTAATTTTTGATATTGTTTTCACAATGTTTAATCATATTAGGCATACAATTAGCAAAATAGGTTAAGAGGCAAGTGCGTTTTTACACCATGGGGAAAGTGCAGACGCGTATGCACTTCCCCCTTTGTCTAATTTTGGTGCTTTTTTTTAAATTATTTTATGAAAGTGCTTTTGTTTTGATTTTTAGAGCCTAAATGGTGCGCAATTACAAAATAAAAACGAATAAATGCCAAAGTTATACCCCTCAAGACCTCCAAAATAACTGACCATGTTAAAAACAGAAGGGGTGTGAAGTCAAAAACATTTGGGAGACCGACAGCTTTATCTTTAGAAACTGAAGATCTATTGGGTAGACTCATTAAACCTAATGGAAAAATACGGATACAGCTTGTTAAAGAAAAACGTTTTACAACTGGTGAGCGACTATATAATTAAAGAAAAGATTTCAAACTCATTCAAGAATAACTTTCCTGGAGAAGAGCGGTGGTCAGGTTAAAAAAAAAACCGCAAAATGTGGATGTAACCCGAAAAAAAGCTCAAGATCCTTTTGTCATATTCAAATATTTTGACCAACTAAAACTAACTTTGGAAGCACTCAATATTAAATCAAAAAATGTTTGAAACCTTGATGAATCGGCATTTAGTCACGATCCGTCTAAAACTAAAATAGTAGGAGGAAGAGGACTGCCTGCAACAAGAACTGTTAGTGGCCCTGGCAGAGAAAACATCACTGTCCTACTGGCTTGTAGTGCAACTGGAGACAAGTGTCCTCCATTGTTTATTTTCAAAGGAAAAAACGTTTGGAACCAATGAGTTTCTAACGAAGATGAAAGATTTCCCGATTCAACATTTGCCGCTTCTCAAAATGGCTGGATGGAGACTTCCGTATTCCTGAATTATTTTGAACATTCCTTTGTAAAAGCAGCAAAGCCGTCCCCTAGTAATCCCGTTCTTCTCATCTACGACGGTCATGTAACATTGGTTTGAAATTAGTGGAATTGGCTGTTAAAAACCACATGACAATTATTTTACTGCCTCCTTATTCAAGCCATTTACTTCAGCCCCTTGATCTGGCAGTTTTCAAGTCCATTTAATCATCGTGGGATGAGTATCTCTGCAAAAGGTTGAGACAACAAGGCTGTCAGAAAATTTCTAAGTGATCAATGACGATAAAAATAGGAGAAATAGGCAAGCTGGCATCTTTTCGTTTAATAAATATATCATTCCTGAAGAAAATTTTGACCAACTATCTTTGGAACGATGGAAATCATTGCAGCTCGAAACTGATCAAATGGCAGCACCCGAACTGGACCAAGTTGCAGCAGCACCCGAAATGGACAAAGTTGAAGCATCCGAAATTGATCATCTCTTACCACCTAAAACTAATATGGTTGCAGGGTCTGAAACAGAAAAAAATGACTAGGTTAAAGCCGTCGAAATTCATGACGCTACCTCATCGGGAAGCAACCTAGAGCAGGTGCAGAACTCTCTCAATACTTTCGAAAAATTGCTACTATCAACTATTTCGTCCTATAATCAGAGAGGTCCGCCAGCTAAGAAAACCAAAGTTTGTTTAGGGTCAAAAGTCATCACATCTCAGGAGTGTATGAAAATTTTAAAAGACAAGGAGGACGCCGAAAAGCAAAAGAAAGCTATGAAAGGAAACAAAGAAAAACAAACAAAAAAGGAACAGAAAAACAAGAATAAAAACCAAAGAAGACAAAAGAGAATCGAAAGAAGAAATCTAAGTTTGAATTGTTATCATCCTCTGATGAGGGAGAACTGCCATTTAATATTTGCATTGATAAATCTGATGAAGATTTAGAGAAAAAATACCTACTGAAACAGAGTTTGAAATAAGCGACCTACCAATCCATCTCGAGACAGAATTGGAAATTAGTGATCCCGAAAACAATCTGGTTCCATTATTAAAACCAAACAAATCAATAACTTTGGAAGCTGCAGAAACTGGTATTTGTTCATTTGAAACAGTTAATCAAGTTCCTAACTCCAATAATAAAGAAGATCCTTCTGAAGCTTCGGTTGTGCCAAGAAAACCAGGGGATTTCGTTCTAGTCAAGTATGAATCTACCAAAAATATGTGAAAATTTTCCTAGGAGCAATCCAAGAAATATATGATTCAGTAGAGTGTTTTGTTAAATATTTACGCTCCGTAGATAAAGAGAAGAAGACTTTCAAGTTCCATAAGACTGATCAAGACACCGTCCCAATGCACAAGATTATGAATACAAATGTTCCGGACTTTGAGATGGATTCTAAAGGCCGTTATGTATTTAAGGACCCTGTGCCAGTCGTAGAATAAATATTTGTTATGTTAAAAGTATCTACCAAAGTTTGTATAACAGTTATTTTGTATTCTAAATGTTTTCTAAAAGTTTGTTTAATAATTTTTCTAATAAAATCTTAAGATTTAAAACCAAAATATTAATTTGACTAAGTATATTTTTCTTAATATTACAGACAATTAAGTTCTGCAAAAACTGACCGATTCGAAATTTTACGTATGTTTTGCTCTTGCCTCAAATAAATCATAAGCATCTAAATAGAAAGAAAGAGGTCTAAAATGCAGTTGCCCCATAAACTGGGGTAAGTGCATTTCTGTGAAATTGCGACGATTTATTTTTTTTTGTAATAAATCCAAATTTTCAGGTAAAAATACTTTCGGATTATCATTACTTAAGGTTGTAAAAATATTAGTATGCTTAAAAAACTATATAGTATAATGATCTCTAGTTTTTATCTTGATTTTAAAGTCAACTTTGAAATTGAAGGTATGCACTTCCCCGAGTTGACCTTACTTAGAAGATGTAGACCTTAAATTACCGTAAAATACTCGGCTTTCCAGCAAATTACAGTGACCACGTAAGATAGTATATTTTTTGGAAATACCCTGGACATTGCAGGGCACCGATACACTTACTCCAGGCCACCCAGGTGCCTAGACCTTAACCCTGTTAACTTTAGCTTTTGGGGTTTTATAATGGAAGAAGTATACTCGGTGGAAATAATGAGTAAACAACAATTGAAGAATAGAATCAATGCAAATAACTTTGAGCTGAAACCACGTATTTTTTAAATTTAAAAATTCAATATTTTGCGAAATACGGCAACTTTTTCAATCAGTAGTTTTTAATATGTGATGAATTAATTAATATAGTGCTAATAGAAAACCTGGAACACACAGAAAAGCAACAACTGTTTAATAATAGAAGAGTTGTTAAAGATCCATGTGACATCAGCCACATTTGTAAAATTATTTTCCAAAAAAAAATGATCTGCTTATTTCTAACGTTAACACCGTATATGAGCAGACCACGAAAGCCTACGGATTTTAGCATTGAGACAAAATAATTAATTTAAAAAATCCTAATAATGTAATTTTAAAAAATCAATACAATAACTATAGAAACTATCTGACTAAATTAATAAAAACATGTAAATATAAGTACTATCAAAGTTTAATAAACAGGAATAAATCACAATCTAAACAACTTTGGAATGTTGTCAACGAGATCAACAAAACAAAAAAAAATTCAACATTGACTCCATGAAGAATTCACTTGGTAACATATTAATTGAAAAAGATGAAATAGCTAATCACATTAACAGCACTTTCACACAAATAGGTCCTAATCTAGCAAAAAAAATTCCCCTTAATACCGGATATAAACCAAAGCAAAAAACACTTCAAAATAGTTTTGCCCTTTTCCCTGTTGGTGATATAGAAGTTAAAAATGCTATTTCTTGTTTAAAAACAAATAAATCTCCTGGTACCGATGGAATTCGCTCCGAAACTTTAAAAGCAATTATTAATAATGTAATAGACCCGACTTTTCTAATAAATAAATGTTTTAATGCAGGTTTGTGGCCTGAGATATTTAAAAAAGCTGTGGTTATTCCAATTTTTAAAAAAGGAGACCCTCAGATAACAACTAATTACCGTCCTATATCGTTGATCACAACTGTGTCGAAGGTCTTCGAAAAAATATTGGAGACACGACTAAATTCATATCTAGATAAATTTAAAATTATTTCAAAACACCAATATGGCTTTAGAAAAAACGTATCTACTGAAGACGCAATACTTATGCTTACTGAAAAAATAAATGAATTAATGAATGAAGGCCAACCTTGCCTAACTGTTTTCCTGGATTTATCGAAGGCATTCGACACAGTAAGCCACTCAAAACTTCTAATGGCTCTAGAAGATATTGGGATCAGGGGTAATGCACATCAACTTTTTGACAGTTATTTAAGAGATAGACAGCAGTACGTTAAAATGGGAAATATATGTAGCACATGTTCATCAATCTGCTGTGGCATCCCCCAGGGTAGTATAATTGGGCCAACACTATTTAACATATATGTTAATGGTTTGTTTGAAGTCTACCCTGAGTCAGAAGTAATTGGTTTCGCTGATGACACGGCATTGTTCTTCAAAGATAAAACCTGGATAGATTTAAAAAACAAAGTCGAATCAGAACTGCCCAAAATACAGAATTGGTTTAACCACAGTCTACTAACCCTAAATCTAGAAAAAACTTCTTATGTTGCATTTCATTGTAATAAAGTTACAACTCCACCATTCAATGAACTAAATGTAAAAGTATATAACCAAAATATTTCTATTAAAAGTAAAGAACATGTAAAATACCTCGGCATTTACCTTGATAAGCACCTAAAATGGAACATGCATATAAATTACGTGTGTAAAAAACTGAGATTTGTAATTAGTAGATTTAAATGTTTAACAGATATATTAGATTTAAATCAATTAAAAATTCTTTGTCATGCTCTAGTTGAGAGTCATATCAGCTATTGTATCAGTATTTGGGGTAGTGCTCTAAAAACACATCTCCGTCCTCTTGAAATAATTCAACGCAGATTCTTAAAAATAATTCTTAAAAAACCCATATTGTACTCGACCAATAATCTCTTTCTTGAAGCAAATATACTAGATATTCATCAACTGTTTTACCTAAGGATAGTCACTTACTATCATAAAAATAACAACTTTAGCGAGTCAACGCACAATTATTCTACTCGCTCCATGCAAAGGCAAAATCATAACGTACCTTTCAAACAAAAGTCTATTGGCCAGAGATCGTTCTCTTATTTGGCTCCTAAACTCTTTAATTATAGTCCATGTGAAATTAAATCCATTAATAAAACTCACCTATTTAAGAAATCGTTAAAAAAATTTATTCTCTCGCTAGAACGTCATGTAATCACTAATTTAATAGAAAATATTTAGTGCCAGACACTTTAACATTAGTTTTAAATATTCGTTTCCAGTGTATAGCAAAAATATACCTATTAGTATTCATGTGTTGTATATTATGTGAAATTATCATGTAATTTATGTAATGTAACTTATTTAGTTATATGTAGTTTGTTTAGTTTATGTCGAAACAAGGAATGCTTATCGACTATTTAACATTTTATTTAATTGTGGCCTTTTTTGTAACTTTTTTGTAATTTTTACTGAATAAATGTTATTATTATTATTATTATTACCTTTGAGTTTTTGTTCATAAGTGCATAATGCATTAAATAAATAACTGTGGCATTATATCGATCCGTAATATTCATGGAGTTGACGGAATTTTCAAATAATTTTGAAAAGCTCAACCAAGTTCCGTGCATTAAAACTTTTATTCATATAGGTTTTGTCAGAAATATAATATTTCAGGAGTTGTCGGATGCATTGATTTTAGGCTCTACTTAAACTGCCGTTAAACGGTCGTGTACTAAAATGCCGTTAATAGACATGATGTCATTCAAATCACGAATTTGAAGTGTTTTAAGATTTTTTAATAAAGAAAATATACAAGAAAACCAAGCAACGACTTCTCGTATCAACGACCAGCATAGTCTCCAACAGCTTGAAGTCTTACATATACAGGGTGTACCAATAAAAACTCTCAGGCCAGATATTTTGGTAAGTAACAGAGATATTTTAATTCTGTAAAAGCCAGTTAATAGAGCGCTAAAGGAGCTTCAGTATTAGATATAAATTAATTTTAAATAGGTCAATATGTAGATGGCGCTGCGCTCAATATTGTTTTTTCGATGGAAGGATCTTTCTTATATAGCCCATCTTGTGAAAAATGTATTTTTAAACAAATTTTGTTGTATAAACTAATTCGATAAATAAAGCCTTTTTTGATATACAAAGTGGGTAACTCAAAACAGTTTCATCCTGTTTTGCGGCATTAATTATTACATTTTTAGAAAATGCTAAAACAGGTTAATTTTTATTCCAAATTAAACACATTTTTACAATACAGACTCTGTCATGTATCAACCCCCTCCCTTCCACTTCTCCAACCCCTTAATTTTAAATAAAGAATGTACCATGTATAACATCATTGAAAAGGTAATTTTATGGGGAAGTCAGAAATATGACTGTTAATTGCGATACTCTTAATTTTAGCTTCCTCTGTCGGGCGGCTTTGAATTAGTAATTAAATTTGCTTTAAAATAAGATATCCCGCTTTATAATACGTAGTTTTATATCTTGATCGAGGGCGATACAATTAAAAGTATCGCAATAAACAGTCATATTTCGAAATTTCCCATAAAATTACCTTTTTAATGATGTATTACACTTTGTAGTGTCACACTCTGTAATACGTAATAGTGTTTTATCCCGCTAGAGGGCGATAAAATTTAAGTTGCGCAATGTACAGAAATATTTCTGAATCCCCATTAAATTACCTTTTCAATGATGTGCCATACATGGTACATTACCTATTTAAAATTAAGGTGTTGGAGAAGTACTAGGGAGGAGGTGGACACATAACAGATGCCTGTATTGTAAAAATGTTTTTAATTTGGAATAAAACTCGACCTATTTTAGCATTTTCTCAAAATTCAATGATTAATGCTGAAAAACAGGATGAAACTGTTTTGAGTTACCCACTCTGTATATCAAAAATGGCTAGATTTATCGAATTAGTTCATAGAACAAAATCTACCTAAAAATGCATTTTTTACCAAATGCGCTACACAAGAAAGACCCCCCATCGAAAAAAAATTATTGAGCGCAGCGCCATCTACATATTGACCTATTTAAAAACAATTTATACATAAAACTGAAGCTCTCTTAGTGCTGTGTGAATTGAAATATCTCTATTACTTACCAAAATATCCGGCCTGGGAGTGTTTATTGGTATACATAAACGAAATTTTAGTACACGACCGTTTAACGGCAGTTTAAGTACATTTTTAATTTTACCCATGTATGGAAAAACTATCATTCGATAAATATATTTTTAGAACAGATTTTTTATTGTGAGGTAAGTTATTGTGAAATAACACTATTTCCCAGATAGCACAGGACGTCCAAAAGTCGTCCATTACATGTCCATTTATCGCCTGCAGGTATAGGACCAATTCTGGACGTTTAAAGTATGTCCAGTTTAGTAAATCCTCCGGACGTCGTCTAGAAATAGATATTCGCAGAACGTCAATTCTATGTGCTTTGCTATATTTCCATGGATTTACATTCGCATTGTATTATTATTTGGTTATATTATATAAAAAGACATATACCGGGTGTTCAAATTAAAGTGTTACAGTTAAATACCGGCGAAAATATGCATTTCATAAAAAAATGCTTCAGACAAAAGTTTTATAGTTTTTTAGAGGAAACATTTTGGCAAAATTAATTTTTTTATAGCTGACCATAATATGACCGTATCAAGATGGACTTTTTTATTTCAAATTAGAACCCCATTTTTTTAGATATTCTTAAAGTTCGTAAAAAAATAAGAAACTTTTAAAGGGAACATTTTTTTGTCCCAATATCCAATTGAATGAAGGCCAAATAGACAAAAACAAATAAGGTCATTGAAAGATAGGAACATTGTTGACAAGTGACATTTTAGTTTTATTTATTTAGATTCAGCACTGAAATATGCTCAGGGCTCAGTTTTTATTAAAAAAAAAGAAGAAACATGGTATTCAATGTTCATGATTCGATGGTATATACATATTATACGAGTACAAGTTCTATCATTCCACCATTTAACTGTGATTCGACTCTGTGAGTTTGTGGTTGATTAATATTAATTTTTTGCAGTTTGTACCATTTTTATCTCTGAGAAAGGTGGAAGTTTTCCAGTGAATACTATAATGCTAAAAGGTTAGTGAATTTATAATGTCTAGCAGGACAAACTTAAACAAACAGATTGGATTTTAATATTGATCTGCCCTTTATTTTGAATAAGCGAATAAATTATTTTCAGGTTCAGCTGAGAAGGCAAATATGGCCAAATCAAGAAAAAAACTGTCTGCAGTCAATCCAGGCATGGTTGGAAAGAGAAAAGTAGAGGAGTTTTCCAGTAAATACTACAAAGCTAAAAGGTTGGTGAATTCATAATGCCTAACAGGGCAAACTTGAACAAAGAGATTGGATATTTATATTGATTTGCCTTTCATTTTGAATAAGCGATTAAATTATTTTCAGGTTCTGATGAGGAGGCAAATATGGCCAAATCAAGAAAAAACAACTGCTGTCAATCCAGGCATGGTTGAAAAGAGCAAAGTAGAGGAGAGACGGGATGAATTTGACGAAAAAGGTTTAATAATTTTACTATTCATGGGTTATTTGCTTCCAAATAATTTTTTTTGAAAGTTTTTCCTTAAACAACCTATTATTCCCCATTTGAGCTTTTGAAAATGTTCATGGAATGTTCTTAAATGGACGTTCTTAAGACATCCTGATTATCAACAATGGGCGTTCCAAAGACGTCAATTAGACGTCCACGTCCGTGAAATGGACGTTGTAAAGATGTCCTGAATGTCTAAGCAGGACGTTTTTAGAATGTCCATAAGACGTATTTGTGCTATCTGGGTTAATAGGTGCTTCTAAATATTTGACGATGTTGCCGTCTTGTATTTTTATTACGAAGAATGTCAAAAATATGAGAACAACTGGCCACTCGTAATCAAACATTCGTAATATTGTAAAGAATCCCAAAATCATGCTTCTGGGTATCTTGGTGGCTTAAAAAATAGATGTATCAAGATCTCTTTAAATCCAACGTCCAGGGTAAGGTTAGGTTGAATAAGGTTGAAACTGATTAAGATAATTTCATGGCCTTCCACTATGATTCAGATGGGGATCTATTGTGACTTATCACTTATAGTTCATCTTACAAGTCACACCTATTGATAAATGTCATGGTTGAGTTGTTTGAGACTTAAAGTCAGTGGGCTTCAGTGGGGTGAACTTGGTGATCTGGAACGTGGTTCTTGATATATTTTTACCCTGTATTATCAAAATTGAAGTATACAGTAGGTTACCCGTTAGTCAAAGTGTCCCTTGAGGAACTATTATAGAACCGTTGATTATCTTAGCATATTATTATTTATATTTCGTACTTTCGTGAAAAATTGTTTAGCCCATCATTTATTTTCTAAAGCTCTATTTACATATATCACTTTTGTTAATAATTATTGTTACTGATGTGATAAATAAAAACGATTTATTAATATTTTGATGTTAAAGGAACATTAGCGGTGTAATCTAAAAAAAAAATGTAAAAGAAAGCGTTTTTTATTATACACACGTGTTACACTAATAATTCTGTTTCGCATAAGTTTTCCAAGCAATTAACGAAATTTATCTAACCACATCCAAGATCAAATGCAGCCCACTTTTAATTGGACAAGTTGTATATATGTATTGTGCGATTTATAAAGGAACGCCTATAGACAGACATTAATAAATAAAACATATCTCTTTTTTTTCGTATGTAATTTAAAAATACTTTGACGGAGGAAACGCGTGCAGCCTATCACGCAAAAATTTTATATTTTTCTATTTATACCGAAAATTGATAAAATGTTTTTAATACAATTAAAATGTGTTGATTTGTTATATATTTGATAATGTGTTGATATATAGAGTGATTCAATATTCTGTATCTGTAGGCGATACTTACAGTTTGCAACTTTTTTGACTTTTTTGACAAGAAAATTTGCAAATCGTATTGTATCTCTACGCACTTTAAATTAGCTGTTGCAATTCTACTAATTAATTTTAAAATCTCTATAGTATATAAAATTAACATACTGAAATAAAAAAGAATGAAAGAATTAGCGATGATGTATGTTTTATTTAATTATTAAATTAATTATTAAATGGTATGTAATCCTTAATTTGCTTGATATATTGGCGAAACTGTTAAGGTGATTACAGCACCTCTTATAATTTGCGGACAAGCATATCTCAAAAAGTAATTAATTTAAAAAATTTAAATTTTGGGAAAATAAATAAGGCAATAATATCTAGAATATATATATATATATATATATATATATATATATATATATATATATATATATATTTTAAAATTTAAATTTTTTAAATTAATTACTTTTTGAGATATGCTTGTCCGCAAATTATAAGAGGTGCTGTAATCACCTTAACAGTTTCGCCAATATATCAAGCAAATTAAGGATTACATACCATTTAATAATTAATTTATCTATATATTTTAAAGTTTTAATTCCTTCCAGTTTCCAAGAAAAAAAAATTAAAGGGTTTTAAATTTTGAAATATCCTAATGAAAATAAATGCATTCCTCAACAGTACTATTCTTAATATTATCCCGAAATTTAAGCTCTTAATGTCTTTTGAATTATTTTTTAAAATTCGCCGAAATTAGTGACTAAAACGCCTCGCTAAGTGCTGCTTTCTGGTGTAACGCGTCTTTAACTATCGAATCGTACACTCTGAGTCACTATTCGTTTCTTGCAACGATTTACATCAGTTTACGCCAGTATACACCATAAAATAGCGTTTTAGCCACAAATTTCGGCGAATTTTAAAAAATCATTAACAAGAGATTAAGAGCCTAAATTTAAGGATTATATTAAAAAATAGTGCTGTTGAGGAATGCATTTATTTTCATTATGATATTTCAAAATTTAAAGCCCTGTGTTTTTTTTTTCTGGAAACTAGAAGGAACTTAAACTTTAAAATATATGCATATTTTAGTTATTATTGCCTAATTTATTATGCCAAAATTTCAAGTTTAAAAAAACTACTTTTTGAGATATGCTTGTCCGAAAATTATTAGGGGTGCTGTAATCACCAGTCACTGGAGAACTTTTGCAATCAACTGTAATACAGTGTAATTTAGACAGCAATTTTCCTTGCACTCCGTAAGAATTGCTACTATTTTATTTGCAACAATGAAAATTGCGAACTGGGCTAGCTGCTGACCTCGCTTGTTTGTTCTTTCGTATTAAGTATGCCATTTGGAATGTTTCATTCTGACTGCATTTTGCCAGTTGTTTGGCTCATTTTTAGCTTTCTTTTGTTTTCTTTAAAATCCAACTTACTCAAATATTTAACACTCCATTCTCTTATCTTACTAAATGATGAAACTAAAGATTAAAGATATTTTAGGGGATTAGTTCAGATAGACAAACAGAAGAATTTTGGAAAATAATGTTTTGATATGAAATATTGCTGTTCAAATTGACGTCAACAAGAGCTTTCTAGATTGACACAGGCCAATGGTAAAGACATTTTATTTTTATGGAATATATCAATGGGTATAACATATGTATTCGCAAAGCATTTTTAACCGACTTCAAAAAAGGAGGAGGTTCTCAATTATTTGTCTGCATATTTTTTTCTTTTTTTTATGTATGTTCAGCGATAATTCTTTATTACGATGCCCGATTTCTATAATTCTTTTTATGTTAGAAATTGGATTCCTCAGGGGTGGCCCAATATAAATTTGGTCTAAATCTAATAATGGGGTCTGTAACCCCTAGCTTTATAGGGCTTGACGTATACAGCCTTCGATCATGGTGGACTGTATTCAAATTAGATTACCTGGGGTGGAGGCCTTATGCTCTACAGGAAGATATTCTTGAAGTTCTAGTTGAAGCACTGGGTGTATTAAAATAAAACCATCACCCTACATTTGAATTTGATATGTTAACTACTTAATACGTTCACATTTAACATATTTAAAACTTTGGTACATAGAATTATTGATATTTACATGTTAACTTTTATAAGATCAAATCGCACAATGCTTGGAATTGATTACCGCGAATGCCGGTTTTTTAGGTTATAGTTTTTGATTTGTTACTTCTTCGGAAGCAAAAGCGAAAGTGATTTTAGTTTGTTCTGCCGCTGCTTCTCAAAACAGACCGGCTTTTTACTTTCTCTAATTGGCTCTCATTTCTCGTATGATTGCACGCGAAACTATTGTTTTTAAGATCTGTCTTATGATTGGGTGAAGAATCTCACGTGACTATCTTTAACTGTATTAGAGGCAGCAGATGTCTTTGAAGGTTACTTGAAAGTTAAAAGGGTGGTTATTGCACAGCTTTGGATAATTGGTTTAAACAGGGAGTGTCTATTTAGTATTTTATTCTTTTTTATTTGTTAAGTACGGAGGTTTATACAGGGAGTGTCTATTTAGTATTTTATTCTTTTTTGTTTGTTAAGTGCTGATTTAGAATAATTTGCCCTGCCGATAGGACATGTTGAATGTAATTTCAACAGGATTCATGAGAAAATCATCAAGCTCTTAATTTTTTATTTATTTTTAGTAATAATTCTTTACCACATTGTCCGATTTCTACGATTCTTTTTTGTTAGAAAGGGGATACCTCAAGGGTAGTTCCGTATATCTTTGTTCAAAAACTGACGATCTATCAGAGAAACAAAATTCCTTATTTTTAAAGGCATCTGCACGATTTTGAAGTCGGTTTTTTAAAATTACTTTTATTATATTGTTAATTACGTCCAAAACTTTAAACAAAAGAGTAGTAACGTCAATTCAGAAAAAACATATAGTTGGATGATGGCGTGATTTTTCACTCCTGATTATTGAAATTAAATATAAGCTAATATTATTCAAGAAAACATTTATGAAATCGATAAAGATAAAGAATATCTGTGAAATATCGCTTTACTATAATATTGTTTACCTATTTGAAATTACCCAAAATAACTCAAAGATATAGTTTTTTAAATAAGTACTCCCTGCATCGTTCTTCAGTTTTTCTTACTCTATTAAAGTTAGAATACAACCATTAACCACATGAGTAGTAAGTAGTAGTAAATTTATTAGTTCTAATGTTATGGAGTAATGGTGCCCCTGGTATTTTTCTACTTAACGTATACTGATAACTTTATTCATTTCATAAAAATGTTATATAAAACCTCTTTGTTAACTTATTTAAAATCGAAATATTAGTTAAAAACTGTATATTTTTCTTGTATGATACGTAAAGTTACACATTTCAACACCAATGAGTTTTCCAAGTTTATGTGAAAATGACAGATAGCAAAATTTTTATGACCCAGGAGATAAACCCCAATATAACATCATAAATCAGTTACGGAGAATTTCTAAAATAAAATGTTTAGCATTATTTTTTCCAAAATAAAATCTTCCTAAAATTTTTAAAAATACCAATTTCATTTCTTATCTTTAATTTTCCAGTCATTTTAATCAACAAAACTAAGGTAAGTATGTAATCTCTACAGGTGGAAAATATTTACGATTCAAGATCAATTTAAGTAGCCCTCAACTTTCTTAGAAAGGATTAAAATATTTAATCGGCAGAAAATATTATGCAGATTGTAAATTATTTTAGTTAAGATTTACATTTCTGCTTGTATAGTCCTGTAATTGTAACACGCAGAATTGTTAGTGTTGCTATAATTGGCGATAAAAAACGATATTGATCAAGTGAATTTGTCCAATAAAAATGGCACAAACGTCTAATTAAAGTGAAATTTAGCCGTTCATATGAAAACTTTAGTGTTAAATGTACATAACGCACTTGTACGTGAACATTTGAATAGTACTCTTTGGAGTATAGTTTGCAAGTATTTAAATATGACCGGAATTGGACAAGCAACCATTTATAGATTTTTGAAGCAACGAAAGGATGGAAGTATTACAGTACTACCTAAAACGTTAACTGGGATAAAACCTATTTAAATGGACGGTAATATGAAATAACTGATCCGAAGAAAAGTACATTCGTTTTATGTACAAAAAATATACCTAATTTGGATAAACTTTTAGTAGATATTAATGAAGACGAAACTTTGTTAACTATTAAAAGAGACAAATTGTGAAAAACTTTACATGAATTTGTAATGTGATGTTATTATTTTATGTTTATAGTGTTTTAAGCTCTACGTTTTAGGGAAGTGGGTCAGGTTATTAAACAACTCATATGACTTTGAAAGAGAATATTGGACGCCACTATATTTAAAACTTTCTAAACTTGACAATCGATCATTGATAAAAATATAGAAAATCAATGATCTTCATGATATATAATTAAATAAGGCAGCGACAAATTCTAATTCACAGAGACTTTAATTATTTAAATTTAAATGATTTATTAAGACTTATCTGAATGAACAGGAGGTATTGAATTAGGAGTGACTTGTAGAGGCCTTCTTGAAGATCTTCAGATATTCAGATTTCAGACTTCAGAATTCAGATTTCAGACTTCAAATTTCAGATTTCAAATTTCAGACTTCAGATTTCAAATTTCAGACTTCAGATTTCAAATTTCAGATTTTAAATTTCAAATTTCAGATTTCAAATTTCAGATTTCAAATTTCAGATTTCAAATTTCAGACTTCAGGTTTCAAATTTCAGACTTCAGATTTCAAATTTCAGACTTCAAATTTCAGACTTCAGATTTTAGATTTTCAAATCTTCTTTAAGAATTCCAGACTTCAAGACCATCTATATACAGCAAGGCTACAAGGAAATAGGTAAAAATATAAATGAAGGAATTAGGGAGAACAGATAAGATGTCTTTACTATCAAAAGCATAATTTAAATTATTAAATGAAAAGCTCCACAGAGACCAAATTTAATAGGTAAAGAAAAAGTCTTATTTAACATATATAAATATAGTAAAGCATATTATCTATTTCAAACAAAATAATAAAGGAAATTATATAAAATATGCGAATCTTGTGTTTTTCAACGTGTTTTCATGTTGAGGTTATGTTTCAAATTTGACATTTTAATAAAGAAATTCTTCTACTAAATATATATATATCTATATATATATATATATATATATATATATATATATATTCAACAAAATATCGGTAGAAAACTTACCTTTTTATAATCAGATAGCCATTAAAATAATTTAAGGTAATTAGAACATCGAATGTCCAAGATAATAGATAATTAAAGATTAATAATTCAACCTGCTCGAGACAGAAGTAAATCGAAAATGACAACCGAGCTTTGACACAAGGCATAAACGACAATTGACGTTTGTGTAGAGATATTAGTTTTAAAATAACGAGAACGGGTCTGGGTCAAATAACGAAACCGGTTCCAACCGTTACAAATTAGACTTCGTTTGGGAGTAGAACGATAGAAAATCTGCGTTCATAGAAAAAGATAAAATTATTTGTTGGAGGAGGCAATATTTAGGTAAAATTAGAAAATTAAGAAGAGAAGACAAAAATATTTTTTATGTGGATGAAACATGGATAAATAAAGAACATTTTGTATACAAAGTTTGGCAAGATAAACAGGTTACAAATGCTCGTCAGGTATTTAAAGAAGGTTTGTCTACTGGCTTAAAATTTCCAAATGGTCAAGGTCGCCGTTTAATTATCACTCATATTGGAGAAGATAAAAGATTTGTTGATATAGGTTTGTTAGAATTTGTTTTAAATTCTACCAAAGACTTTCATGAAGAAATGACTGATTTTTTTAAGGAATACTTAAGTCAAATAATAGATTTATTACCGACCAATTCTACCACAGTTATGGACAATGCCAGTTACCATTTAAGATTAAAGGAACCGTTACCAAACACCAAATGGAAAAAGTAAGAACTCTCCAATTGGCTAATTACCAAATAAATAGTGGCAGAAGAGAGATTACTTAAAAAAGAGCTATTGTAGTTATGTAAACAACATTCATGAACATTTAAGAAGTATAGTGTAGACTAGATAGTGGCGGCTCGTAACTTGTGTAATAGGGAGGGCTATGTATAAGGGCACTAAATAATCAATACCAAAAATCATTTAAACTTAAGCGGCTGAATACGAGGCTTTTTAATACCATTACTTTCGTGATAAATAATTATTACGAGGATAAATAAACAACACCACACTAGATAAAAATAGCAAAACAAACCACAAAGCGGACGCCCGCGAACACTTGTAACCAAAATGTATAATTTTTTCACGATCTGCACGTTAACGTCGGTAACCATATGGCAACCGTCCAGAGATTCAATATGGGCTGCTGGTACTACGCCGATACAATAATTATAGCGCGCATTTATTAGGACAGAGAAAAACCGTAATATTCATATTGTACAAATTAGGTACGGCTCGTCCGTAGCTAATTAAATTGTTAGCTCACAAACTTTATTATTTCATTTATTTGTGGAGGCGCTCGAAACGATTTCACTGCTTCAAGGGAATATGGACTACATCTCACCGAGATCTGTCTTCCATAAGCCATATAAACTTACAATAAAATAAATAGAAGAGACGGAAGTGGCAGGTACGATTCATATTTACACCGACGATTCTACAACAAAACAAACCTCACGATGTTGAATATACTCCAGATTTTTAAACCTAAACAAAAAATGGGATGTGAGCAATAGTGCCAGTGTAGTTCAAACAGACGGGGATTATCATAGCAGCAAAATAAATAACCAGAAACACTGGGAGGACTAATCACGCAGTATTTACTCAGGGTTAGTACTAGAATATTACGAAGCTTTGTCCGAATTATCCATCAACAATGTGGTCACCTTAAGATGGATCAAAGGTCACGCCACATCGAAAGGAAACCGTCTTGCTGATTCACTAGCCAAGAAAGTAGCCAACCAAATACTTTTTGGACCTGGCCCTTCTATTAGCCTGACAAAATCGGTAGTGACAGACCTAATTAAGAACATTCCCTTGTAAAATTCAAGGAAAGATGAGATAAAACAATAAACTGCAGAGTTGCCAGGGAGCTCTTAAGTTATCTTGACAACACTGCAGTTAACAAATACTTGACTATGACTAGACAGAGTCTACGCCTAGTCACTGGCATTCTGACTGATCATTGCCAAGTACGGAAGCATTTCCATATTATGGAGCTGTCAGAATCTGCACTCTGCAGAGGGTGCGAACAAGAAGATGAGCATATCCTTTATGATTGCTCGATGCTCTCATTTATTAGAAGATTTGTGTTCAGCGAGTATTGGCTAACACCGGCCGATGTAAGAAAAGCACCTCTTGGCGACGTTGTCAACTACATTAAATTTATAGGCTGGCTCACCAGCTAGGAGGTGCCTATCATCTTAGGATGCATAATGGGCCTAATGAGGCCTAAGTGCCGTGGGGGTAATCCACCCTCCACACGTTATAGATACAGAACTAGCGGCAAATAAACCAAAAGCAATCAGTAGCATCAAGTGTACTAATAGTAAGAAACATATATCACTAACAACAGGTAAACAGTTCACTAACTTTAAGTCGACTAATATCAAAAATTTTGTTTACTTACAATAAGTAAACATTTTACTTGTCCCATACAGTATACAACTTTTTAGTAGTCGTAATTAAAAGTTCGCTAACGGTTAGTGAATTTTTTTCCGTCTTATATAAAATTGATCTGATAACATTAAATATTTACTACAAAAAATTAATTAATATTATTTCAGTTAAAGATTGACGGATGTTTTCAATATACCCCGAAGATGATGATTGTATAGCTGAACGCATGGACTTAGGCTTGTCGCCATGTTACGCCAACATAATCGATTCTCTCACTCCTATTTTGAAATGGCATAATGTAGCTCTTGGCTGTCTACGAACCGTGGGTCTTGGCTTCACAAGAAATACACATTTATTAATGACTGCTTGCGGCGATATGTAAAAATTTTC
Organism: Psylliodes chrysocephalus; assembly: GCA_927349885.1. Classification (NCBI taxonomy): domain Eukaryota; kingdom Metazoa; phylum Arthropoda; class Insecta; order Coleoptera; family Chrysomelidae; genus Psylliodes; species Psylliodes chrysocephalus. The sequence goes on from OV651816.1 coordinate 23,329,001, forward strand.
AAGATTTAAACAGTAATAATTTTTTATAAATTATTGTAAATAAACTCTCTCCAAACAGTATGACTCTGTGTGTTGCCCTTCTCCGTCTGGTTTAGGATACGGAAAAAACATTACATTGTTTAAATTTGAGTAAAGGTGAGTATATCTAGATAATAACATATCTGTGGGATTTACCTGTTTATCGATACCATACCAATATGTTAATTTGGTAATAAAAATCTTATTCTTGCCGACATTTCCTCAATAGAAATTTCTATCTCGTTTACCGTATCACATTCTAAAAACTTTCGTAGTGGACCCGGAGGCAATATTAAAACTTACACCAAACGTTCAATTCGAAATGTTCTCCCTCGACAATCAAGAAATAAATTGCCCTTTGAATTGGGCGCTTCGAGAGTCCTTTAGATCTACAAGTCTAAAACGAGAACGAGCCTAAAATAAAAAATAAAAATAAAACTGTCAACGAAAACACATTAGTCTAATATGAAATGTCATAGGGAACTAGAAATTTGTGTTGGATGCCGATGTGCTTTAGAAAGGTGAATCAACTCGCTAGAGAATATTTAATTATTAAAATTGAATAGCGTTTAATGTCATATCTCGTATACGGGGTTTGATAATTATTATTCTCAATAAAAGAAGGGAATCCTATCTTTTAAATGTGATCATCTTCTATGAAATAATGTTTTACTAATAATTATTTAGTGACCGTTTTCGGATAAATAGCCATATTCAAGCCTATAAAGTACAAAAATAATTGTTTTAAAATACAACTGTGTTAAAATTAGATGTTTAAATACCTAGTATTTAATTAAGGAATTATTGAAATTTATGGTATTGTCATCAGTCCCTGATAAGTGTGCAAAGTTTCAAATCATTCCGACGTTTTGAAGGGGGTGAAAATCACGTTCAAAGATTCCATTACATAGATACTGGATTTTTTTTTATAATGTTCTCGGGGACTGCCGCGGTAAAGCTATTGCATAGCATTTTTATCAACTTATGCAATTATAATTATTTATTTATTTTATTTATGCAGTATTTTTTTTTTTTATATTAAATCAAGTTACACTTTTTGAGCGTGGTGACCGATAAGACAACAATTTTTTTTCTTTTATTGAATAAATGAGAAGTTAATATTTTTTAAAACATTTTTATTATCTTACAATACATGTAGGTTATTCAGGAATTTTTATTATTGAAACTATAAGTTTATGGTAACTGAAATAAGAAACATAAGTTTGAGACTTGATATCTTCTAAATATCTGGAAAATACCTCGTCAATTGTGGTCTTATATTTTGTTGTGGATTCTTGTGGATCATTATTCATTTTCAAATTCAATTTTTCCAAAATTGTGTCTAAGAGAGATAGAATTAGTTATGAACAGTTAGCAGCTAGTCTACACGCATACGTCTAGTCGTACGCACACAAATACCGTGCCAAAGTCTGCCGAACTGAAACGACGTTGGACGATGCACGGCTTTCAACGCCGCACCGCTGTGCCGGTCGGAGTGGGGGGTAGTAGGTTTATTTTCATTACGGAATTTCTTTTTCGATTTTTCGATTTTTCGATTTTTCGATTTTTCGATTTTTCGATTTTTCGATTTTTCGATTTTTCGATTTTTCGATTTTTCGATTTTTCGATTTTTCGATTTTTCGATTTTTCGATTTTTCGATTTTTCGATTTTTCGATTTTTCGATTTTTCGATTTTTCGATTTTTCGATTTTTCGATTTTTCGATTTTTCGATTTTTCGATTTTTCGATTTTTCGATTTTTCGATTTTTCGATTTTTCGATTTTTCGATTTTTCGATATTTCGATTTTTCGATTTTTCGATTTTTCGATTTTTCAATTTTTCGATTTTTCGATTTTTCGATTTTTCGATTTTTCGATTTTTCGATTTTTCGATTTTTCGATTTTTCGATTTTTCGATTTTTCGATTTTTCGATTTTTCGATTTTTCGATTTTTCGATTTTTCGATTTTTCGATTTTTCGATTTTTCGATTTTTCGATTTTTCGATTTTTCGATTTTTCGATTTTTCGATTTTTCGATTTTTCGATTTTTCGATTTTTCGATTTCTCGATTTTTCGATTTTTCGATTTTTCGATTTTTCGATTTTTCGATTTTTCGATTTTTCGATTTTTCGATTTTTCGATTTTTCGATTTTTCGATTTTTCGATTTTTCGATTTTTCGATTTTTCGATTTTTCGATTTTTCGATTTTTCGATTTTTCGATTTTTCGATTTTTCGATTTTTCGATTTTTCGATTTTTCGATTTTTCGATTTTTTGATTTTTCGATTTTTCGATTTTTCGATTTTTCGATTTTTCGATTTTTCGATTTTTCGATTTTTCGATTTTTCGATTTTTCGATTTTTCGATTTTTCGATTTTTCGATTTTTCGATTTTTCGATTTTTCGATTTTTCGATTTTTCGATTTTTCGATTTTTCGATTTTTCGATTTTTCGATTTTTCGATTTTTCGATTTTTCGATTTTTCGATTTTTCGATTTTTCGATTTCTCGATTTTTCGATTTTTCGATTTTTCGATTTTTCGATTTTTCGATTTTTCGATTTTTCGATTTTTCGATTTTTCGATTTTTCGATTTTTCGATTTTTCGTTTTTTCGATTTTTCGATTTTTCGATTTTTCGATTTTTCGATTTTTCGATTTTTCGATTTTTCGATTTTTCGATTATTCGATTTTTCGATTTTTCGATTTTTCGATTTTTCTATTTTTCGATTTTTCGATTTTTCGATTTTTCGATTTTTCGATTTTTCGATTTTTCGATTTTTCGATTTTTCGATTTTTCGATTTTTCGATTTTTCGATTTTTCGATTTTTCGATTTTTCGATTTTTCGATTTTTCGATTTTTCGATTTTTCGATTTTTCGATTTTTCGATTTTTCGATTTTTCGATTTTTCGATTTTTCGATTTTTCGATTTTTCGATTTTTCAATTTTTCGATTTTTCGATTTTTCGATTTTTCGATTTTTCGATTTTTCGATTTTTCGATTTTTCGATTTTTCGATTTTTCGATTTTTCGATTTTTCGATTTTTCGATTTTTCATATTAAAGAAATTCATAAAGTGTTTAAAATTGAATTTCGTAATCAAGACTATGCTCTAAATATAAACGAACAAAATAAATCTCTAGAAAATTTTTCTAAAATTATACTACCTATTCTCTTCGTGCGTGACTGCAGCGCCAATTAATTTATGTAGTAATGGACAATTTTTGCGTATATTGACAATACAATTTTTTATAGAATTTGTAATTAAAAAGTATATATGTTAGTTATTATAAAAGTATATGGATTTGTAAAACAAATGAAAACATTAATTTATTATTATTATATATTTTTGTCGCTTCAACTAAAGAAAATTAAGTTAAATCAATAATAAAACATAGACATTCAACAGTATTTACGATAAGATGTATGAGAAGTTGCCTATATCTAATAAGTTGTCTTTGAAGAATTAACTTATTCTGTCAAAATAAAATATATACCATTAAATAATAATTAAAATTTATAAACAAAAGGATTGTTATTTATAGTTTCTTTATTTTTGTTCGAAAGAAAACAGAACGAATGATTAAAACTCGTTTCCTATCAGTAAGTCACAAAATTGCAATCCAGCCAAATACAATAATCAAACGCAGAAGTCTAGTACTTACTGAACATTTGTGATTAAAGGGATGTTGAAGAGCATCGTAAAATAATAATTTATTGTTCATTTACAACTGTTCAAGTTTATTATGTCTATTATTTACAGTATTACTATTATTATGACAATAATAAAGGCAATTTTTCTTCTTATTGTAGAGCCATCCATTTATTTCTTTGATTTAATTTTTACTTTGCTACTGAAAATTTTTATAATTTACCTGTTTTTTGCTAGTATTTTTAACAATTTACAACACAGTACCTACTGTTTTTTTACCTACTGTTTAAAAAAAAAAATTTACGTGTATTTGATAAGTCAAAATTACAAAATATCGCCCTAAAGTTCTCGAATTATCCGTAGATTGCGCTAGTATCACTTTTGCTTCCCCTACCATGACTTCGCACTGAGCAAATAGCAATGTACCTATGTTCTCTTTTTTATATTTGGAATAGGTTGTTACTAAAATAGAATTTGTGTATGCAAACTATATTTTTTTTATTTGATTTGATTTTTTCTTGTTTTAATTCATTCAAATTTTAGAATGTCCATTTCTTAAAAATAAAATGGTTTTTAAATAAATAGTTACGAGTTTTTACGTGGAGGTATGCTACCTCCATGGCAATCATTATTGTATCTATAATGTCTTGTTAAAGATGTATTTTGGCGAAAGCAAGCTGAATAAAATTACGGCTTCCAGGGTAAGATGTTTCCACATTGGATTAGGATCTCTGAACGGAGATAATAACAAATCATAATGTATTTGTAGAATAATAACCTCTGAGCAAATCATTGATCCCCATTTTAAGTACCAAGATTGTAACCTCCTTAATAGTAGTTTATGTTACAAGGAAAAAAGTTGAGTGTTTCAGGCGACTACGAAAAGCTTGCCACGCGAGACTTAGGTGATCACATTGTTGATAGATACTTCGGCCAAAGCTTCGTAATATTCTATAGTACTAACGCTGAGTAAATTCGTGGTCTGTTCAGGGTGAAGAGTGCTTTTCAACTATCTGCATATATGAGCATGTTCCTTTTAGTGATATTGTTTCTGGTGATTTATTTTGCTGTTATGAGAATCCTCGCGAGTTCTGTTTGAACTACATTCACCGAGGGAAATTTTTTGCTATTTTGCTATAGTAGCAAAAAATGTATTAACCCTTAAAAAAACTCTATTAAAATAGGCGACAGCCAAAGTACTTTGCTACGGTTAATAAATTCACTTTTTTGGAATTACTTTTTAGTCCCTAAAAACTTACTTTTTAGTTTTTATTAATTTTAGTGGTTAGAAAGTAAAATTTTGCTCACTAAAAATTAGTTTTTTATGGTTAAAAAGTAGGTTTTTAGTGGTTAAACAGTATTTTTGTTGCAGTTAAAAAGTATTTTGTTACCTTGAACAGGCAGTTTTAATTGTTAAAGAATTATTTTTTATCTCTTAAAAATAGATTTTACTGGTTAAAAATTAGACTTTTAGTGGTTAAAAATTAGGTAGGTACGGATTAAGAAATTACTTTCTTTGCAATAAAAAAATATTTTTTTACCTCTAAAAGGTAGTTTTAAAAAATTGTTTTTAGTGGTTAAAAAGTAGTACGTAGTTGTTTAAAAGTAACCTTTTACCTTTAAAAAGTAGATTTTAATGATTATACAGTTAATTTTTACCTTTAAAAAGTACTTGTTGATGGTTAAAAGTAAATTTTGCTATTTAGGGCTGGTTTCTTCAGCTCTTAGGCCGTTTTTTCTGCAAATAAATAAAGTTCAGTTAAAGTCGAAATACAAGAATGTTTTGCATGTATTAAATGTTAAATTTCCAGATTTACCAAAGATAACTGAACTTTATAGGTATTTGTTCATAATAAAACTAGTTCTGTAAAAATAGAAAAATTAACTTTTTAGCCGTGCATTAGAAACTATATATAATTATTAGGGTAAAATTTACCTAACATAATTTACATAAATTTTTATTTAACCTGTGGCGGAAATACAGATCAATATAGGAAAGGAAGGGTTTCAAAAATAAAAGAGACGATTATTTTGTAATAAATTAGTTATATTGCTAAATATTTCAAAAATGTATTTGAATTTTAAAAATTCAGTAGGTTATGTAATATAAAATTGTTATTTGATAATTTAAACTTATGTGTCTTTAGACGTATAATAACGTATGGCATATGTATCAAGAAATTTCAAATGAGCAGTTAGTAGCTTTAAATTAATCCGGTATTTATTATTTGTGAAAAATCCTAAAAGAAATTTTATTCTAAATATATTGTTTTCGGTTTATTATAATATAGAATAGAATAAGAAAATCCATGCCATTAGGATTATTAACTAAAATAGGTAGGAACATAAAAACATAATATTTTTCTATCTACCAGGTGGGCCATTCCAAATGATCCTTCCTTAATATCTGGAAAAAAAATTCTATTTTATTAATATTATCTCAGAAACGCAAATTTCGAATTTTAATAAATTTGAGCACCAGTCGTGGATCCTAGAAACCCCCTTCCCTAGTTCAGTAAGTTAAGAATTTAGATAAAAATTAATGTCAGGTATTTTTGAGAAATGTTTAAATTTAGGTTTTTAAGGTCTGTAAAAGCTAAGGTTATACTGTTAAATGCAACAAAAAATGAATCAGTATCCCGAATCCATTATAAAACTGTCAACATTTATTAAAAAAACTTACTTTTTAGTCCCTAAACACATATTTTTTAGTTTTTATTAATTTTAGTGGTTAGAAAGTAAAATTTTACTCACTAAAAAGTAGTTTTTTATGGTTCAAAAGTAGGTTTTTAGTGGTTAAACAGTATTTTTCTTGCAGTTAAAAAGTATTTTGTTACCTTGAACAGGCAGTTTTAATTGTTGCAAAAAATTACTCAGTCTCCCGAATCCTTTGTGAAACTGTCAAAATTCATTAAAAAAAAACAAGCCGGAACATTTAAAACAGAAAATATTTGGGGCATGCGCATTATCAATTTCCATACAAAATTAAATAAAATAAGGTATACCTAAAAAGATAAAAGTTTGCCATCTTTTCTACTAACTCTTATTTCTTATTCTAATGTATAATGTATACCTAAACGCTATACAGATGTACATGTTTAATTTGCCAAAAAGTGGTACAAAAAAAATAATTACAAAATATTTTTGTTTTCTATTTCTTAATTTAATAAAAATATTAAAAAACACTGCCATACATGTGTTTTGTTAGAAATATCTGTTAACGTCACTGGAACAAATAATTTTAATCTTAAACATTTAACCCTCAGTACTCAAAATAGCCTCCAAGTTCCATCAAAATAGAAAAAGGAATTTCTGATATCTTAATGAAAAAACTTTGCAAGATTTTTCGATTTATCTGTTTTTTCCTTAATTAACGTTAAAGTGAGGGTTCAATACATTTGAAACCGATAAATTAGTAGATATAAAATACTTTTATATTATACGCTATGTACTTACCCTTAAAATTTTCAACAAAATCTTGAAGTCCCCAATTAGTCAGCTTCTCTGTGTAATCCATTGGAAAACGAACACTTATGCACAATTATTGCAAAAATGGCGTCAGACCTACGATTTTCCAACGTAACGTGGAAGACCTTTGCTGGCGGCTAGGGTAATTATAACATAACTAAAATCACAATATCACAAATCAATCACCGGCCACCGGCTTATTCTTGTCTGTGCCTGCCGATATACCGGGAACGGACTGAACAAAGTACGCCGCATACACGAAAATTTTCTCGAGTACAGACGAAAAAGCTCTCGATCGAAACCGATTGTTATTTTCTAAAGATATTTTTTATTGGACTTAAAAAGTGAATTGTTATGATGGAAAATATACGTATTAATATTTTGAATTTCTACTACAGAAAATAAATGTTTAGTAATTAAAAACTATTTTTAAGAGCAAAAATTATTTTTGCTGGTTCTATAGACTGAAAAAAAATATTTGCAAAGGTAACAATTTTTTTTTGTATGGCGACAAAACTACTTTAAAAAAGCATTTTATTTAGTTGCATGAATGTATTTTTTTAATTATAGCTGAAAATTTATTTGTGGCAGCAAGAAATTTCTCAACAAAAAACTTTTTAAATATAATTCTCTCAGTGTTGGAACTATTGCTCAAAGCCCATTTTATGTTTAGGTTTAAGGATCTGGAGTATATTACACATGAGCCTGGTTTTGTTTTAGAACCGTTGGTTTAGATATGAATCGTACCGGCCACTTCAGGCTCTTCTATTTATTATGTTATAACTTTATATGGTTTTTGGATGATATATCTTGGTGAGATGGAGTTTATGTTCGCTTGAAGCAGTGAAAAAGAGTATCAAGCGCATCCTGCCAAAAGCGACGTCTCACCAGATCCTACATCAGGTTCTATTCCAATCTTGTGGAGCCGTGTCATTGTTATCATGGCTCCTGTTATGTTGAAACATGCTGTTTTGTAAATTTGTTATAGTTTGCGGATAGTTGTCAATTTTTGAGTGTTCGGTACCCAGACAACTTCACCGTATGTTAGCGAAGGTCTTATGATGGCCGTGTAAGTCCATGCGACGACTTTGGGGGAGAACCCTAGATGCGTCTCACGGTTCGGCGGCATTGTTCATAAGCAATGTATGCTCTTTTGATTCCGTTTTCTAAGTTTGAGTTCCATGTTAACTTGCTGTCAAAGGTGAGACCTAGGTACTTTACCTCTGTTGCAAAGTTTAGTTGTGTGTTTAGGAGTTCTGAAAGTTTAATTCTCATTTTCATCCTTTTCCTTGTGAAAAGAACCATTTCTATCCTTGCGCCACTGTTTTTACTATTCTCAGAGGCGAATTTCTAAATAGGATAGCTAGGCTATAGCCTACATTGCTAATTTTATTATTAACTTGGCCGAATTACTCATCTGTCTACTCGATTTTCGCTAAGTTATTAATTAATTATCATAGATGAAATTAGGCAATCTTTATAATGATATTCTGGTTTGGGACACCCTGTATATATGAAACTAACTTTAATTTGTAGCCTCCATTGAGTTATATATTTGTGCCAAAGAAATGTTTTGATATATTTTTTAGTTTAACCACCAGGCCGCGTTGAACGTGGCGCACCTTGTATATATATATTTTTCTTATGCTCTATTTATTGTTTCCCATTTATTTTTATTTTTAAGCTTTGAACTTGCTTTTTACCTAAAAAGATCAATAAAGTACTAATAACATAAATAAGTTTATTGTTTTATTCCAACATGTTACGCCTTTGGTCAAATAATGATATATCAGACTGGAACAAGATTTCCTGCGACAACTGTTACCAACTGACATATTTTGCGAAAAAAATCCCCAACTACCAACGACCACAAAAAAATTAAAAAAAAAAATCAGTAAATAAAGCCCAAAATCGAGAAAATAGTATAAAACACACGTTGCAGAAGGCTATTCACGCACTTATTCGTTCGTCCAAATTTCGAATTTGTGCGGAAATACGTTGCCTTCTGTAACTTATATTTTAATATACTATTATTTTATTAGAAATGCGTTACCTCTAGATCTAGAGTGTTAGGAGATAAGCTATGCAATAAACAAAAAAAAAATATTATGGTGAGCCGTCATCCTTTTATTTTTGGGATTAGCGAGCATGCGCAGAAGGAGTAAACTGGTCTGAACCTAGAATATTAGACAAAATAACTATTTTGTTTATATTATATGTGTCCTTTCTTTAACTAATATATTAATCAATTTATAGTTAGAAGAAAAATAAAAACATCTGTAAACGTATTTATATTTAGTGAATGTTAAAAAAATATATTTATTTCACTACATCACATAAAATTTGCTGAAATAATTAGTTATTTAACTTTTACATATAACTTTCGATATAAATTCATAAAAAGGAATAAAACTATTATTATTTTTTTTTTTTTATAAATTAACTATTGGTTTTGGGATAACGTAGTTCTTGTAAATTTTACAAATATATACATTTTTGTGTGTTACAAGAAAAGTTATGTATATTACATTTGCGAATATGTCATATAAATAAAACTAATGTGACGTTATTCTTAAAGAAACTTAAACTTCTGAAAGACAAAGCTTTATCAGGTAATCTAATAAAGAAATACGAATATGTCAAATAAGTTTATAGAAAAATAAAACTTCCTGACTGTTTAAATTATTATAGGCTCTATATAATATAAACTTCTAGAACTAAAATAAAATATGTACAGCATGTATATTAAACAACAACCTTTACAGCATAAAATATATTTAAACTTCATAATTAATTTATGAAAAAATATCTTTTGGGTTTATATCAATATTTTTGGGAAGATGGAAACCAATATCAACTATATCTCTGCTACAACCAGCAATTTTGGTTACATTATCTAAAGATATATCCCTAAAAGGATCCAATTTTATTATTTATATTAAATTATTTTGATTGAAAGTAAATGTTAACATATTGGAGAACAAGGCTTAAGGAGTATCCTCCTTCCAATAACATTTAATTTACTTAAATCTATCTGACACATCCAAATATAAAATTTTCAGTAATCTATGTATGTATATACTTACGTATAACAGAAAACTACATTATTAAATTACCTCAATTTTTTTTCTTTGAACTATATTTGTTGACAAAAACAGTTTTGAAAGTGCTTTGATGATAACTTTTTTATTTCCTGTCCTAATTATATTAGATTCGTAAAAGTGTTTGAGCAAATTCTATTTGTAGGGCTAATATTTGCGCTGGTACTTCTTTCAATAGGCCTTAACTAGACAGGCTACCGTTTCTTTTCGAGACTAGAAAATGCAAGGTAAATTATAAATATATAACAATAAATACAATATTCTCAATAAGCAATTATTGAGAGAAGGTAAACCAAACTTAAATTATTAAAAATATTACAACAGATTAATGCAGAGAAGTAAACTGGTACATCCATGGTGTAAGGATACAGGTGAAGCGGTGCGCAGGTTTTATGACGTCAACATCGGTATTTCCACGGCCGCCTATACACTGCCATGCCATTCTATGGATTTGTTTACATTTTGTAATGATTGTCAAAACGTTGTATTTTTATTTCCTAGTTCTATAATCATTATAAAACTGAAAATATATTTAGAAGATAATAACAGCTGGTCAAATAACATCATTTATGCTCAATAATACAAGAAAGTCACTATAGGCAGATAGACGCTTGTGCAAAAGTAATGTCAAATAAAAAATATTTTGTTTTTATACAAAAAAGTAGGTAATTTATTTCGAATTTAGCCATGGTGTAAGGAATTTAGCTTAATATAGTTTCTCTTTGGCATAAAAAAGATAGTGTTCATCTGAAACTGAATTTTTCCATCACAAAACTTGAAGAGAATGTTTCATCTAGGATTTAAATCTTCATGCCTAGCATCGCTATCTGATAGATTGAGATCAAGATGATAGCCAAAACGTACCTACTTACATAGACATCACCATTAAAAAGTTTTAGTGGCTCAGTAGGGATAAAAACTAGAACTAATAAAAGGCATAGGTATACAAATAACTAATGTGAAACTGAAATATGTGGTGTACCTTGTATTGTGTATAGCGAAAAATGTTAAACCATCTGCCAATTAATTAATAATAAGAAGTGCCGACTCATTAAAAATGTTTAAAAAGCAAGTTAAGAAACTCTTGCTCGAAAAGGCATACTACAAAGTGTATGAATTTTTCTGTGATCCCTTGAATTAAGTAGTTAATTTTAATTTTTAATTTATTTGTATACTCGTATATATATTTCCCGATTGTCATATTTGTACTTAGTGTTGTGCATATGTATTTTTGTTTTTATATTATATTTTGTCTTGATATTAGAATTTTTAAAAAATTTAAAACGAACTTTTATTTATTTCTTTTCCTTTGAATTTTAACTTGTTATCTACCTTTGTTAATAAGAATGTAATTCAACAATAAAGAATTTTGAATCGACTCAAATAAACTTGTGTATAATGTTAACAAATGCTGAACAATAAAATTAAGGTGAAATGAATTATTAACAGTATATTCTTTTAGTCGCTGATTTTCTTAAATAATCAGTATGAAAGTATGCAGTTACTTTCATAGATTATAAATGTAAAAATTTAATTTTAAATTAGTCATCAATTATGGCCATCAATAACTTGTATGGTTGGTTGCTGGTAAACCCCTTTATGTATTTAATAAACAGAAACACTTGACAAAACATGCTTTATTTTAATAAAACGAACAGAGGTGTTATTTTAAATTGATTTATTTATGTTTAATAATGTTTATAAATGGTTGATACATAATGTTTACTTCTTTATCTTGATTAACACTTTATAATGTATATTTCTTTGGCCCGTGGAGTTCTAGGAGTACCGGATTTTTCCGTTACACTCCTGCGGGTACACATCTAGTCCAATAGAGACCTTGATGAGCCTCCCTCTACCCACGAGGTGCAGTCTCTTCTTGAGAAAGAAGGAACTACACGCCGAACATCCATCCTCCCCCCACGATGCGGCAACTACTTGCCTGCATCACCGCTCTTCCGCGGGGGCCCTCAATTAAATAAGTGTAATCAGGGATATAGCCCGTAGATTTCACAAGGTACCTGAAACATAGGAACTACTAATTTTTGCTGATGCAATCAATAAACAACTAATATTACTGTTGATATTTTTGGTGGGACAAGCCCCGTTTTTTTTTGTTTTTTTTTTTTTTTGTTTTTTTTTTATTAAAACGAATGGATTAGTCAGCGTCTGATAGTGTAAAGAGACTTAGAGGGCCGGACCTCTCTTGAATTACATTGAGAGTTGTTTTGAGTAGAACAGCTGGACCTAAAAAACTAAAAAAAATAAATAAATCGTGGAGGGTATTCAACTGCTCAAATTTTTTCATCTTCATAAAAGTCAAAATAATACTCAATATCTGTCCCACATAAGTTTAATCCTAAAAATGATAAATTAGTAACCTGTTTCGTCCCAAGGATCATCATCAGGCCTAGAATAAAAACTTAAAGCTAAAAAATATATTAAAAACCTTCATTAAGGGACAATCAAAATAGTGGGTACAAAGTCACGGTACCGTTAAAGGTAAAGTAGACACTATAAAAATTACACATTAACATGGCTGCCACATTTCAAAATACAGTATTTAACATTATTATCAAAAATACATTTTTTATCCCAAGTATATCCTGTGTTTATTGCCTTCTGGGCTTTCCAGAATAACATTATCTCTTATAGTAACAGATATTTTTTCCCAAACACAGTCTCTACCCTATTATTTTTGAAATTCTAGCAAGTGTTATTTTCCAATATTAAAATTTGGACAAAACACAGTATATGGTACTTTTTCTAAAAAATATAAAAATTTTAAAATTACTTTTCACATAAAAAATTATATTCAATTATAGTATTCTAAACTGCAAAAATAATATTTAAAACCCCTTTATATTTTGAGAACTTTGTATTAAAAGTTTTTATTGATTTATTCAATACTTTAAAAAAGAACAGTTACTTTAAGTTTTCATTCTAGGCTTAACAATGATCCTTTGGATGAGACCGGTTGCCAATGAATAATTTTTTAGTATTAAATGTATGCAGCACATATTTTGAGTATGATTTTGTCTTTTATAAAATAAATATTGAAATACTTTCATAGGCAACTTAAATTTTTCTATTAACAAATTTTGACATTTTTCTCTTAAGTTTTCGTTGGCAATTATTAAAGCTGATTTTTTTATTTAAATCCCTCATTCTTATGTATGTTCGTGTACGAGCTAAACAGTGTAAAACTTCGTAAGGAATATGTGCATTTTCTGGTAAATTGGCAATTGTTCTGTCAGTTAAAAGGTCAAAAAGAAGCTTTGCATTAGAAAGCCAATTGCCATGAAGGTTTTGAAATTCTATTTCCATAATTTTGGCAGCTGATATTAAAGTTTCACTGGGGACTAAAAGTTGTCCTCTTGAAATAAATTGAATCCAATCAGGCAATTCATGAGTTGGTAATTCTTTAGTTGGTATTCCTAAGTGATCATATTTATGTTTAAATCGATAGGCAACGTAACCGGCAATGTATTTCAAGCCTTCAAAAGTGAGAGTTTCTACAAAATTATCCTGATTAAATTGTTCAAATTGGTCCAATAAATTCAGATGTTCATCTGATATTTCAAAATAAGTTGTATCAAGTTCAATGTTTATTAGATCATCATGTTCTATAAATGTGTATGGTGCAATATCATTTGGTTCATCTTCAATCTGTTCAGAAATATATTTGGCAAAATGTTTAAAAGCAGAATGAGATAAGCAAATGTCACTATCAGAAATTTTCAAGTTTTCTGTTTCCATAGGTGTTACCAGACATTGTTCATGCACATTTTCCTTTGAGTTTCTATTTATACTAAAAACAGAGGCTGAATGCTTTCCTAAAATATACCATCTCAACCTATGTTTAAATTCGAGTGGAGTTGGATGATCATCTCGTCCTCCCATCCCTCGTATATAGGAAAAAAAAATTCTCTAAAATGTCTTGATTAAGACGGTATGTTAATATATATTCAACTGAATATTTATCTTTAAGGTAGTAAAAAAGATTTAATAAGGAAATATTACTTAATAAAATCCCCTTTTGAAATTGAATCAACCCCTTGTGTGTACCCACTCTAATAGATTCGATCATATCACTGAAATTTTGTAATAATTCAATTTGACTATCTAAATTTACACCAAAAGCATTTGTCCCAAAGTGATCCCCAAATTTACTTCTAGAATTAAACAGATCAAACCAATCATTTGTAAGTTTGATTAGTTCAGCTGTTTCTTTCCAATTTTTATTTTCCATAAATCCTTTCTTACCACACCACTCTATAGACTTTGCAACTTGATTGGAAAATAACTGAGCTGCTGGCTGTACTTTTTGACGTTCAGTGCCTTTCAAATTTAAATGGTATGAATTAATTTTAAATGCTATTGTTAATTCAGAAGCAGATCCAGACAGCAGTGTGTCCACACATTCTTTATTAATTATTTTATTTTTATATATAAAACCTTGGTCTAAAAAGTGATTTCTTAAAAGTTTCAATAAATGAGGTATATCTGCAAATACAAATATCTGTAATAAATCGTTACTTGGGTGTTTAAAATAGCAATCTTTTTGATAGCCAATATTTAGCTCTGACCACAAACTCATGTTACGTGAGCCCATGTCGCTCGTTATTGCTACTACAGTAAAGCCAGCAGAATACAGTTGGTGTATTATTTCAAATAAAATATTTTTGTTCATATTTTGGTCAAATTGGTAAAAAACTTGTTGTTTCCATTGACCAATTAAACCTCTGCACATTACTGTTTGACAAGCTTTATGTGAACCAAGTATTTGCTGTGCTTTTCTGTCAATACATATTTTATTTGAAATATATACTTCGTCAAATGTAAGAACAGCTAATTTATTAATTTCTGATAGATCTAATGATTTATTTTTCATTAACTGAATTACGTTCTGTAAAACCCCTTGTTCTAAATTTAAACATTTAGCCCAGTCTTTTAAGGTAGTAAACCCAGGTAAAGGGTAATGAACAGTTCTTAAAAATCTATAAGCCTTGGGACTAATGCTTCTTAGGGAGATGGCGGAAGCTATGTCATCTGAACTCCAACGAATTCGTTTTTTATTTTCATTGCATAAAACATTTATTTGACCTGGAGTGAAACATTTACTTAAAATTTTTGTAATACTTTCCTGAATTTTTACTTGAGAATTATTTTTCAACTGGCTAATTTCTTCTTTCAATGAAAGTATTTCCATATTTGATTTGTTGTATTTTTCAGTCATTTCCTTGAGTTCTTCACGAAGACTCTTAATAGTATTCTCTAAAATAATAATTTCATTTCGGTGGTCACATCTGAAATAATAACATAGAGTTAATATTGAAATAAAAGCAATTATCACTTTAAAGTTTAATATTTAATTAAAAAATTGTTTTTAAATGCTTGTAATGTTAATTAGTACATGCTAAGTTGTGTAATTTTATTTTCAAAGCCATATTTTTTGTTAATAAGGTAAATTTGTACATACGTTTCTGGTTCTGATGATACCAATATATTTTGAGTATCTGTTTCGAAACTTTGATTCTCCTTGTCCTGGTCTGCAGTTGACAATTGTCTGGAAGGCCCCGAAATATTAACAAAGCTCTCAATAAGTGTTTGTCGATATCTTTTTGCCTGCCTTCTTAATCTATCGTCACTTTCTGCAGACAATTGTCTTTTTCTCACTGGGAGATTTTCGGTAGGAACTGCTGTTTGTTTTAAGTTTCTGCCAGTCTTAGGGGAGTAGTTTAATAGCCTCTGCTGTAAAGGTATTTCGAAACTATCCTTCGAAAAATGTATGGAACAAATACAAGCTTAAAAAAGAAACAAGACATAAAATGAATCATATTCAAATTAGGTTTGCAAAAATCAAACCATTTTTCAAATTAATTGTATCTTTTCTTCCGCAAGCGTTGACCCAGGCTTTGGCTACATCTGTTTTCGGAAATCTAAAATACTTAATATTTGTTCCCTTTGTTTTTCTTGAATAGTTTTTGCAGCCAAACACTGCACAACCTGGCATTTTGTTAGTAACTACACACCCTAAAATATAGTAAATTTTAATGTACCAATAATATAATAATAATAATAATGATATATTAAAATAACAATAATGAATAGAAACTATTTTTTTATCTATAAAATACAACAAAAATGTTACACAACCTAACTTTATATCAATTACACTACCAACTTAATTAGAAATTAATTGAATAATACGTACCAATAATTTCTAAACAGACCTATTGATATATAGAAATGATATTCAATTTTAAGATAAATATATCTATAAACTTCTAAATACTACCAGAAAAATATTAGAATAACTTTAAAAGTCGCTTTTTAACATTGGAGATATAGGCAAAATAAAAATATGCTCCGAAGATGACGTCATGCGCAAGAATGACCAAATTTCGTACCGCTTACCGCTTCACCTGTATTCTTCCACCATGGGTACATCGTAACTCCAATAGTAGGACATCAGACATGAGTACAACCCTGTTAAAGTCAATAAAAGGTTCGTTCCAACAGCTCAGTTCTGACTCGTACATGAATGCATTCGTAAACTAACCACTGCGCATGTCAGTCAGATGTACGTCCATTTTTGTGTCAGAGAATTGTACTTGTTGGAACGCATAGATATTATAAAGCAATGGAACAAAATAATGACGTGTTAGGTAAATTATGTATTTTTTTAAATAATATTTTAATATTTGTCAACATAATATATTTTTTTAGCTGTCCCAAACGAATTGTCTGAATTTATTATTATTCAGGGACCTAACCTAAATACTTATGAGGTGGACAGAGACATTAAATGGACTACAAACGCAACAAAATTGTTTTTAGATTTATATAAAGAAAACAGAGACAAAGTGGGGAGTTTTAAAATAAAAACCATTAAAATAATGTGGCAACAAATTGCTGATAAGTTGCAAAATTTGTTAAAAATAAAAGTAAGTCCAAGCCAGTGCGAAAATCGTTGGCGAGTCTTGGTACGAGGATATAAAAAATACGTTGATGATCAGTCGTCCACTGGCAGAGGAAAAAAAATTTTTGAATATGAAGAGGAAATGAATTGTATTTTGGGTAAAAAAAAATGTATTTCCAGAACTTTTACTTGAGGCAGACACGCTGGTTAATGAGCCTTTGTGTTCAAAAAATATTAACATAATAGAGAAAGAAAATATAAATAGGTCTGACGAATCGGAAAAAAGAAGTATAGGTTCTGCCGAAACTAAAATAGTTTCAACACAAAATAAAAAACTACGGAAAAGAAGGTCTACAGTGTTAGAAACTATGTCGAATCAAAAAAAAAAATATTATGATGAGAGACTTGCAATCGAAAAAGAAAAAGTTGAACAAATGAAAATAAGAAATGAATTAATAAAAGAAAGAAATGTGATATTAAAAGAAAAAAAGTGCAGTTGTCATGATGTCTAGGTTGTCTATTATGTTTGTATATTTTGAAATTTCAATTTTTGTGTTTGTAGTTTAAAATAGTCTAAGAGGTGGTACAATAGTATCCTCCAGCTGGAATTTTGTAAAGTGGGAGGAAGTGTCATCTGCAAGGATTTAGTTTAGAACCCCTGCGAAGGAAAATGAGACGTCTTATGCTACAGTTGTATGTACTAATGGCGTCATCGATTTTTTTGTTAATAGAACATATTTTTCTCTTAATTTTTTAATTTCCCAGTAATAGACGATTACAAAAATATTTGTAAAACTTATATAGACCAGAGTGTCAGAGGAATTTAGAAACTGACTTGGTTATTGCCAGGAAGTCAATGGCATGTACTTTTAACATTTAATTTAATTTTGAAATGTATTCTATTAATTATTTAAATTAATAAAAATTGAAAATGTATTAGACCAGCCCTTTCAATAAAATTTTAGATTCAAAATTTCTAATATAACATTTGTCTCGAGTTCAGAAACCAATGACTTGACTATAAGTATTACATACACTTTTGTAATCGTCTATTGAGGAATTTTAAAATGAAAAGAAAATGTTCTATTTAAAAGAAAATCGATGACGTCATTAGTACATCCAATTGTAACATAAGACGCTCAGTAGAAAATAACAATTGACCTGTGAAAGCATTTTGTTAGAAAAATTCTAACCTATACCTACGTCCTTACTGTATAAGTAAAAAGTTTAAAGCTAATTGAGCAGAGTAAAATAATTTATTGTTAAGTTCATGAGTTCAAATAAATACTTTTAGTTTTTGTTTATATGTCACTAGTTTTGTTTGGATTTAATAAAAAGCTGTTTTTAGTAACCAATTCATTTTATTTAAATATCTAAAATTTCAACAATAAAGTTTCTAATATTTTCAGCATTTCTGTCATCTTCCGCATTTCTGTTTTCTTCAATATTTATGTCATCTTCAGCGTTTCTATTAATTTGATCTTCGTTCATACCTTCAGGAATATCGCCTAAATCAATTCCATCATTTAGGGCTATGTTATGCAGAACACATGCTGCTCGAATCATATGAACTATAAATCGAATGTCCCTGATCTTAACATGGTACATTTGTCGGAATTTTTGTTTCAGCATTCCAAAACAATGCTCTATCTTGTATCGATTTCTGGCAAGTTTGACATTGTAGTTTATCTGCCTGTCTGTTAATTGACCCCTATCTCTAAAAGGAGTTAACACATGTCGAGTCAATGGATATCCACTATCTGCCAACAAAAAATAATTTCCACACTTTTGCTCTAATGTTCGATACAAGGTAGAGTTTTTAAAAACTCGGCTGTCACGTACCGAACCAGGATATCCCACAAGAACATCAATAATTTTCTTCTGGTGGTCACATACTGCCTGCATCTAAAAAGATGATCACAAAATAGAAATACCCATACCTATTTTTGAAATTATTAACTGACATGTATTGAGTAATATCCTTTCCTATTGATGTAGGAGTCACTGTCAACATCAGGCTTATCAATTTTAATATGACATCCGTCGATTGCGCCGATGACCCTTGGAAATCCATTGGCTTGAAAATGTTCCTCACTTATCATTTTTTCTTCATTCGTCGGCCACTTAATTATTTGGGGCGACATATTACTTAAACAAAATATTACTCGTCGTAAAATTCTGTATAATGAACTTATAGTAATGTTAAACCTATCGGCAACATCTCGAAAACTAACAGTTTGGTGACCCATGTACCATAGTGTGATATGAACCTAAAATTATTAAAATTTGCTTAAAGCAAGTATATTTATCACCACCTTACTTGTTCAGTCGTTTTTCCAAAATGCCCGGACTGTGTTTTATAAAACTGACTTGCTTCAAATGAATTTACAATATCTTGTAATGCATTACGACTCACACGGAAATGTTCAAAAAACGTATTATCGTCATAATTTGGGATGGTTTCCTCTAACAAAAAAAAAAAAATAATCACCTTAACATTTAAAAAAATATATGATTCATACCAAGAAAATTTGTATTTTTTGTTCGATGTGACATTAAAATATCTTCCTCATCAGACGAATAGGACATTTCCGAATTATATTCACTTTCAATATCACTCATTTTCTTATCTTTTGAAAAATATATTTATGTACGATTTTTAAAATTTCAAATGTCGATTTTTATTACAAATACCTAGTTACAAAAAGAAAAATGTACTACACAACCTAACTTCAATTTAAAGAAATACGAGTACGAGTACAAAGCCAACTAATCTAACTTAACTTAAATCCAAAACATTTAAAAATGGCACGAACGAGAAATGACCCAAAAGCGCATGTGCTGATTATTTGTACAAGCGATAAACCTCTGATAGATTTGACAATCCTCTGACACATTTATGTACGAATCAGAAAATTTGTTGGAACGTTTTACTGACAGTTCATCGGATTATCCGTGGCTCTGTAGGAACGGACTATTTTCAATGCGCATGAATCTGACGTCCATCTGATAATCAGAAGACCTGTTGGAACAAACCTAATTATTACCTGTGACAAGACAAGTTACCTCTAATATCATAATTCACGACTAAACATGTTTTAATCATATTAAAATGATAAAAATAATAACAGAAAACACTCAGTAATACAATTTATTAATAAAAACTGATAAATAAACCAGAAAAGCGATAAATAATCATGACAGCTGATGCAACTGACACATGAAATTGAATTTGATTTACTGCGCAAACTCCTCAATGCCAAGTTTGACCAACATGTCGGCGCCCTATAATAAACGTATTTCAAATATATTGCAGATGATCATCGCCTATCTCCTAACACTAGATCTGTGGTTACCTCCCATTGTTATATTATTGTAAGTTTATTTGACATAAGCCTACTCTTCGAAGTGAAAAAATTGTTTTAGTACTTATATGTCGGTATTTTTTTATGATTTAATAATTTAATTATTTACGGAAAATACTGTTGCATGATTTAAAATATTAGTCTATTAAAATATTTATTTAGGCTATACTCTGTGTTAAAATAATTACTTTCAAATTAGGCGTGCGCCAAATTTACTTTCCGCATGAGAGAGAGCAAATAATGTCAAATTATGACAGCTTGCAGGAAACATTAACTTTGCAGTTACTTTTTAAGGCACCAAAGCCTACTTTCGATAGTGATCGTAGAAAAAGGCTTTTTTCTATCAGTCCTTAGCAAAATTTTTACAAATGCAAGTGGAGACCATATATCTTGTACTCGCATAAATTTTTCGATTAGGGAGTGAACGTTGTTGATAACCTGTCTAAAACTGTTCCTACTTTGAGACTGTTATTTCAAGTTGTTATTTCTGTTATGTTGGGAATGCTTAAAAGTATTTTTTTAATAATTCTCATCAATGCGCTTGTCAAGTCATTGCTAGATCTACTGCATGTAGTTTCTGACCAAACAGCGCAATAACATTGCTTGTCAGTGAAAGTATATACAGTTAAGGTATAAACATTTATTTTTTGTTTATAAAACAGGACTGAAACTTTTGATTTTAATGGATTTTTAATATTTTGTAAATCAAAACAGATGATAGCATAGGACACTCTGTATTTTTACCATCTTGGTCCCACTCTGTTCTCATTAGGTTTTTTTTTTTAATGTGCTGCATGTTTAATCATTCCAGTTCTTCGCTCATTCTATGCCCCCGATGGTCAATTTTATACTCTTCACTAAAATCACATTGAACATTTTTTTATTTAAAAAAATCAGAATTGTATTCACAGTTAAAAATGTGCTTCTCTAAACAAAATTCAACGTATAAATGATGCATTTTGTTAATGTTTAATAAGGGATCGAAGTAGGAAAACCCTCTATGCGTTGTCTTATTTCATCTTTACTTTCCTTTGTTATACGATCTTTGGTATATTTACCCTGTTGATCAGTTTGAGGTGCACCTGCGTCAGATTTCTTCAAATGTACCATATAAGGTGGTCAAAAAACAACTCCTGCTTATTCTTAATTTTTCGTTTTCCTTTTCAAAAAAGTACTAAAATGTAAAAGACCGGTAATTTGTAACACTACTTCTTATTCGTTTTAATAGTATTCTTTTTGTATTGTTTAATAAAAAATATTTTTCCGCCTACCTCTATCCAAAATATACATTTTCTAGCCTCATTGCAGGGAGCAAAGTCGTACTACTTTTCCTCCCTAGGGAGGAAAAGTACTTTTACTCCCTAGGGAGAAAAAGTAAAAGTGACGTCATGGTATGTCATAAATGAAATAGCTTATACGGCATTGACGACCTAAACTATATTCTATTATATAAGTATAAATTTTACCGTTTATTTATAGAACACCCTGTATTTTGCAAAATAGTAAAAACCAGTAAATTGTTATTTTAATTTAACGATTTTTACATTAATAATTTGACTTCAATTTATAGATTCATCCGATTTTCGAATTTAGGACAGATATATTATAGCATGCTATGGTCGATTGACAGATCAGTTTCAAAGTGTGTTACGCTATAATATATCTACAAAATATAAAATAATATTTAAAAAATGAGTGATTTAAGCGAATTTGAAGATATAATTAATACACCACCGGATATTTTGGAACAGGTTAATGCAACAGTACAATCTCTATTACCCCAAAAATCTAAAGAAAAATACGAAAAACAGTATTTACATTTCAGGCAATGCGCCGAAGAAAATTATTTAAAAATGACTTGTCATTTGAGGGAGGCGGAAAAATCATATGTATTACTTGGGAGTAAAGTGCCTTTTCCTCCCTTGGATGTTTACTGCCCTCCGCTTCGCGTCGGGCAGTAAACTTAATCCTGCGGGAGGAAAAGTGGCACTTTCCTCCCTAGTAATACAAATAGCTATTTTTTTTATTTTGATCCATGTTATGTTGGGAATGGGGGGGTTAATACACTGCGACCTAAAAGATCTACTGTGGCCCCTTCTGTCGCTAATGCAACAAGGAAATGTGTCAATGCCTATAATGACACTTACAATCTTATCTTCTCAAGGAAGTGTAGGATTTGGAGTGGCTTCAAGTTAGGTAAATCTCCCTCTTCTATTTGATATGCTCTTAGGTATAGTGCATTTGGATTCTGGAGTGCTACACATTCAGTTAGAATGTGAATGGAAGTTTCGTCTTCCTCCTCACAGAATCTGGACTCACTATCCTTTACTACTCTCAGTTTACTCATGTGTCCTTTGAGTCGGCAATGCCTAGTAAGGATCCCTGTTACAATACATATCCTGTTGTTCTTGCTCAGGCAGATGCAAGCTTCCGATCATTTCTGGTTATATTCACCCAGAAGTATCTTAGCCTGTCTCAGCTCCAAAAGATTGTTCCAATTATCGGTTCTTTTACTGTACAATTCTTTTTTAATCTCTCCCAATATTATGTTACTGCTGATACCGCATAACAGCTCAGGTCCGACAGAAGTTGTTTGAGCCCCTTTTCTTGTGAGACTATCTGCAATATTTTTACCTGTATCTCGATATGTCCCGGGACCCAAGTAACTTTATTTTTATCGCCTAGCTCATTAAATTTTTCTAGGCATCTCCAGACCATTTTTAAGCTGATTACATAATATTAACCATATAAAAGTTTAGGAACGAGTATAGGATACATAAAAAGAACACATATTGAATAATTCAAAATTGATTTTCAAAAATTATACTTTTAATTAAAAAATAGGTAGAAATGTAAAGATTATTTAGATTTTTCCAATGACACTAGAAAACTTTCCGCTTTATCAACTCAACGTTCGATTTAGGAAAGAAATCAGAGAATAAATTCAATCACGGCTTTAAGTGGTTTGCCCCCTCTCTACAACGTTCGTCGCGCCGACAATTATATTTTAAATAATTTTAATAGAAATTAAACTATATATAGTTTCATTTAATCTTCGCATTCATGATTTTTTTATACCTAAACACATAGTATCTACCACGGCTGATAATAAATATTTAATATATTTTGCATGAAAAAAAAATAATATGAACCTAAGAAATATTCAAATATTTATCACAAAACGGAATGGATAACCATGAATCAGTAACGTTTGTAAATAGGGTTGCATACGTACAGATAGAATAAGTGCGCTTATGCGAGCAATAATGAGGTATGTGTTAGAACAATTTCAGTTCGGCTTCAATATTTGTTGTGCGAGGTTGTCTACTCGTATACTGAAAGTTGAAATATAAATATATTTTTAGGTAAGGTTTGGTCATGATACTTATAGGGAAGGTACATTCAAAAGAATACATTATTTACAATAAAAAATATATTATTCATAATTTTTTCCTGTTTTAGAAAAACATTTTCATAAATAATTTTACCAAATTGTAAGTGGGTTTATTTTTTCCAAATTAGGATTTCTGATTTGGATAAAGCCGGGCCGGATCCATATGAAGGCGCTGATAGTGATAAAGAATATTTGCCTGATCAGCAAGATGCTAATTCTGATGCTGAAATTGCCAATGAAGACATAAATTCAGAGCTGAATAGTGACAGTGGATCTGAGAGTGATTATAATGAACAAGTGGCCAGTCTAATGAAACTTTTTTCAGTAGCAAAGATGGTACAAAGTGGTATAAGAAAAATACTGCTTTCTCCTGTCTTAATATTATTCGTGAATCATTGTCAATGGGGCCAAGCTCGATTACCAAAAATGTATCGCTAATTGATACATTTTTTGTATTATGAGTTTGCCCGTTAGAGACCAAATTTGTAGATTTTCTAACAGAAAGCCAAACATTTTTATCATAAATAGAACGCCAAAATTCTATTAAAAGTCTAAACCAGCAAATTATGGTATTAAGGTCTGGTGGGCTTGCCATGCCTCAACTTTGTATCCGCTGAATGGCAAAATTTACAATGGAAAAGTAGGAAATACCAGAGACGGGAACCAAGACAAGCGGATTTTAAAGGACCTAGTTGCTCCCTACAAAAATACAGGGCGAAATGTAACTATGGACAATTTTTTTACTTCGCTTCCCTTGCTCCAGGAACTCATTACTTCGAAAATGTCCATCGTCTGTACTTTGAAGAAAAATAAACTCTATGTGCCTGAAGAATTCAAAGCGTCAAAAAGTCGAGAGGTTTATTCTCGTCAATTTGGATTTGGTCCAAATGCAACGATGTGCTACTACATCCCAACAAAGGGAAAAGCTGAAGTGCTTCTTTCATCAATGCATCAAGATTCAGCTGTATTCAATATAAAAAAGCCAGAAATGATTCTGTTTTGTAATAAGACCAACGGCAGAGTGGATACAATGCATAAAATGGTGTCTCAATATACCACAAAAAGAGGAACAACTCGTTGGTCTCTAGCGATGTTTTATAATTTGTTGGACATCTCAGTCCTTGCAACATACATAATATACTTCACCACCATTCCATATAGTGCGATAAAGAAATCTCGACATAGAGAATTTGGGTGAAAATCTTTGCATTTCGCAAATTAGGATCCGAGCACAAAGACCTATGACAGTCAACAAGATTGCCATCAAGACAACAATTTAACGAAAGATTTTTAACATAAAAGTTTATAAATTTTAGTAAAATTCCAGGTGAATCAGTCTTTGTATCGAATAATGAAGCTGATGACCTTTTACAACGAGATCAAAGTGGGCGCATCAGACAAAAAGGTGGTTACTTCAAGTGCTACCTAGACACTAAAAGAAAGAGAGCTACACGACAAGCATGTGTCATAGACAAGAAGCCGTATGTGCACAACATTGCTTCACACAGGCGAAGTGTGAAGAGTGTCATATTGGTTCATCACAACTTGCATGGATGAATGTTCCCTTCTTTTTCTTACTTTGTTATAATGTCTATTTCAACACACACATACACATTTATATGTTTTATTGTTTTTGCAATAGTTTCAAATTGCTTAACATTATACAGGGTGTCCCAAAATTCCGTGTACATAGATCTACTGTATGTTGGTGAGATCAAAATAAGTCGATTGAGAAAAAATTACCTATATCATAAAGTCCATCGTTTGCCTGTGAAAAAGCTTCAAAGTTGGAAGAACATTTTCAATTTTTTTTAATAACACAAAAACGCTTCGTTCGATTTTTATAAAATTTGGTGTGTAGCTATTTTAATTGAAGAGCCATTGTTCAAAGCAAAAATTACACCAACTGAAATTATGGAAGGCTAAAAACCACCCTAATCCTACCATAAATGACATCGTATTTTTTTTTCAGGGCCGCCCCGGTTCCCTAATTTTTTTTTTTTTTGTGGAGAGCTATATTTATTTGTAGCATTTTTTCTTTCCTGCAAAAAACATGTATCTCTCATGGTATTTGAGTAAAAAAAAATTTATGGACTGAGGTCACTTAAAATTTTCAAGAAAACTAAGTTGGCGGTTGTCAACGTTACAATAAACAATTTGATAATGTTGACAGATATGTATGTTGTAGAACTGTAAAAATTGTCGATACTACTCATTTTATGTATGTATTGTATTTTTTCTGTTTCGATTTAAAGTTTTTGTAAAGGAGTTATTTCAAACATTTTGTGGTTGGTATGGAGTACACATTCAATGAACAAACTGATATGTTGCTAGTGCTTGGTTTCTGTAATGGCAACTGCCGTGAGAGTGTTCGGGTATCCCATAAAAGATTTCCAAATCGACAGATTCCGAATCACCAGACTTTTACTTCTATCGAGAGGCGACTTCGAGAAATTGATCAACTGAAACCGAACAGAAATAATGCTGGAAGACCTTGAAATAGTTGAAAATAATCCCGGAATTAGTACCCGACGACTGGCACGCCAAACTAGGATTTCAAAAAGCACATCCAACAGGATAATTAGAGAACAACTTATGTATCCCTTTCACATTCAAAGTGTCCAGGAACTCCTATCTCCTGATTATGAGTTTGCATTTTGTACAAGTTATTCAAGAGCACAGAGCGGCCGATCCAGTTTTTCACAGAAAAATTTTGTTTACAGACGAGTCATGCTTTACACGACGTGGTATAACAAATTCACATAACGAACATGTTTACGCAGATGAAAATCCACATGCCATTAAAGAGAAACAATTTCAACGAGAGTTAAAAATTAATGTGTGGGTGGGTATTATTGACATTTACTTGATTGGTCCATTTAGATTACCAGATCGTCTTAACGGTGACAGTTACTTTTATTTTCTACTTCAAGATTTGCCTCAACTGTTAGAATATTTACCGCTCAATTTACGCCGTGGCATGTTTTTTATGCACGATGGTGCACCACCTCATTTTTCCCGTATTGCGAGAGATTATTTAAACGAACAATACCATGGAAGATGGATTTGCAGAGGTTGGGATGCTCCTATTCAGTGGCCACCTCGATCACCAGACTGTAATCTTTGTGATTATTTTATCTAGGGTCACTTGAAAACCAAAGTTTATGAAGTTCCTATCGACAACATTGAACAATTATGGGGTAGGATTCAAACTGCTGTGAACTCTATGCGAAATGATCTAGGCATTTTAGAAGGGTACACTTCAATTTCTTGCGCCGAATTGAAATCTGCATGAACGAAGGAGGTGGCCATATTGAACATTTATTGTAAAAAAAATTTATCCTTCTTTTCGAATTGTTATTTTTCAATATATACCTATGCCTATTAATGATTGTTTTATTGTAATAACGTTAAAATCGTGTTTGGGTTGCAGTAGTAACCGCCAACTTAGTTTTCTTGAAAATTTTAAGTCCATAAATTTTTTTTACTCAAATACTATGAG
Organism: Psylliodes chrysocephalus; assembly: GCA_927349885.1. Classification (NCBI taxonomy): domain Eukaryota; kingdom Metazoa; phylum Arthropoda; class Insecta; order Coleoptera; family Chrysomelidae; genus Psylliodes; species Psylliodes chrysocephalus. Next base: position 23,356,420 of record OV651816.1, read on the forward strand.
AGATACATGTTTTTTGCAAGAGAGAAAAAATGTTACAAATAAAAACAGCTCTCCACAAAAAAAAATAGGGAACAGGGGCGGCCCTGAAAAAAAAAATACGATGTCATTTATGGTAAAATTAGGGTGGTTTTTACCCTTCCATAATTTCAGTTGGTGTAATTTTTGCTTTGAACAATGGCTCTTCAATTAAAATAGCTACACACCAAATTTTATAAAAATCGAACGAAGCGTTTTTGTGTTATTAAAAAAAATTAAAAATATTCTTCCAACTTTGAAGCTTCCTCACAGGCAAACGATGGACTTTGTGATATAGGTAATTTTGGCTCAATCGACTTATTTTGATCTAACCAACATACAGTAGATCTATGTACACGGAATTTTGGGACACCCTGTATATTACAAAAAGTAAGACATTTTCTTTGATTATCTATATATCTACTCCGGTAGATACTATTAATTTTCGCACATAAGAAGACAAAATTAAAAAATATGTAAGAAACTACTGTAAAAATATTTTTTTGCTTTTTCGGCAGGAAATCGAAAAATTGATAACTGAGTCGAAAGCATTTTCAGATTTTATGTAAATCAGTCCAATTATTAGCAAATAAAAATCTAATTATCTTCCCGGGTAGATACTATGAATGCAAAGGTTAAAAAACTATTTTTTAAAAGATGATTTTTAAAATGTTGTAATAAGTATTCATTGCCAACGAAAATACTGAAAAAGTAAAATTTTAAACTTTTCCTCAAATGAAACCATTATGGTAAACTTTAGAAAAATAGTAAAAAAATTCTTTATACAGGCAGGAAAGTAAAAATAATTAATTTAGCGAACGTCAGTTGCTTCAAAAAAAAATTATACATAAAATAAATAATTTACTAATTTTATAATGCAATGCTTCATATCTTATACAATTTCGATTATATATCAGTTCAATCATTAGCAGTTTTAAACATGTGGTTTCGATCATTTCTAATTACAACTCATAATATATTTTGATGTAAGAAAAGCATTTTTTACAGACCATTATTCGTAAAAGCTGAAAATACCGAATAAAAAGCCACAAATCGGCGATGGAGAAATAAAACCAGAAATATTCTTGTCTTTAAAAATAAAACGCTGAAAGCAAGCACGAGCCGAGATTCAGAATATTCAGTTCTATCTGAAAACCGTGCACAGGTGCATTCGCATTTATTTAGATTATAAAGTAAATCCAAAATTATTTCATCTCTCAAAGAAATGTTGAAGTTGATGTTGGTGGTGGTTTTAATATTTTATGTTACATTTTTATATACAAATATTGATATGGGATCATTTTAAAAATCTAGGCATGAATATAAATAACATAAACTAGAGAAGTATTGAAGTGAATTCGAGAATTTAACTAGGTAATAAATGATTCTTAAACCTAACAGAAAAAAAATTTGGTCCAATCTTAAACATTAAATAGAAGTTTGTGCAACAAGAGGTGGAGTGCTCTCTGAATGCGATATGGATAATCCACTTGAGTTGTACAGTATATTTTTTCTACCCAATGAACGAAATTCTAAAATATTTAAAAATTATTTTAGTTTATTAAGATAAAATAACTAATTTAAAAATAATTTTATGACTTTTTCCAATTTATATAATAAAGTACACTTAAAAAAAATTAATTAAATTGGTCTCATTCTTAATTAGATATTCTTAAATATTAGATTACTCTACTCAATTTTAATCAATAATACTATCACAAATATACCATGAACCCTAAAAAACATCGCTCTTATTTTGGACAGTCATGCATTTTTTATATTAAGAACACTCCACGCATACAAAGCCGCAGAAAATAGCTATATACTATACAACTTTCGAAATCCATTGCCAATACCTATTGGGGAAACCGTGATCCTATAATGAAAACAAAAATTTTTTTATTTGTTTAAAATTAAATTAAACGAATGGGGAAAACGAGAACAAGAAGATAATCAATTATTAAAAAAAAAGTATAGTATTTATATATAGTATAGTAAATTTTATTATTCTGTCAATCTATTTGTCAGTATATTTTTTGTTATTAAGATTAAATATACATTAAAATGGGTTATCTTGTATAGAATTGAACCTAATAAAAAAGTGTAAGAAAAGAATTGTCGTACTCTAACCGTTTACCAGATATTGACTGTTACTATAAATCAATATTAGGAGCTTGCACTACATAGTTTTGTCGGGTATAGAATATCTAATTTGTATTGTATATTCTGGCCAATCCAATCGAGTCGCATTAAAAAGACAAAATAAAAACTACAATAGGTTATTTACAGATTTACTAATAATAATATTTAAGCAAATTGAACTTTGTGACTACAAGAAAGCAAATATTTCAAGCATGCTACCAAGTATGAAACTGTACTAAACAATCTATGCATAACCATACATTGAATTTTGAACATATTGTTCTCACAATTGATGTACATTTATTACGAGCACATCTTTTTTATCTTCGTGTGGTGCACCAAATAATCAATTCTGTCAAATCAAATATCATTGGATATTCGGCTGTCGGCCGCTGATATGATGGTAAGGCTGATGGTCTTCCAGTTCTTCTTGACTGTACACGCATACCATATTTCAAAAAATATGTATTTGCTACTTCTCTTTTAAAATCTAATTGGGTTATTTTTTTGTCTTAGATTTATTATACAACACCGAGGGCAACATCAAGTAACCACGTAAAAATAGGCGAGGATCGCTTTTTTCCACCTAGACCAGTCCGGTAACAGGTCACATTTTGATCCATCTGATCAGTTCCACACAAATGAGTTGTACTTTGCTATTAATTTTGGTCTTCGAATATGTACATTGCGCTTGTGCTTCTGTGAAAATCTTTTGACTTGACAGCTGACGCACAGGTTGGTTGCCGCATGAAGAAATAATCATCATCACTGCTACGTTATCCATCCATCTACCATACAATAGTCTATCTTGTCTTTCAATTGCTGTCTCAATATGACCACGTTCCTTTTTTTTTAAATGAACTTTTAACGGTCAGTCATTCTTTAGGAATTCGGTTTTCACGAATATTCCCTATAGCAATATAACCACGAAATTTTAAAAATGAAAAAAGGCAGGTGCAGAAAACAGGTTATCCATCTAATATAATTAATAAGGGACATAATCATCATTTGATTCCATAGTTTTTCCCTGCTACAGTTCAAAATTGACCAAATATTCATCGTTTGTGTTCAAGCTCCACATATTGTAACCGAAGCTTATTGGTTTGTCCCGAATAAACTGTTTACAGCTGTATCGTCCAAAGTATTTGAACTTACTCTCACCATAAGCGAGATGTTCTTCTGGTTCAAAATTTACAACACAGTTTTTCTTCATCATTTCCATCAAAGGACGTATCTTTCAAGTTTTGTCGTTTGGATACATTTAAGTATTATTAAAAAAGTGTAAGAATGGACAAATCTATAAAAAACGATCTCTTGGCATAGACTGAGATACAGTATAGTTTCTCATGTCATTATTAGAATCCCAGTAGTAACGCTGGGATGTTAAGTTATTATATCTACTTATGAAAAAAGTTGCAATAAATAACCGTATTTCCTCAGCTGTAATATTCGAATCAGCACGTCTCAACTTTGGGATCTGGAAGGCTCAACAAATATCTCACCGTCAATGTCGTCGTTATATACCATCTCGAGTAATTCAGAAAGAGAAAAACCTCTCCTAGACAAAAAATAGAGAGTGTAAAAATGTAAGTATTGCAAGCGCCTAGTGTTACCATATGGCAACGACATTTTTTAATTAAATATTTCATTTCATGCAAGAGCATCTTTGTTTATGTGTATAAAATACTTCTGCAATAGAAAAGTTTTATAAAAAATATAGTCCACATCTGGTATATAGTACTTACTCGAAGCGAATGTCCATTTTTTTCACGTATCACAAAATAACGTCAGAAACAATTGCACCGGCATAAATACCCCACCCCTGTACTCTGCCGCAAATATTTTCTTTAAGAAGACAAGTGAGGTGTTGCCATATAGCAACACTAGGCGTTAATGGGTTTAATTACGAGTAACAAAACTAAAATAATTTATTTTTGTCTTGTAGTTCTTGAGTTTTTGGTGTTTGTAGACTAAATGACACTCGCGTGTGTGGTTATAGCTTTCGGCACCGATCAGTGCATTCATCAGTAGTTTTTATTAGTAATTTTTTCTCTCTTGTCATTAAAATATTGTTTTTATTTTGTGTGTGTGTGTGTGTTTGTATGGATAGTAAAAAAATTAGCGATTAAAAAAATCGATTGTAAAAAATAATCGATTCTAAAAAACTGCAAAAATTTTCGATTGTAACAAATATCAAATTTAAAAAATTAACCTTAAAAAGAATCGATTAGATGAGGAGGGAAAACCGTAAGTAAACAGATTTCATTTTTAACCTGAAAATCTAAAAATCTCCTTGCTAGAATCTGAACTAATTCAACGTTAACGTAAATTTATTCAGTCTAGACCAAAAAAATCTTTTGTAGCCGCTCACTTGAAGTATGTGCGATAAACGACTGTTTTTGCTACGTTCGAATAAAAATGAATTTAATACAAATAATACATAATTATAGTATGGTACTTTTTCAAATCTTCCTATATGTATTTATTTTATTAATAAAAGAAGTTGCTTTCATCGGAACCGAACCCCAGTTCCGTAAACCAAAACCAAATATAGAAACCAGCCACATCCAAATAGAACTTCTATAGTCATCTGGTTTTATATTTCTCTTGTAATCGTAGAAAAAATTATTTAAATCTCTTATGTGAAATTGATTTTTTGCACTTGAGTGGTAAACGCACTCTCCGCCTCGTGTAACAATATTTTCACTCGTGTCAAGTAACTTTACCTACTTGTACTGTTATAATATTGTACTATCTCGCCGAATTTACACATGCGCTGTCAGGTGAGATGGAAATTACTGTACCGTATTTACACGTTATTTTTAAATGTCCATTTGCTCAGTACTCAATTTACATGTATCCCTTTAAATATTCTGGTCCAGTGGCGGCTCGTGGGGGGGGTTCACAGTGACAGAATATAGGTATCAGTACAGATGTATGAAAAAAAATTCAGTATTTTAGAAAGTTTATAATATACCTTTCTAAAACACTGACAGTTTTTTACCTATATCTGTACCGGGATCTATATTCTGCTACTGTGAACCCTCAAAATTTTGGTTTCGAGCCGCCCCTGTTCTCACTTATAAATCCTTAAAGATGGATAGGTCATTATAATGAATGTTTAATAGAGTTGCGAGCTATTATACAAATGGTTATTAAAATATTTTAATTTTGGTAAACTAACATTTTATGCATTTCATACTATTGTTCATTTCTACTTTTTATCTTATTTGACGTTGACCTATATTATATCTTTAAGGATTTACCGGTCGCTAAATATTTAAAGATACTTTGCAAATTAGTCTATTAAAGTTCTAAACATTATCAGCTAATTTGAATAATATTATAAATATCCAAAATCTAGACACACATAATCATAATGTATGTTACTTCGTTCTATGGAATGATGGAATTAATGAAATACTCTTGGAACATAATGTCATAGCGCAAGTCATGATACCAGCGATACGAAAGTACGGAATAGCTGACATGATTGTTAAAATATGGTCTAGGTTAATAATTATCTAGGCAAATGAGGGTTCACTTAATCCCATTACACCACAACAATATGTAATGCTATAATTATGCTCGCCAGATAAACGTGTAGACAGAGCAGGCCGAAGCCCAAATAGTTTCTTCCATATATACACATCTATATGGTATATATTGTAACATTTTAAAATTCCATTTAAAAATGCTATTTTAAATGTGTGACATCCTGTATAAATTAGTATCAGATTGATTTACCATTTAATTATCGGCGCTAGCAATATGCTTAGAGAGGAAAATTTCTCTAGGTGTAGATCTGGCTGCCAGATAATAAAGCAACTGGATAGGGCAACAAACGAACTTTTGTAGATTAAAAGCACAAACCACTCACCCTGTTAAATTATTCAGGCAACCTTTTGTGTAGGACATTATGCATTTGAAACAAAATGGTTGCCCGTAAATAATTTCAGGCTACTTTCAGGCACAGGACAGGTTATGATATGTCTACACTGTTGTCCTGGTACTCGATGACGTTATTTGACAAGGTCAATAATACATATAATTATGTAGATTGATCAGCCATATTTGTGAAAATAAACATAAGCTTATGCCTTGAAGTGAAAATGTAGGTAATTATTTTTTTAATATATTTAAAGGCTGGAAACATATTTTTGCTAAACCGATTCAAATTAATGAGTACTTGCCAGGCTATATGGCAGCTCGCAAATCAACATGCTTTGAGCAATCCATATAACTATATATGTATCATTGACCCTGTCAATGACAACAGACTCACTGGGTTGCCATATCCAAACTGTCAGTTTCCACTTGCAGCACTTTGACAAGTTATTGAAATGCCTTATTTGCATATTTAATAATTAGGCATTTCAAACAAAATGGCTAGCAGTGGGTTTTGATAGGTTATAATATGGCAACATTATGGCAACCCGGTAGGCCTGGTGATTTGTCAGGGTTAATGAAATAGATAGTTATATAGATTGATCATCCATGTTTTTCAAAAAAGACACATAGGCCTTGAAGTAAAAAAAGTAGGTAATTATTTTTTTTACTCTTTTCAAGAACTAAAAATTGGTTTGTTAACACATTTTTTCTAAACCGATTCTGATTTAGGAGCACTTGCAAGGCAATATGACCCTGTTAATGACAACAGGCCTACAGGGTTGCCATATCTAAACTGTCAGTTCCCACTTGTCAGCATTTTGACAGATTGTTGTATTGCCTAATTGGAATCCCTTGAAAATTTATACAAGAGTTCCACCATACCTAAGAAGATTAGAGATAAAGAGGGCGAATTGGAAATACGGTCCCAAAAAAGATCGCTAATTGAGCTTTTACGATTTGCCGCAGGAGCGCTGGTGTTGCTAGCGCTATTCTTGTGGGAATTTTACAAAATTTTTATGATAAATAATAAAAATAAACTTGTTTATTGCTAAATAAAGCACACACAATACTGTGTATTTATTTCTAAATATATCTTGCATGTTTAAATTGATAAATTGTTCAATTTTATCTCGATAGGTAAGTATGACAAAATTCGAAAAGGTTTGTTAAATAGTAAAATTTGATAAGTACAATTTTGTGACTACATTTTTTTTAATTATACCTAAATATAGTTTTAAGATTTAAATAAAACACAGTTAACAGATGTTTTATTGTTAAATTGCAAGCATAAAGGGATATTTGGGAATATACGTAGTATTTCCTTTTAATTTTGATCTTCTCCTTTTTATTTGGAATACCAAAAACAGTACCATTAGTGAAAATATCTTATAATATTTATAATATCTTATAAAATGTGTAGCTCGCAAACAGCATCACCTCTAGAAAGTGCTTTATCGACCATAGAAATGATATGCTGTCACTGTTCTAAACGTTAAGTATCCTATAATAAACATTTATAATGAGAAAATTTGGGTTCAACAAAAAAAATAACAGTAGTAACTCCTCATCTTACATTCAACTCTGAAAAAAAAATTTTTGTTTCTATTAAGTTAAATTTAATGTGTAATTATTGTTGTTTATAAGTCAGGATTTGGGACTGTAAAATTTTATATAGAAATTTGTAATAAAATAAACTACACTCCGTAAGTTACGGGTTGTAACTAGTTTACAATAAATAATATATTTAAAAATATATAAAAATATTTAAAAATAAATATATTTTTACTTACAATAGGAGCTTTAAAAATACTTTGATATCTCCTTGTCGTTTCTTTAGTTTTACATCTGATTAATATCCCTTTTTACAATCTGGAACGAAGTAGATCTTGCTTTGATGTTTTTTGTCACTCATATTACTTGTACTTAGGTACTTTTTTCACAATATTATGATTCTTTTCACCAATTTAAATAAAAAACTTTATTTCACATTGACTTACATAGAAAATTAACAGCACTGACGTTCGACCTGCCAACTACATTTGGCCGACTTTATAAAAAGAAGGATGCACATTTGACCATTGCAGATTCGTCTTCTTCTATCTAGTCTTCATATCCATGCCTCCTGAGTACTGCTGAAAGCATTTATCTGGCAACCTGGGGATGCGATATGTGTAAGCACAATTAATTTTTTTTAAATTCAAATAATCAGATTTACTTAACCATAAAAAGTAGAAATAAAAACATGTAAATCCGGACCTACTTTTCCGCCATTTTAGTTAGTGCAAAAGACACGCTAATCGGTCCCATTTTTGTATATCAAAAATAGTTGTAATGATTTATCCTCTGGTTGCTATATCAGTGGCTGATACTATATTAACTGTCATTACGACACGAAATTGTCAATTGTGATAGCAAGTCAAAATTAAATTTTTGAAAAAACCTTTCAACCACGGTATCTACACCAAAACTATCAACCTATGGATAAAACTGAACAGAATATCGTAGCTTTTATTTGCATTTTTATGTCTTGTGTGTATTTCATGTATATTTTGGTAATCTATATACAGTTGTTTTATTTCATCTACAACAATTATATCAAATTTGTATGGGCCAATAAGTAAATAAAATAATTAAATTCGTATATTTTTACTTCTTTACTACATAAATTGTTAATTAAATGTACTGTCTTCCATTATTTTTAAAAATGTATTACTGCCTTCTAGTTCTGTAGGATCTTCTTCGACAGACTGTGGACAGGTGAACAACAAAATCTCCGACAGCATAGAGGTGACTAAGTACCTGTGGCACAAAGTCTTAACAATATTAATAAGTAATGTACGAAAAATACGAATAAGGTCGCATTGTCAAAACTTTCAAAGTACTGCGCTCTGTGATAAATCTGTCGAGGTACCTAATCTAAATCGTCATCATTATTAGCTTTGTTCGCGGTAACAATACTCAACCGAATTATTACTAACAGTAACGATTTCGCAGGCGCAAAAGTTAAAAAGCGTTCGCGGAACAAAAAGAACTGAACTATTGGTTCTATCCTGCGTTCGCGGTAATAGCTATTTGTATTACTAGGGAGGAAAGTGCCACTTTTCCTCCCGCAGGAAGAAGGGAGGAAAAGGCACTTTACTCCCAAGTAATACATATGATTTTTCCGCCTCCCTCAAATAACAAGTCATTTTTAAATAATTTTCTTCGGCGCATTGCTTGAAATGTAAATACTCTTTTTCGTATTTTTCTTTAGATTTTTGGGGTAATAGAGATTGTACTGTTGCATTAACCTGTTCCAAAATATCCGGTGGTGTATTAATTATATCTTCAAATTCGCTTAAATCACTCATTTTTTAAATATTATTTTATATTTTGTAGATATATTATAGCGTAACACACTTTGAAACTGATCTGTCAATCGACCATAGCATGCTATAATATTTCTGTCCTAAATTCGAAAATCGGATGAATCTATGAATTGAAATCAAATTATTAATGTAAAAATCGTTAAATTAAAATAACAATTTACTGGTTTTTACTATTTTGCAAAATACAGGGTGTTCTATAAATAAACGGTAAAATTTATACTATAGTTTAGGTCGTCAATGCCGTATAAGCTATTTCATTTATGACATACCATGACGTCACTTTTACTTTTTCTCCGTAGGGAGTAAAAGTACTTTTCCTCTCTAGGGAGGAAAAGTACGACTTTGCTCCCTGCAATGAGGCCAGAAAATGTATACTTTGGATAGAGGTAGGCGGAAAAATAATTATTGGGTTTGGACCGCTTGTCTATACCTGAAATACCGAGATATGATAGGGATTGCGCGCGCGGTAAAAATTCAAAATTGATAATGATTCGAGCATGCGCTCAAAGTATGAATTAGTAATTCTGAATCAGTTCAGGATTGTTACCGCGAACGAAGCAATAAAAAATATTTTCAAACAATTTTATTTATACTTAATTTTGACCACACTTTAATGGAGGAGATTCTTAATTCGTCTGAATATTTTTTTATGTATGTTCAGCGATAATTCTTTGCCACATTGTCTGATTTCTATGATTCTTTTTTTTTTTTTGTTAGGAAGGAGGGTACTTCAGGGGTTACGAAATGGCTATTTAAGTCATATTATTTTTTAGTTTTAACCGTTTGTAATTGTGTTATAGTAATATTGGTTTCACCTTTCACCATTAGCTTGCCTTGATTTTAGTTCATCTCTTGCTTTGTTTAATAAATTCCTTTGCATTGGTGTTAAATCCGCCGAAATGTAATGCCTCTTGCTTGATAATAATCTCTTTTTCTTTAGGATCTCTTGATCAGAATCCATTTCCGGAAAAATAGCTTTTATAGGCCTTTTTCGTTGTTAATTTTTCCGACCAACTCGTATCACCTTCATGTTTTCAGTGTAAATATTCATCTCCGACAAAACATTTTTCACACCCCAATGTCTTGTTTAACTCATTCAGCAATATTTGGCGATAGGGATTCATCAATGTTATAAAGCATAATGTTTCTACTACGAATAAATCTATCATTAACTTCATGACAGAGAGATTCGACATCTGAATTATTTCCTCCCACGTTAGGGAGCGCAAATAATAAGTAGTATTTTAATATCAATTTGCTTCTAAATACCTTATTAAACCGATAAATGAAGATTTCCTAAGAAAACTAAAAATCTTTATTATTTCTAAGTAAACAAAATTAAAAATTTCAATGCGTTGTTATAGCTAATTTATGTGTTCCAATTCTATGACAATTAGGTATGAAAACAGCAAAAATTAAATTAATTAAATAGTTAATGGAAAAAAATAATTATCACATTGTTGGTAATTTATTTTTAAAATCCAGATACAATTTTTAGTAAATGGAGAATGCTCTTATTTCATTCTCCTCTGATTATCTATTAGTCTTTGCAATTTATTCTAAAAAATTAGCACACCAAATCAAATAATAAAATTATTCAAATACGAGTACATCCAATTAGTAAGGATACATAGCGGAGTTTTTGACAGTAAGAGGCAGTATATACGGGGTGGGTGGCTCAGTGGTAGAGTCTCTGCCTGTGGATCCAAGGGTCCCAGGTTCGCATTTTTTCATTTAATTTATTTATTTAAAATTAATTCTGATGCCTTGGTAGGATTCCCCACTTGACCGTTCACTGTTGGTTTCTAATTAACAGTGCTGTCCCTAAAGTGGCGCTGGGAAACAGTAACAAAGCCTACACAGAACACGAGGCGAAATAACCTTAGCAGTTGAAGCCGATGACATACAAAAAAAAGAGGCAGTATATATTGTGAATTTTTCCTACATTATTATCATAATTAAATTGCCACGAAGCAATTACTTTCCTACTGATAGTGTAATCCTATTTAATTCACAGCTACGTACAAAGCTGACAAACCCATAATTACATTAAAATCCACTTTCACCGCTTAATATTTCAAGAGCGCAAAATGCTTTTCTCCTATTTATGACTCAGTCATCATTAAAGCAACAACTTCGTGTAGTTTTTTTCTAAAATATGTATAGTACGTAAATTTTTTATGGAAACGATATTCTTGTATGGGTACGGTTTGCTTCATATTCAAGTTTCATACATTGTAACTCTGGAAAATGGAAAACAGATTTCTGTGGTAGTTTGGAAAACATTATTTGATAAATATTCCGCAGATTTGCTAAAAGTTCCCTATACATTTATTTCTAAAAGCTTTTTAAAAAATGCTGGAGTAGTGCAAAGTGCAAAACAAACAAAATGTGGGATTTAATAATATTTTAGTCCATTAAGCATCACTGGTTTTCCTGTTGATTTACATGCCGCTAATATTTAAATATAGGCAGAAATTAGACGCAAAGTTGGAGGACCTGATTGAATACTGCCTGAATCAGAAGTTTGAGGTGGTAACATACCTTTTTGAAACACCCTGTATAATTACCAAAAATCTTTGTATTTTTAACCGACTTCAAAAAAGGAGAAGGTTCTCAATTCGTCGCAATATTTTTTTTATGTATGTTCAGCGATAATTCTTTAACACGGTGACCGATGTCAATGATTCTTTTTTTGTTAGTAAAGGGGCACCTCAGGGGTGGTCCCATAAAAATTTGGTTAAGATGTGGTGATGGCATCTGCACGTTTTTGAAGTCGGTTTTTCTAAATTTTTAATTTCTAATACTTGTACACCAACATTTTTAAACTCTCGCAATCAAACACTAATATTACTTTATCCACAACTGGTATCTATATCAATTCTAAACTGGCAAGTGTCTGATGGCGTTTAGATGTCAGGAAACCGCTGGTTAATATTCAAAATAAATTTGATGTTGCCGACCTCCACGTTATCACAGAACCTTAGAAAGATGGACAGGATAACCTATACTCACCTTCTTTAAGAGGCTCTGAGAGAGATGGAGGCCGAAATGCAAAAAATCACCCCAGGAAGATGGCTGGGAAAACTTTTAATAAGACAAGAACCACAAAACTCAGAGATGACTGGGATAATTACAAATCTCACCTCAGAGAATACAAAAAAATCATGAGATAAAAATAGAGAGATGCATAGAGATCCTACAGCGAAGAAATCGATGATTTCCTGTAGGTAGCAAGGCTTCAAAAGACTTTCTCAAGAGATCCACACAGCGATATTGGTGCGATAATAAAAAATAATGGCCTAAAAACTGCAAACCACGAAGATAGAATCAATGGAAGAATACAACCCATCTCTCTACTATTTGCAAATTGCCAACAACATTGTAGACGGTGACAGAATTAGATGGGCAATATCTAGCTTCTCTCCAATTAAATCGCCAAGACCTGACGTTAACTATCCAGTCTTTTAAAGGGATCTGGAAGAACTCACACCGCACCTGGTAGATATATTCAGATCCTCGTTGACTGTCTCAAAAACATACCGACAAATTATCCTGACATCGTTTTTCATGAAGACAATGAAATGGCTATGAGAATGGCTATGAGAACATAAGGAATGTGGTAATTATAGCAACACTACAACACCCAAATTAACATGCATGCATTTTAGGCAGATATACTGATTCATCTCTTCGCCTAGTTGCTTGCCGGATATAAAGAAACCTGGACAATAAAAAGTCCACCTGGGGTGTTTTCATAGATATAAAAGGTGCTTTTGATAAAAAGATAATATATTAAACTCACTAAACAGGAATATTCCACATATGATCAGTGGGTGGATACATAACATACTCTGAAAGCGGGCGCTGTGTAGATGTGGTTATAGGAGGCTTGGTTGCGAGGGAATGTCCATAGGGTGGGGTGCTATCACCACTACTGTGGAACATGGTCCTTGATACCCTCATCATCCACCTTAATAATGACAGTCTGGAAATTCTGAGAACATTTTCAACGACATAATGCAAGTAGCTTCTAAAATTATAAAACAGTGGTGTAAGGATCATTTAGTGTTTATCAAGTCCTAAAAAAGACTAAAATAATTCTTTTCACAAGGAAAAATAATGAAAATGGAATTAAAACCTCCAGAGCTCCTAAACACAAAATTCGACAAAAATGAAGTACCTAGATTTTACCTTTGACAGCAAGTTAACAGGAACACCCTGGTCAGACCACGAATTTACTCAGAGTAAGATCAGAATGTCAAGAAGCTTTTCCAAAGTATCTATCAACAATGTGGTCAACTTAAGATGCATTATACGTCACATCGAAAGGTAATTGTCTTGCTGATTCACTTGTCAAGAAGGCAGCCAACCAACTACTTTTTGGACCTGGCGCTTCTATTAAACTGACAACATTGGTAGTGACAAACCTAATTAAAGAAAATCCCCTCGTAAAATACGAGAAAAAAGATGGGATAAAACAAGAAGTTGCAGCTTTCAAGTTATTCTGATAACACTACAGTAAACAAATACTTGTATATGACAAGACATAATTTGCGTCTAATCACAGACATTATCACTGGTGATCATGGGGCTGTCAGGATCTGCACTCTGCAGGGTGTTCCAACAAGAAGATGAGACCATCGACCATATTCCCTACGATTGCCCAATGCTCTTATTTATTAGACGATTTGTGTTAGGCAAGAATTGTCTAACACTGGCCGATATAAGAGAAGCACTTCTTAGTGACATTGTCAACAACATTAAATCTGTAGGCTCACTCACGAGCTAAGAGGTGCCTATCTACTCAGGAAAATGCACAATGGGCCTAGTGAGGCCTAATTGTCGTGAGTAACCCACCCTCCACACGTTATAGATCCAGATAGACATCTTCGTTCTTCTCCTTCCATCAAACAATGAAAACAATTTTAGAACAAGCTGAAAAATTAGATTGGTTTTTAAAATGCAATAAAAATTAAAACCATTTACTGCACTAACGATGCACGAGTTCTCTATACATTATAGTTCAAATGAAAGGAATAAATTCATTATGATGGAAGTTTTTCGAACAAATACTTGGACAGGTCAATTTTTTTTACTAAAAGCACAATTTTTCAAAAAGAATTCAAGTTGCCCCCACTTTCCATTTTTTGTCAGTGACGTCATTGACAATTTTTTTAAATAGTAACTCCATTTTTTGTTTCTTTATTTTGATAGATCTTCCTACTAGGAAACGTAATATTTGCAATATCTTACATATTTTTTTTGAATAAAAGTCATTTAAAAATCAGACACACAAATTGTATTTTATTTTTAGAACACAATAAATGAATAAAAGATAAATATTTATAATTAAGTACCTAATCTAATAAAATAATAATAATATTAAAAAGAATTTAATGATAATTTCACAGCAAAATAATTTAAAAATATTCTACTAAATTAGATGTTCAAAATGCCCGTCACCGACGTTTTGTCTTTTATTATTAAAATAATAAAATATAGTTTAAAAAACTAAAAAACAAGCTTTTAGAGCATATCAAACTAAAAAGTTAAAAATATTTTTTTTAACATGCTTTTATTCAAATAAGCTTAAAACAATAATAAATGAAAAATACTAGTATTATTGTGAAAAAAGCGTCGGGAGCTCGATGTATGAGAAATATGGACAAGAGGTCATTCTATTCATCCTCTTCGACCTATCCCACTGATTCTGGAAGATGTTATCCAAGTAGTTTCGCACCAAGACAGCATAGTGTGGAGGCGCACCAACTTGCTGTAGCCACAAATCGTTTATGTTTGGGAACAGCAGGTTTAATTCGGGGAATGAGAAGTTTTGACTATATTCGAAAAAGTATTGTCCAATAGTCTTATTATCTAGTATTCCCGCCCAAACATTCACTTTCTCTGTGTATTGAGTATGGTACTCTTGCATACAGTTTGGATTTTCGGTAGCCCAATACCGAGAAGTCTGACGATTGACTTGACCGTTTAGTAAAAATATAGATTCATCAAAAAAAAGTATATTTTTTAAAAACATTGAATTTCTGTTCTTGTCTGCTACAGTTTATTTGATTATTTATCACTTTGAATAACAAGTTCATCATTGCTATTTTACGTATCGTACTTAAAGACAGGATTTTAAATTCTTCACGTAACATTTGAGATCTTACATAATTATAGTCAGGCCATCGATGATACTTTTTATAGTATGTATAACGTAGGTATTTATTTTGAATTTTTTCGACAGAATCTAGATATATTTGCGGTTGTTGCCCCCAAATCATGCAAGCAAAATCTAACTTTGACCGGACTAATGTTTTATATAATAAATCAATTGTTTTTAAATTATAAAATAGTGCTGTTTGTCTTATAATAAAACCTAATGTACGATTGGCATTATAAACAGTATATCTTATATGAGATGCAAATGACATTTGATAATTATACGTAACCCCTAGGTCTTTAATTTCTTCTACACGTTTTAAATATTGATTGTTCATGATATAATTGAAAACAATAGGATCTTTTTTCCGACTTATTGACATCACATAACATTTACTCTCATTGAAATTAAGTTTGTTTTCGACACTCCATAGATGAATGTTTTCTATGTCTCTTTGAAGCATTACACAGTCTCTAATCGTTTGAACCTTTTTAAACATTTTGAAGTCATCTGCAAACATTAAACAGTCTGAAAATGTAACACAAGACGGAAGATCGTTAATGAATATTAAAAGGAGCAGCGGTCCCAGGTTAGAACCTTGTGGTACTCCAGAGTTTGAATATTTTCTGTTCGAAATATTTCCATTCTGTTTTACCACAAACTCCCTATTTTTCAAATAACTTTTTAACAATTGTATTAAGTTTCCTGCAATTCCCATATTATATAATTTTTGAAGTAAAATATCATGGTTAACGAGGTCGAAAGCTTTTGAAAAATCTGTGAAAATTGTATCTAATTGTGATTTTTCATGAATAGTTCTAGATGCGACTTCTGTGAATATTAATAAATTGGTATTTATTGATTTTCCAGTAACAAAACCATGTTGTTCATCAACTAATATATTTTTAATATGATTATAGATTTTATTATATAATATATGTTCCAACAATTTGGAAGGAGCACAAAGTATGGCCACTCCCCTATAATTTTCTATATCCCTTTTATTCCCTCACTTGTGAATAGGGGTATAAGTCGCTAATTTCCATTGATTTGGATAAGTTGAATGTTTAATAATTAAATTAAATATATGTATTAATGGTTTTTGAAATAATTCTTGAAATAATAATATTAACCTTATACTTATAACTCCTTTAATAAACTAAAAAACTAATGCAATTAATTATAATTTAGATTCATCGTTTGTTGTATGATTAGTTGCCTAATGCATGTAATTCAATTGAAATAATCACGAGTCGTCTCTCAATAGACACTCCCAAATGTATGTTGAGGTTATTTAAAATTATTTTTAGTAATGACGATATCAAAAATTATAATTATTGATTTATTATTCTATACACACCTATAAACTAAATTCATTAAACTACTATAAGTTCTTTGTTTACTATTGAAAATTGTGAAAGTTCAATTTTTTAAAAAGCCAACAGTTTGTGGTTCCTTTTTAATAAAGTTTTGTCTTTGAGAAAAAGTCATACTGACAGACGTAGCAATCACATTGTTGGTAATTTTCGTAATTTTCTGCTTTATTACCAAAAACTTTAGTGAACTCTTGTTTAATTAGTTTAATTAGCTTCATTCATCCATCCCGATTCCGTTGCAGTAGATAGTTTCCCGGTTTCCACCAAAAGTAACTGAACACAATCTAACGAGCAAGACAGCGACAGTCCAAAATAACGATTGATAAACCTCCTGGACAGCGGCCTGGAGAATCACCTGATATCCCAATCGTCTAACAAAACAAAAAGTCTTGTACTCAAATACCGACCAGAGTTGGGTAGTATTCGAATACCCGGTATTCTGAATCTTATTCACAATACATTTGGCTGGTAATCGAATACTATTCGAATACATTTGTGTTTTCTGTATTCGGTATTCGACTGAATACTTTTTTAGTCAGTACTCGGTATTTTGGATTCAGAATACCATTTTTGAATCCTAGTATTCGAATACCCACTTTGTATTCGAATCCCGGTATTCAAGAACAAGATTATTTTTCAAGGATAGCTTCTTTTGCTAAGCAATTCTATTGTGTTACCTTACTGTGTTCCAATCTCCAATACATGTATTTTAAGTTTTATTTATTATACCCACGAGATACGCCTCGGACCATAACTTCATAACGGTGCAATTTTCAAAAATTTTGTAAGAGTCCTTTTTTATGTATATTCAAAAAAAGCCGTCTTTTAAAATTAGTTTTCGAAAATTGCACCGTTATGGAGTTATGGTCCGAGGCGTATCTCGTGGGACACCCTGTATAGGTAAGTAGGTTGTAGGGTATAGGTTATAGGTAATGCGAATTGTTTATTTTTTATCAAACAATAAGTTTGTGTTTTTATCTGACGGTGCACCAAAGAATTTTATTTTAACTTTTTCATTATTTTACAGTTTTATTTATAATTTTTTAATAAAACTTTAAGAAATAAAAATTAACAAATGTTTTTTATTAAACAGTTATTTTATTTAACCTCACTGTGACACTTTGTATCAAAAAATGATATTTCTAGTTTTATTTAACATAAATTTTTAATTCTTTTTATATTTTTATAAATTAACTACATAAATAATAATCAAGCTTTATGTGCGCATATGTTATTTGTAGTTGGAATATTCATAAAGTATTCATATGTAAATGAATCCAGGTATTCGAATACAGCGGTATTCAAATACTTTTTTTTCTTTGTATTCGAATATTGATTATTCGAATACAATTTAGAATACAGTATTCAGGATTCGTATTCGAATACCGGATTTCAGTATTCGACCCAACTCTGAATACCGACGTAGGCCCGTTTGAAGTCTATGTACAAGGAAAAGACAAGAATATTGGTAACCTTCATATCCTTAGCATAGCCAAAACTGTGTTCAACTTTGAACTTAGGGTGATAATTAAAATTAACTCCAAAGGAAAAATTGCATTGAAGCCACCTTTTCGAATTACAGTGCCGCAAACAAATTTATTAATGCTAAGGACTGAAATTCAGTTGGTTACGAAGTATTTATCCCATCACATGTGTCCTGCAAAGGTGTAGTCAAGTTATAAAATCTCTTACCGATGCGGTGGTAGATGCAAAATGTTAAAAATGTTAAAAGATTGGGTTAAATTTCGTTTAGCCGAAATCAGTTACGTAAAAATTGTTGCCATGGCAACCGTTGCCATGGTTATCAGTAAACAAAAATCCAAACCTCATGGTGAGGAAATGCAAAGTTGCCAAGTTATAGATTATTTAATGTTCACTTTAGTTTGATTTTCTTTTACTATACGGAGAATGGTCGCACTGCGCAGCTTTCTGAGTGCCTTTTAAAAGGAGATAAAAAACTTTGCCATTTTGAACCCTTATTACGTGTTGCCTACATCTTGGCGCAATATTTTTAATAGGTACGTTTTAATTATCCGCTTTTGCTTCGGTATTGTCGGTTTTCTTGTTTTAATCTGACAGGTTAAAACGACTAAACCGACAATTCCGGAAGCAGAAGCGGATGATTAAAACGCACCTGATATTTGCTTGCTGCTGTCAGTGTCAGTGAATATTATTTTTGAAGTCACAGTTTATTGCTAAAGAATCAGTTAGCTCACTCGGACCAGTTAAAAGTTCCAAAATAACATCCACTCCAGGGATACAAATTCAGGATACGCAGAAGACTGCTGTTTTATTATAGGCGGTTGTCATAAATTGTATTATCCGATTTGCACAGTGTATAAACTGAAACATTGAGATCCAAAGTGCCGACGCAGAGTGAGCGATCTGATTCTTTAGCTGTAAACTGTGTCACAGGGTTCAAAATGTCCGCGCCCTATGTTGGGCGTGTTGGACCTCTCTCTTGCCTCGTATAGTAATTAAAGTATGTGGTTTAGACGAAATCAGTTTTGGTAAAACTGTTGCCATGGGAACGCTGGACATAGTAACGACTAAACAAAAACCCAAATCCCATGGTGAAGAAATGCGTGGTTGCCAAGTTACAGATGTTTTAATTTAGCTGTAATCAGTTACGGAGAAAATCTTGCCATAGAGACACTTGTCATGGTAACGACTAAACAAAAACCCAAATCCTGTGGTAAGAAAATGCATGGTTGGCAAGTTACAGGCCATTTAATTTTCACTTTAGTTTAGCTGAAATCGGTTATGGAGATGTCTTGATGTCGACTAAACAAAAAGCTAAATCTAGTGGCAAGTAAATGCGTAGTTGCCCCTTATATTTAGATTAACTCTTAACACAATATCCTAATTTAAACTAAAGTGAAAATGAAACCATCTATAATTTGGCAACCAGGCATTTTCTCACTACGGGATTTGTTTGGTCATTAGCATGACAAACGTTTCCATGGCAACAGTTTCTCTATGGGATCACGCTACGCTCCTCCTACCCACAACCTAACTACTACAAAGGAAAGCGAACGAAGCGAGCGCGCCCTTTTTTCACCAACATTGTAAGATCACGCTACGCTCCTTCCATCTTCTTCTTAACTACTACAGAGAAAAGCGAGCGAAGCGAGCGCGCCCTTTTTCCACCTACATCATAAGATTACGCTACGCTCGTTCCACCCACCTACTAACCACTACTTGGCAACTACGCATTTGGTCACCACGAGATTTGGGTTTTTGTTTAGTTGTTACTAACGCTTATTAAGCTAACGACTCGTTAGCTTAATAAGCGTTTCCATAGCAACAATTTCTTCATAACTGATTTCGGCTAAACTGAAGTAAATATTAAATAATCTATAACTTGGCAACTACGCATTTCCTCACTGCCGGATTTGGATTTTTGTTTAGTCCTTAGCATGACAAGCGTTTCCATGAAAACAGTTTTTCCGTAACTGATTTCGGCAAAACTAAAGTGAACATTAAATGATCTATAACTTGGCAACTATGCCTTTCCCCACCACGAGATTTGGGTTTTTGTTTAGTCGGTAACATGACAAGCGTGTCCATGGCAACATTTTGTGCATAACATATTTCGGCTAAACGAAAGTTGAGCCAAAAGATTTAACAGACGACTAGTTGAAGAAGGATAGGAACCAAATTATATTCCAACTGGAACGATTTGTATAACATTCTCTGGAAAAATTATACCCTAACAAATAACTATATATGGCCCATCAATGAAAGTAACTCCCTACATAAGTCCTGTTCTTCAATGCCAACAATACCTCTTATATGGTCATAACATAAAGCAATGTCGGAGCAATGCCAAATGCAAAATCTGCGGAAAAAACCACCAAGTTGGTAACAAGTTTTGTAACCACTGTAAAAATAATGAACACTCTTTTAATGACAAAAAATGTCTAGCAGACATGAAGATATCTAAGGATTAATGTCATTTTCAAACATCTCATATTATAAAGCGAGTCAGATGACTCTAAGAAAAACTAATACTATGTACGTGCATAATGTGAACGGCTTCTCTACTTTGAATAACGATGCTCCAAATACCAATTCTATTAGCATTCACGAAAGAAGAACAACTCTCATTAATATTTCACAGAGATATAATACCTACAGGCATAACTCAATCATCGACTATTAAACATAGAAGACTCAAAGACTGCCTCTTAAATCCTAATGGTAGAATTCCAGAACCAAATTCTTCTACGTCCAATGACAATAGAACAGATTTAGGAAAAACTTGAATCTGATATTGTCCAGGCTATGTCTATTTTATCTCAATCCCACAGGGAGCTCGTTATAACATTTATTTGCAACATAATTATTAATATGTACTCTTTTGTTAGTAATAGTAATATTTCAACAACAATTATTGTAGGTTCCTAAGAACCTTTTTCCCAAAATAATAATAACCCTGTATCACATGATAATGTAGGTGAAATGGATTACCCCGATCAGGAGAATCTCTAATCCAACCAAACATGTATACTTTTTCTAGTCACAATTACTCCAGTAACTATTATTCAATGGAATATTAGATCATACAATGTGAATGTTGACAATCTTAAAGTTCTAATTATGGAACACAACCCTGACAATATATTATTTAACGAAACATGGCTTACTCATACTTATATCTAAAAATGTAGAGGTTATCAAATACTTATAGATGATGGATTTGAGGCATATGGAAGAATTGCTATACTAGTCAAAAACAGTATAGACTTCTTCCAGACAACTGTTAATAATTGCTTTGATCGAAATATCCAAACCCAACTTTTATTCTTACCTCACTATAGCTTAAATTTGCTTAATATATATTGTCCTGCAGAGAACCTAATTACTAGAACGAATTTTATTAAATTTATCCAAAAAATAAATAAACCCTTATTAATAATGGTTGATCTAAATTGCAACCACACTGTTTTGGGAAGTAACTCTAACAGCTTGAATGGTAAAAATATTTTCTAAGCTTTAGATGATCTTGATTTAATATTCGTCAATGACGGCTCTTCTACTCGTATTTCTCCTTCTGGAGGAAGCAATTGTGTAGTTGAAGTATTCATTATTTTTTCTGAAATAGCATCTAAATGCACTTGATCATGGATCAAGTGATTACTTCCTCAAAATGTGTAAAATTGGTATGAGTCCAATTACCAATCCATTGTTATCGGGCACGGTGGTGTAGCGGTCTATCGCGCTTATATTCATTTATAGGCAAGTTTATGAGTCTGAGACTGCTGGGTTTCGAATCCCAGACCAGACCATGTGGATTTTTAATTAAATTGAATGGTTCGGTTTAGGATTTGATGTGTGGCGTAATAATAGAAATTCAATTTCTGTTGATATGACATGCATATTAAAAAAATTCGCCATACATTACCGTCTCGATGATGGTGTTTTCGGGTTTTCCTCACCTGTAAGTCAAATGGCACCATCAATCATCTTTAAGTCGCCCCGGAGCGCCACGGCAAATAATAATAATAGCCGTCCCTCTCCCCGGACAAGCTCAGCTTTTGGGGTTAAAATTCACTCGTAAGGGGGTGAATTAGGGAGAGTATTATTATTATTATTATTATTATTGCCCACTAAAAAGAAAAAATTTATAAAGCCGATTGGCCCACTTATTATCGTAACCTTGATGTAATCTTTTCTTCATTTAATAGTGATAGTTATGAAAATTTTATTAAATCTCTTAATTCAGAGGCTGACACTACAATTCCAGAATCCAAAAGCAATAGTAAAAACAAATACAAGATAGCATGGTGGGATAACTAATGTTATGGTAAAATTAAAAAAAGGGAAACGGGCATTAAAAATTTTAAAGACATCCCAACTATAGAAAACTATAATTTGTTTAAAAAACTTGTTGCAAGGTCTAAAAAACTTTTGAAAACAAAAACCAAAAATAACTTCAGGACGAATAAGAATTAAAATTACTAATTATAAAAAAATATATATTTATTAATATACCCAATAGTTATTATTTACATACATACACAAAAAATATAAATGAGAGATAAACTAAGAACCAAAAATGAAATAAAAGTTTACTTAACAAAATAACTAAAAAATTATTATTTCTTACCACATTAAATTTCTCTGTTGGGGCACGTTCACAAACTCTCAAACTACTTAATTATTAGTTTATTATTTTATTTTATTTTATTTAATACTTGAAATTTTTATTTTTCTAATTAATAGTGGAGCTGAGCTCTTTACTGTTACTCAGGCCTAACCTGAATGAATCTTTTTTGTTAGAACATTTACCTTCAAGACTCGTCTGCTGATTTTGCATCTGTTTCCAGTTAATTCACCTATTTGATTTTTACACATAACATATTGTTAAATCAGCAAAATGAACAGATTTTATTATTGTTTAACATGAAAGGAAATATCTTATAAAGACTAAAAAAATATTTACATTAATTTGCTTGGGAATAAAAGTATTTTATTACGAAATTATTATGTTACTGAAATTTGAAATAGAGGTAAATGTCCTATGTTAGGCGAATTTATTAAATAATGTGAATTTATAAAATTTGGAAAATATTTATTATTTGGAATTTGTGACAATATTCTAAAAATCATAACACTGAATACAGATTCCCCTGCTGCTTCTATCAAAATTCCTAAAAAAGATCCCGTCTTTACATATAATGAATTTAAGTATATATTACCAATTAAAAAGATTCTTTTCCCAGCTTAGATAATATTTTCTTAACCTAACATAACCTAACTTGGGTGTAATTTAGCTGTTAAAATTTTACAATAACTGTCTCAAAACAGAATCTATTCCCTAACAATGAAAACAATATTTGATCTTGCCATTTGTAAAAGCTGGGAAAGATAAATCATGTCCAAATAATTATAAACCTATACCTTTAACATCCTGCGTTGGAAAACTATTAGAACACTTATCAAAAATGAAGTAGAATTTTTAAATAGGCTTCACATCAAATAATTATACTGTTAGTCTATTTCTTGATATTTCGTCAGCCTGTGATAGTGTAAATATATATCTTCTGTACTCTAATTAGCCAATATTGGTATTTCAATACAGCTATGCAACCTTAATTATACATTTCTAAATTACAAATCCATTTTTATCTCAGATAACTGTGGTCAAAGTCATGGATCACGATCCTCCCAAGGGCTTACTCAGGGATTTCCCCTTAGCCCCATTTTTTGTAATCTCTATATGTTGTTATCTTTATTCAATATTATACCACAAACTTTTAAATTAATTCAATACGCGGATGACATTGTAATTTTGGTTAGTGAAGACAATATCTTCAATATTATTATATAAATAAACTATTTCTTGATTGCTTTTAAAGATTGGCTGGATGAGCACAATTTAAAATTGTCTATAACTAAATCATCGGCTCTCCATAAACACTTAAAATGGAATGCACATATAAATAACATTGAGCAAAAATTAACAGAGGTTTAAATGTCATGCAAGCTCTTTGTGGTATGTGGTGGGGCAGCCATTCAAAATCCTTTGCATAATACACAATGCTATTATCTTAAGTCATATAGATTATGGATGCCAGGTAATTTCTCCATGTCCGAAATACCTTCAATACCTTAAACTTATAGAAGGACTGGCTTTGTTATAAATTTCTTCTGAAAAATCTTGCATTGGAAAATAACCTTGTCATCAATTCATTAAAATATTTGGAACACTAAATAAAGAAAGAAATGTTTACAAGAAGGTAACTGAATGAAAGAGTTTCTTCCACATATGTATTCCATTGAATTGCTGCTATGCCATGAATTTGAATTGACCACTCAACTCTCTCCAATTCCAGTTTTAAATCTTATATCAATACTTAGGGATAACACTTATGGCTTATCCATTTTTACTGATACAATAACCAAGCTACCCGGTTACACAAAATTCTTCACCGACAGATATGTGGGACCTTCTAATGATTTAAGCTTCGGAGTATTTTCTCCGGACCTTAACTACCTTAACATAATAATATACTGCATATACTATTGGAATTAATCATGCCTTGCAAATCATTTTAGAAAAAAATATCTTATCTTCGCGGACTTCAAATCTGCTTTCCAAAAAATTGAAAACATAAAATTCTCTACATAAACTGATAATTGCTCCTTTCTAACAAAACAAGGTATCTTACTTGCTAATATGAATAACATTCACATCACTTTGGCCATGGAATCCAGGGCACTCCGGCATTATTGGCAACCATAAAGCCGACCAATTAGCAAATATAGGGAGAGTCCTTAAAATTCCTGTACATATTAAATTTAATAAGTCTTACTTTTCATCCATCATCAAACAGAAAATTTGTAACAAATGGCTTCAACAATGGAATTCACTGAAAGAAAATAAAACATATTTTTACTTGTACATGGTCCCAGAAATACCCAAAACTCCGTGGTTTAATAATAAACAATACAGTGAGATCGGATGAGAACTAGCCATTGTCTAACCCCATACCACCTATTTCGAATTAAAATTAAAGACGCATTTTGCGAGTGTGGAGAGGTTGGATCGTTAACATCATCTTAGAGTACCCTATTATTAAATCTCGACTTTTTGATCTGTGTTTGGAATTAACGAAGGTTGGTTTATCAGCCCCATTTGATATTCGCTACATCTTGTCTCATTTGGATGATAGAAGAATAAATTTATTTAAAGTCGATATCTAGTAGAAGCAAATCAATTTTATTTGGCTAAATTGTTCGCAGTAACATAGTCCAAAAAAAAGAAAATAAGAAGAAGTTTTATATAACTGTGCAGACTTTATAGCTGTATCTAATGGAAACTGGTTCTACTAATTAAGTTTAATATATCCAAATCGGATTTTCAAACAATTTGTCGCAGTAGAAGAAAGTGTACTTTGATTTGAAAATCTTTATAATTAAAGACCTTAAAATTGTTGATTTTACCTTTGTTTCTTCTAGTAGATGCTTCTCGTTGTTTCATATGTTTTTTTTTTTGATTATTTTTCCTTTTAACATGGTTTTTCTCTTAATTTTTCTTAAATTTTTCTTTTAATCTCCTATATTCCAAGATGTTTTCTCAAATTGTTTATTTTTCTACCCTTAAATTGTTTTTTTTTTTCAAACCACTATTCAGTGTCCTTCGAATTAAGATGGCTTTCCATGAATGATTTTACACCAAGGTATGTGTTACTTTTAATTAGCACTTTCTTTTAGAACTTAAAACTATTTTTACAAGTTGTCATATCTAATTTGTAATATTTTTTTCTAATTCACACAATTTACTTGATCAGTAAAATTTTAATAATTCATGTTACTTTTAATTTTATTTTTCAGTTTTAATTTCCTGATATCAATACAATAAGGTGTTAGTATTTGCACATTCCCATGGTTTAGAGTTTTATACTTTTTAGGTAAGCAATTATAAAATTCAATCAATTTTATTCAATTGTTGATTATATTATTTTTGCTCCAACATATTCATTGTTCTTATGTAGGTTCCTTATTTTCCATTACAATATATTGCTTACCCTTATTTATGGAGTGTAGAGGTAAATGGTAAATATACCCGAAGAGTATAGCCTAAATTCTAAAAACTACATCATGAAAAAGCCATCGTGAAAAGCGATTTAGCTTATGCATAATCGTAGAGAAATTTTGATAAAAGACGACAATAGTGCTTTTCTTCGTCTGATTTACATATGGGGGCACTTTTTAATATAAACAACCTTATGAGATTTCCTCTACACTCCATATGAGTATCTTAAATGCAAAACTCGGTATTTGACAAAATTTTCAAAAGTAATGTTTTGGCGCCATTCAATTTCTTATTTAAACAACCATTCGTCTCCTTAAAAGTAAAGCATTTCATGATTCCCTTAAGTCAAGTTTTGAAGATACACAATATTTTTCGTTTGATTGCCAAAAGAACTTAGCTTTGTCCAAACTACCCAACCAGAGTGCCTAATTTTCCCAGCAAATTAATTTATACAATTTTACCGTCGTTTGTGGTAACTCAAAATCAAAGATTTCACCAGATACTCTTTCTTCTTATGTACGATTGGAAACCGAGCACTGCAAAAATTCAAATAAGATTGCTTCAGCAGTGTAGAATCCATTAACAAAACATGATTTCAAGGAAGGCACAAAGAAAGTTTTGCTCTTTGCAGATGGGTATGGAGGACAAAACAAAAATATCACAGTAATTGGTATGTCAGCATTATGGTTAGGTTACAAGGCTCCAAAATCTATAACTACTTTAAAAATAGTTTTTCCAGTAGTTGGTCATTCCTTCATCCCTCCAGATCGAGAGGGATACTAAACGTCATTATAGACTGCACCAAGTACGAAAAAGTAATGAAAAAGTAATACAAAATTAAACAAAATGTTTTAAGCTTGCCAACGATTTGAAAATTTTTGATTGGAAAACAGAAGTATCTCAAACCTTAAAAAACCTGCTCAATGACACTTTAAATTTAATAAATCCAAGAGATTTATACTAACGAAAGAAAACCGCAATGTTTAAATAAAAGGAGAAATTTATTACAAATCTGATCTGGGTTCCCCAAATCAGTTCTCAAGAAAGGAAAATTACTTTCGAGTCTACATCTCAAAATAATTAAGATTGGGGAAACCAGTCTAAAAGGGGACAAATCTTCAATTTAAAAAAAACTTTGGAGCCGATTCGTCTAACCACTCTGATCTGCAATTTTACGCCAATATCCAGGGCTCAATTGAATCTCGCCAGCAACAAGATCACCACCAAGAAGAAGAAGAAGAAGAAGAAGAAGAAGAAGAAGAAGAAGAAGAAGAAGAAGAAGAAGAAGAAGAAGAAGAAGAAGAAGAAGAAGAAGAAGAAGAAGAAGAAGAAGAAGAAGAAGAAGAAGAAGAAGAAGAAGAAGAAGAAGAAGAAGAAGAAGAAGAAGAAGAAGAAGAAGAAGAAGAAGAAGAAGAAGAAGAAGAAGAAGAAGAAGAAGAAGAAGAAGAAGAAGAAGAAGAAGAAGAAGAAGAAGAAGACGAAGAAGAAGAAGAAGAAGAAGAAGAAGAAGAAGAAGAAGAAGAAGAAGAAGAAGAAGAAGAAGAAGAAGAAGAAGAAGAAGAAGAAGAAGAAGAAGAAGAAGAAGAAGAAGAAGAAGAAGAAGAAGAAGAAGAAGAAGAAGAAGAAGAAGAAGAAGAAGAAGAAGAAGAAGAAGAAGAAGAAGAAGAGAAGAAGAAGAAGAAGAAGAAGAAGAAGAAGAAGTCCTCGTTTATGAAGAAAACGAAGAACTTGCTTATTTAGAGAATATTTTTTTGTTTGTATCTATATAACTACACTTAAAAAAAAAATTTTAATTTATATTTTTGTATCTTTAAGTAAAAAAAAATATATAAGAAAACGAATGTTCTAAAATAAGACAACTATCCAATTATCGGTATTTGCAATTGTGAGTTGCAAAACTGGGTATTTTTAAAACATAAATAGAGAACTCGGTATTTTAATTTTAAAAGTATTTTTTTTTTAATTTTTGGTAGGATTTCGAATTAACGAGCATAGTTATTTTAAAACAAAATCACTAGAGCCAACTTAAAACAAAATTTAAAACAAATACATCTGTATTTTAATTACTGACAGTTTTTTGCCCTTCCTGAAAAATTTTGTAATTAGCAAATACCCAGTTTTGTATTTAGGGGACCCATTTCAAGTATCATCGGTTCGTGACATATTTAACCCCTAGTCCCGCCCAATGAACTGGAGTGGGATAGAATGCTTGTCAATATGCGACTCTATGGGCGAAGACAGGTTATTTTTATCTCACTCGGAAGTATTTATAATAACCATTATCTATTTCGGGTGGCACAAAATTGATCGAAAACACATACTTTGATTACTATACGGTGCAAGAGAGAGGTCCGACACGCCCAACATATGGCGCGGCCATTTTGATTCCTATGGCACAGTTTATAGCTAAAGAATCAGATCGCTCACTCTGCGTCGGCACTTTTGATCTCAATGTTCCAGTTTATACCACTGCGCAACTCGGATAATACAATATATGACAACCGCCTATAATAAAACAGCAGTCTTCTGCGTATCCTGAATTTGTATCCCTGGAGTGGATGTTATTTTGGAATTTTCAACTGGTCCGAGTGAGCTAACTGATTCTTTAGCAATAAACTGTGACTCCAAAAATAATATTCACTGACACTGACAGCAGCAAGCAAACTATCAGGTGCGTTTTAATCATCCGCTTCTGCTTCCGGAATTGTCGGTTTAGTCGTTTTAACCTGTCAGATTAAAACAAGAAAACCGACAATTCCGAAGCATAAGCGGATGATTAAAACGCACCTATTAAAAATATTGCATCAAGATGTAGGCAACACGTAATAAGGGATCAAAATGGCGGAGTTTTCTATCTCCTTTTAAAAGGCAATCAGAAAGCTGCGCAGTGTGACCATTCTCCGTATAGTAAAAGAAAATCAAAGTATGTGATCAAAAATCATTTGACCCAATTCAAAATTTGATAGAAAATACATTTTATTGAATTGTATTTGATCGAAAATACATTTT
Source organism: Psylliodes chrysocephalus (assembly GCA_927349885.1). Classification (NCBI taxonomy): domain Eukaryota; kingdom Metazoa; phylum Arthropoda; class Insecta; order Coleoptera; family Chrysomelidae; genus Psylliodes; species Psylliodes chrysocephalus. The sequence continues at coordinate 23,385,931 of OV651816.1, forward strand.
ATCGAAAACTCATTAGATCGAAAGGACAATATATCGAAAATCAACATAAAAAATAGTAAAATATCAAAAAAATCAAACTACCATGCAACCGTCTATCTAACCTCTACTACCGGAGAAACTAAACTCAGAGGCTATCAAAATTAGGTACTAATAATGGCAAATATTTCGATAATTTCGATAATCTCAAACGATAGCTACCTCGTTTAACAAATTTTTATTTTTACAATACTGTTAATTTAAAAATTATTATTTAGGTAAATGGTTATTTACCTTCATTGAGATTAAAAAACTGTGATTAACTATTTTACCTAATCTGCGCTATTTAAATTTAACTTATTGCTCTCGCATAAGTTAGGTAAACATTTTTTATTATAAAAAATATAATTAATTTACCTAACCTGTGCGACCTGGAGCCGTCGCGGTTTGGCCTGGCAAAAAAAATAGAAAATTAAGAAAAATATTTATTTTTAACTATTTTACCTAACTCGAGGGTTGCTTCGCAAAAAATGTATACAAAAATAAAAAAACTTAACTAATTTACCTAACCTGTGTGGAGCAATTTAACTTGCTTTGACACAGGTTAGGTAATTTAGTTGTTTTTTTATAAAAAACTTAACTAATCCCAGGTTAGGTGAGTTAGTTAAGTTTTTTATAAAAAAAACCTGTGCGATTTGAAGTCGTCGCGGTTTGCCTTGCAAAAAAAATTATAAAAAAAAGTTAATTTTATTATTTTTTCTATATTTGTTTTTGCGAAACAACTGATGATGATTCTAGGCCGCACAGGTCGGGTAAATTAGTTAAAATTTTTGTTTTAATTTTTCTATAATTTTATGTATATTTGGTTTTTCAATAAATTAATTTTTCTCTCAAATCTATTTTCGATCAATTTTCTTTTCGATCATTGTTTTTTTTTTCGATCATTTTTCTTTTTGATCATTTTTCTTTTCGATCAATTGTTATTCGATAAAATGTTTTTTCGATCAAATGCATTCGATCAAATGTTTTTCATCAAATGTATTCGACCAAATGTTTTCGACCAAATGTTTTCGATCAATTTTGTGCTACCCATCTATTTCACATTGTTACTGTCTGATCCACCAGTTTGTGGACTGAACAATAAAAATGTAAAACAGAAAATTATTATTATAAATACTCCCGAGTGAAATGAGCAATAAAAATGGCTGTGCCCATAGAATCGCATTTTGTTCTATTGATACAATATGCACATTGGCCTTCTACCCCACTCTAGTTCATTGGTCCCGCCAACTTATAACTTAGAGGTACTAAAAACAAAAACAAATCTATACCGTAAAATTCAAACTTCTGTATTTTTGAATTTGGCTCTCGCATTGTTTAAAAGTTGCAAGTTGGCAACCTTGTTTCATTTAGTTCAATGAACAACGAGAACGTATGTGTGTTTTGTTCGGCAAAATATTCAAGTTTTCATAAAAAAAAATAAATTTTAAAGTGATCCTATATTTTCATCATTTTTGGTACATCGAGAACTTTCTAAGGTACGTTAAAAACTGTTTGTATTAACATTTATTTACCTAGAATATCGTAAATTCTGATGTTTATTTATGTATTTCACATTGCCAGTTTGACAATGCTTAAAGTGGGAAAGCGGGAAATTTAAAAAATTTGTCGTGGGATGTAATTGATCACAACTGTTGGGTGAAATTGATCGTCGGTGTGGGGTGGGGTTTCTAAAAAAAAAAGACAACTGATTTTAGTAGTAACACCCACTTTCTTTTATTTTAGGGATCTAACCATGCCTTGAACTTATAAAAAAAAGCTTGGAGCGAGAAGTTACAAATACTACTCTGACGAGAACGTAGAACGTACCCTTGAAAAAATTGTGGATCATGGGTGGGGCATACGAAAAGCATCAAAGGAGTATGAAATTCCATACGGGACTTTCAACAATCGTTATCATGGACGACGTGGTGGCAAAAATGGTGGTCAATCTGTTTTTTCTACATAGGAAGAAAAATCCTTCATTAAGGCTATCTCTAGTAGAGGGGAAAAAGATTTTTCAAACTGTGGAGGATGATTTATTCTCAATTATAATAATAATAATAATATTAATAATACTCTCCCTAATTCACCCCCTTACGAGTGAATTTCAACCCCTGAAGTCGACTGAACGACTTGTGTAGGGGAAGGGACGGCTATTATTATTATTTGCCGTGGCGCTCCGGGGCGACTTAAAGATGATTGATGGTGCCATTTGACTTACAGGTGAGGAAAACCCGGAAAACCTCACCCACCATCATCGACTTGACTTTATAAACATAATAACTGTGTTGCCAGATCAAGAAATGAAACATTTCGACGGCCAAGTAGCATATTTTTTCAAGAATATAGTGGACATTTACGAAATGCCTCTATTTTTTCTGTAACTATATGTATTTTCTGTGTTCTATTTGATCATAGTTTTGTTCCTTTATTTTATCTTTGCCAACAAAACTTTATTATTACACAAAAATCAAATTTAGAGATTGATTAATTTCATCCCTATCATGAAATTATATTATAACTTTTTTCCCACCAAATTTCGTAGGGGTTAAATTGATCATATTCCTAGTATTTGTATGTTATTTCTATGCATTTATATACACGTGATCAATTTGACCTCACTGTAGGTATAAAATTGATCAGTTGGTATTTTAATTATGAAGGCAAAAATTTTAAATATTTTTGGATTTTATTATATGTTAGGGTGACCAGACGTCAGGATAAAGCCGGACATGTCCGGCTTTTTCGCTTAAATGAAAACGTCAGGCCGGCTTTTTGTCGTGTTCGGCTTTTTATCAATCGAAAATTGATGAAATCATTTTATTAAAAGACAGTTTGACAACAAAAATTCAAAATGAGGAATTTTTATCATTATCTTTAGATAAAAAGTGGTCTTACTTAAAATTTGTGAATTCTACTTTGCTATTCGGGCACATACCCAGACCGCACACCAAATCCTTTGGATATCTACTTGACATCCCAATATCCACTGAATGTCCAGTCCATGGTGAATATCTATTTTATATCGGTCTAGGACGTTTCGACGCGGCCATTTCGACGCAGCCGTTTCGACGCGAGGACATTTCGACGCCAGCCGTTTCGACGCCGGGCCGTTTCGACGCCAACTGTATTTTTTTTAGATAGGTAATAATTCATACAAAATAATACATTTAAAATGTCTCTTTTAATTTTATTATTAAGAATGCATGATATAATTATATGATATTGCTTTTAAATATTCGTTTATATTTCTATTTTTATAATCGATAACGATTTTTAAAATCTTCTCGTCATAATCGCGATGTTTTTTAAATTTCCATATCGTTGGATTATCCATGGACATGGACAAGTCATCTGTGTGTAGCTTTGGCGTGGTTGTTCGTTCTGTCCGTACCCTCCAAAACGCGGTTGTAGACAGACCACAATGTAATTGGAAAGAGTGGATTGCGCCTTCTTCGACCCTGTCGTTGAGGACGTCCTACATATGAGTCCTCGAACCATTCTATTAGAGATTGCAACTCTTTAAACAATTCTCAAAATAAATGGTCGATTGCAATATCCATGTCTTCATCAGGAACAAATGCCAAAGATGTCACCATTCGTGCATGAAGACTGAAATCAACATCGGTATTATATCGACCCAGCTAATTAATTTACGCCAAAACAACAACCTTTAGCTCTGCATTTGGAAACTCTTCTTTGAAAGCGTTTATGACATCCCGTTCAAAATCGCATGAAATCTTCTCCGGATTTGTATCTGGCTGTAAATGTCGCATCATAACAATAATTTTGGCATAATGCAGTTTGCCGTTTGTTGGGCAGGAGAGCATAAAGAACAAGATGAACTCCTCCAAATTATTTAGCCATAATTATGTAGGTAAAAAATTGAAGCAGTTGGTTTAAATGTCCCATCAACAAACCAATGTTTTGAGTCCTTCAAAATCTGTAAATACAGGGTGTTTCTAAATTCATGCGTCTAAATTAAGATGGGTCTTTCCTACAACAAAATTTCCTCAGCCCACGCCTTTCCGAGATATCACCCTTAAAAGGTGGTGACTAAAATTGAGTTTTTATTTTTTTTTCTAAAATTTCAGTACCTAATTTATTTAGGTACCTAATTTTCAGAAATTAATTGTTTATGCCTTTCATAGATATAAGAACATAAGCCAGCTAATAGTTACATATTTACTGCAGGTATCTATCAATGCTTACTGCGAATATTTAATGAACAAGATAAATTACCCAATTTTATACAAAGAATAGATCTGCAAAAAAATAGACATTTCAATACTTTTTTTGAATAATTTATTACCTACTTAAAAAAAATTACATTTGGCGTCGAAACGGCTCGGCGTCGAATCGGCCGGCGTCGAAATGTCCTCGCGTCGAAACGGCCGCGTCGAAACGGTCGCGTCGAAACGGCTGCGTCGAAACGTCCCATTCCGATTTTATATCCATGAGATGTAATTTATTGACATGCAAATGTCCATAAATAATAATAATTATATAGCAAATTATTAAAAAATTATGCCATTGTGCTCGCCATTGTGGCTAATAGTACCGTTCAGATATTTAAAATTAATTTTTTAAGGTGTATTCAATATCCCATGGACATCCACTAAATATATCAAAGTCTAGGCGCGAACGCAAACCATGGTGCATATTCACTAGATGGCGATACCACTTTCGCTCGTGCTTATGCTCAACCCGCCGTAATTGAGTTCGATCAAAATTTTTTTCCCAATCAGACTCCATTAGAGACTGGAGTCGAGAATTTCCATTTATTGCTGAAGAGTGAAGAGTCTTAATAAGGATGACTTTCTCCTTAGTGGGCAAAATCAAAGGCAGAGTGTTGAAAATATTTTTATCTCTGCTATTTTCTTTCGACGTTATTCAATAATCATTGGTTACTTATGAACCTCTACTAAAGATACCCATAAAACATTTTGCTGAATATCCGAATATTTTCTATATCCTGGGATATAGACGGACATTTGGATATCCTGATATCCATATTAGATCCACTGGATATATTGAATATCTCTGGGATTTCTTGTATTGTCTGGAGATACCCATTAGATATTTTGCTGGATATATCCATAGGATTTCTTCTATATTCTGGATATAGACGTTCATTTGGATATCCATATTAGATCCACAAGATAATTCTGATATCCTGTGGATGTATTGGATATCCACAAAAGATATTCTGTGGATATCTCTGGGATTTGGTCTGTTGTCTGGGTAATGCTGCCGTCGAGCGAATTTTTTCTTTAATCGCAGCGCAGTGCACCAAAGAAAGAAACCGTTTATCTATTGAATCAATAAAAAGCCTCATAATGTTAAAATTTAATTTAAAAATGTCTTGTGAGGAATATTATAATTATTTGATGGACAATGCCAATATTTTAAAAGAAATTGGTTCTTCTGAAAAAGTGTAAGTAGTTTTTACCTAAGTAAAAATTGTTACATTTTTTTAAATATATTTGTTAAATGTCAGGTTTTTCTATTAAAAATCAGGCTTTTTGTCCTGGTTGTCCTACTTTTCTGCAAATAAATCTGGTCACCCTATATATGTAAATATTTTATATTATGTATCTATACTTTTTTGTGTAAAATTCGTTGCGATTATTGAGTTTAGAATGAAAATACAATTTAAAACAAAACAAAATTAATCAATTTCGCCCCATTTTACGGTACTATTTATTGCACCAGCAAACTGTCCAATAATTTAAAGAATATTTACGTTAACCAAGTTGCAACGAAACTATTCCAACTATCTAAATAATTTCCTGTCTATCTAAAATTGAATCGATAAAATTCATAACCGCCTTGATAATTATTATTAATTAAAAATGCGGGCCGCATAAATTGCTTGTTTGAGTTAAAAAAAAATTATATTCGTTATTATAAAATAAACAAAACGTTCAACGACGCTCATAAAACAGTTTGAATGAACGTGAATATTCAAACAAACCGGCGTTTTATTTTTAATAATGGTATACGTCCTGTAAATTATGGGATAAAATATGAAGCATTCCACTAAAAAAAAAAAAGTTTTTTTACAAAACCGAAAAATACGCGGAAAATATATTCTGCATTTGAGAGTAGAGACCAAAATTCTTGAAAAATTACGTATCTATACCAAACAATAGATTCGAAGATGTACATTTTTATAATTTAATATTACTGCAAAAATTTCGGAATGTAGCAACATTAAACCACTAAAAATCCGACAGAAGTTTAAACGTTTTTTAGAGGATTTTAATTGACTGGTTGTTTTTTGTAAATCAAATTGATATTTGAAAATAATTGTTTTAAGTTGAAAGAAATATTAATTCTAATGCGTAGGTAGGATTCCCCACTCGACCATTCACTGTTGGGTTCTAATTAACAGTACTGTTCCTAAAGTGGCGCTGGGAAAGAGTGACAAAGCCTACATAGAACACGAGGCTAATAACTTTAATAGTTGATGGCAATGACAACAAATTAAAAAAAAAACATATTATGTGTTTGTTTATTTTAAAACAACCGTTTATTTATCATTAATTTATTTAAATACCTATTTATTTTAAATCAATACAATCTAATTTATATATATTTCAAATGTATTTGAAATGTTCACTATTTATATTCAGTCCAATACTTTATTCTCAACTGTCTATATACAATTGACTGCCACGTTGTTCCTCCACCAATATTTATATACAAATTTAAAACTTTGGCGAAGGTACTAGAATGTTCTTCGCCAAAACTAGAAACATTATCCCGGTCTTTCTCAAATAGTAATCGAAAGCGCCTTCACCATAGTCGTCACATATGTTTGGTCTTAAGGGGTTTAATTATGTATGAAAATCGAACAAGTTGAGCCTCAAAGGCCAAATAAGACAGAGAGGGACTTGGAGGATTAGAGCATGACTGAATAATGAAATGGCTCACATTACAATATAGATTACAAATAAAATACAGGATGGTGAAATAACGATGATTTTTGGACGAGTTTTAACGAACTCTAGAATATTATATTCTCTCAACATGGGCAGGAGAAAGGGATAAATGGCCCAAATATTTTTTACACGGTCAGGTTTATGGTAGATTAGATTAGATTCGAAAGAAGTGGGTATTATTTGTTCTTGTTCACTTCATATTGTGGGTCTCTGTAATTTAGAGTATGTTATCTAGCTTGGTCTATTTTATTAGACTTTTTAGCTTTGACATTGGTTTTTACACGTACTTACATGCATCTGGCTTTTCTACATCTATTATTAGAAACCTTAATCTAGACAAGCCTTTGCACCGACACTGGACGTGGATTAATGTTTATAAATCATATATATTTATTTTTCCATTAGGATCCAGTTACGTCAAAAAAAGTGACATGCAACAGCAGCGAAGATATATAGGTTGTCCCAAAATTCCGTATACATAGAGCTACTGTATGTTGGTGAGATCAAAATAAGCCGATTGGGTTAAAATTACCTATATCACAAAGTGCTTTATTTGCCTATGAGGAAGCTTAAAAGTTGAAAGAAAATTTGAAAAATATTTGAGTAAAAAATTGTTTATGGACTGATTGTTAGTGACTTAAAATTTTTAAGAAAACTAAGTTGGCGGTTCTAACTAACGTAACCCGAACACTGTCGATTTTAACGTTATTACAATAAAAAAAAAATCAGCAATAGGCATAGGTATCTACTGAAAATAACAATTCAACAAGAACAATAATTTTTTGTACAATAAATGTTCATGCATATTTTAATTCGACGCAAGAAATTGAAGTGTACCCTTCTCAAAATGCCTAGATTATTTCGCATAGAGTTCACAACATTTTGAAACCTACCCCATAATTGTTTAATGTTGTCGATAGGAAAATAATAAACTTTGGCTTTCAAGTGAACCCAGATAAAATAATCACAAGGATTACAGTCCGGTGATCATCTAATAGTTGAGGCACGTAGAAAATGCAAGTAACTGTCACCGTTAAGACGATCTGGCAATCTAATTGGACCAATCAATTAGATGTCAATAATACACACCCATACATTAATTTTAAACTCGCATTGTAAATGTTTTTTTTTAATGGCATGTGGTTGTTCATCTGCGTAAACATGTTTGTTAGGTGTATTTGTTATACCACGTCCTGTAAAGTATAACTCGTCTGTAAACAAAATTTTTCTGTAAAAAACTGTATCGGCTGCTCTGCGCTCTTGAATGACTTGTACATAACGCAAACGAGTCTCATAATCAGGAGGTAAAGGTTCCTGGATACTTTGAATGTGAAAGGTATAAATAAGTTCTTTTCTAATTATTCAGTTGGATGTGCTTTTTGAAACCCTAGTTTGGCGTGCCAGTCGTCAGATACTAATTCCGGGATTATTTTCAACTATTCCAAATATCCCTCCTCTGCAACAGGAGTTCTGGCTTGACGAAATCGTCCAGCATTATTTACGTTCGATTTAAGTTGACCAGTTTCTCGAAGTCGCCTCTTGATAAAAGCAAAAATCTGGTGATTCGGAATCTGTCGATTTTAAACATTTGTACATTTTAAAAAACAGTCATTTTTTGCAAGATGAATCTACTGGGATACTACCCTCCTTTCATTTTGGTGTTAATATAATGTTTTCGTTTTATTTAAAACTCCTGGTGTGAGAAACTAGTATAAAACACACGTTGCAGAAGGCTATTCTCGCACTCATTCGTACTTCCACTCGCCCTTTTGTCGCTCGTACCCAATTTCAAATTCATGCGGCAATATGTGGCCTTCTGCAACTTGCATTTGCACTTCTGGAAATTTGATAGTTAAATAAACAAAAATTAAGAGAAATTTTACTTAAAAAAGGATTCTATTGATAAATTACTTATTTTGTTGAGTATTTCTTGTTGTATAAAACTTTATATTTTAAAAAATAAGAAATAATTATACCAAACAACCAGAAACTAAAGTATTTTATCGCTGTGTAACCTTTGTTTTTTTAGATAATGGTCTAATTATAATTAAAATAACTTATATTCAATTTACTAAATTTTGTAAGAATGTAATACACCGTATTAATATAAATATACTATCAGTTTTCGTTAGCACAAAAACAGAACTGCCCCCATACCGAAGAGGGTAATAAGCAACATGCAATTATCAACTGGCAACACGCGATAATTAATAAAACTGTATATTTTGTCTGTTAGCATTAAATTCATTAGAGAGTCCCACACTAAGTAACACGATATTGTTTTTCTAACAAATTCTGTAATGTTCTGTCACGAATATTTCATTACATACTAATTAATAAATTGGTTCTACGATTATTAAATATAATAGGATTTTGCGCTTTAAAATGGTGATTACAGCACCCCTTATAATTTTCGGACAAGCATATCTCAAAAAGTAATTTTTTAAAAAATTTAAATATCGGCAAAATAAATTAGGCAATAATATCTAGAATATTCATATATTTTAAAGTTTTAAATCCTTCCAGTTTCCAAGAAAAAATCAGAGGGCTTTAAATTTTCAAATATCCTAATGAAAATAAATGCATTTCTCAACAGCACTTTTCTTAATATAATCTTAAAATTTAAGCTCTTAATGTCTTGTTAATGATTTTTTTAAATTCGCCAGAATTAGTGGCTAAAACGCATCGTTTAGTGCTACCTTCTGGTGTAAACTGGTCTAAATCGTTGCAAGAAACGAATGATGACTGAGAGGGTATGATACGATAGTTACAGGCGCGTTACACCAGAAAACTGCACTTTCCTAAAATTAGATTTTTTAATAACTCCTAGTAAACGGTTAACTTAGGCAAAATATTTAGTTAACTTTTACTTATGGTTAAAAAACATTCAATTAAGGCATCTACTACTTCAATAGAGTAAGTCTAGATCACCATCCAAACACCAACGAACTAAGAGTCGATTAATCTCATATCATTTTTGCAATGTCTTTCCTACCGGATGGTCACAGCTCATAAGGCAGCTTAGGTCGAGGTCATACCCATTTTTCATGGAATGTTATGTAGGTTTTTTGTGATAAGTGTACATATAAATCAATGTAAAGTATTAAATATTTGTTCATTAGTGTATTAGGAACTATGCCGTTATTTTAAGTATATTAATAATACTATCCCTATGCACCGCCTTACGAGTGAATTTTAACCTCAGAAACAGAGTTTGTAAAGGGTAAGGATTAAGGATGGCTATTATTGTTATTATTTGTCGTTATTATTATTATGTAAGTACCTTATAAATTGTTTAAAACATCAGTCTTGTATTTTTAATTGTGATATTTTTTAATCTCTTTATAGTGTCCCTATTCAAATTTTTGTAACAGTTGATATTATTTTAAAACACCTGAGTACTTAAATTTTTATAAATGGCATTAGTACCTATATCCTATTAGGACACCAATAAGGTGTTTAAAATCTAACACTTTCCACATAATAATAATATTAATAATAATAATAATTATTATTATTGAATTTGTAGGTCATCAAAAGTTGAACCCAACACAAATTATAAATACGGCTCTAAGACGCGCTTACCAAATGGACTGTCTCCTTTCGGTGCTAGCTGCAACCATCTCCATATGTATAATGAAATTCCAACACTTTATAAAAAACAATGTATTATGCAAAAACGCTGCACGACAACTTTTAAATTTGTACATATCTGAACTAGTTTTATTTAAAAAACTACCTACATGCTTAACCCTGCATTAAGGTTTCTCATTTTATTTTATTTATTATTATCTTTGCTCAGAGAACTTAGGTAATTTATATAATAGAAGAACTGTCATGATTTTGATGAGAACAAGTCTGATTTCTAACGAAGCCCAGACTCGTCTGATTTTTGTGTCGATCAAAAGAAAGAGATACATATATGTCTACGTGACTGAAACAAGTTAGCCTTGAGTGTTCCGCGTTGACGCAATTCGTTGCTAATAATAAACATCTGGATTCTAAAGCACAGGACCGTCTTTGATATGTTTTAAACGGTTTTGAAACAACAATAATAAATGATATTTTAAAGCTTATAAATAATCCAAGATTATAAATACATATATACCATCCACTTAAACAAAAATAACATATATCATAAGAAAACAGTTAACTAGAGGCAAATAAACCAAAACCAATTAGTAGTATAAAGTGTACCTATAGGAAGAAACTGATGTACACTAACCACAAGTAAATAGTTCACTAACTGTAGGTCGTCTAAAAAACTAATTAAACTGTTCACTAACCACAGATTACTAATTTCAGAAGTCTTGTTTTACTTACTATAAGTATACATTTTACCTGTCCCATATAGTATACATTTTTTTATTTGCGGTAAGTAAAAGTTCGTTAATGGTTAGTGAATATTTTTTCCGTGAGCTAAACGACTTTGTACGTTTAGGGCATAGTATCTTTCGAATAAATATGCTCCAAGATAGTATCGCATAAATATGTTATGCCTAGTATTGCTGTACGACGGGACCGAAAGGTGTTCGATAAATTATGAACAGCTTAATTTTAGCGTCTCCTATTGGCTGAACCGAGGCTTCCTCAATAATTTTTTATTAGTAGTAGCCCGTAAGAAATACCAGTCCACATGTACTCCGATATCCAATCATAAGTCTGTGATTTTGCTCAACTTATGTTCTAATTGGTTTTTCGTCACGCTTGGCTGTGTCATTACTGTTTGTTTTTGATTTACAATAAAAAATTGCTTCTTCATGGTCTTTCGAAATGTAATCCCTAAAGGTGCTTTAATAGTTTACATTATTACCTACACAAGATAATTCACAAAGAAAACATACTATTTTGCTTGCAGATTCTATAGTGAAAAAAGTTAATTTTTGGTTTAATAACAGGGGATCAAATATTAATACTGAGAAAATGTAATAAATTTTAAAACTGTACGAGGACACTTTATTAAAAAAGTGACAAACTGTATAAACTTTTATTAACTAGGTAATTACTAGTAAAGAGATGAGACTTTATAAAGATTATCATTTCAACATTTAGGGACGAATTAAATGAAACAAATTATTGGCATTATATATGATACATTTCATTAATATATTTTCTAAATTTTTGTTGATCCCGTTAAAATAGGGCAAATGCATTTTACTATACTAAAATTAATTTTTTTGTTTTATTATTTAAAATATTGTTATCAAGAATTTTTAATAATACATTGAAAGGGATCGTATTTAGTTCCGTCCCCGTTGAATGGCAATATAAAGCGTCCACCTATTCTATCGCTTTTGACCGCGGTAAATTCCAGGAACCAAAGACGTGGATGCGCTGGAACAGAAGCAGAGAATCATCGTCCTAGGAACGGGAATTAATTATTGAATGTCAGTGATTGAACGTGGAGAGAATGGAATGTCCGTCATTGTTAAAAGGTGTAGGTTTTTGTTAGTTTTATTTGTGATAAAAATGTAAGTGCCTTTTTAAATCAATTATTATGTTTCAATTACTTTTATATTATTTAACTAGTTGATGGTTCACTATTTAGATTTGAATTTCACTGTTATAAGTAATTTCATGCTTTTTCTTGACAGCATTTTTTGTATCTGTCATAAAAAATTGCTTGCATTCCAACAACGAGTTTATTTGATTTTATGACTTATTTTACTATTTAAATCAGTGAAAAATAGCATCCTTTTAATATTTTACTTTAAATATTTTTGAAGTTTATTGATATTTAGTAGTTATACCAAGGAAAATTTGCTATAATTTTTATTTGACTTTGAGATTATTTTTTTTTAGTAATTTTTAAAGTTCGGCATGGAAAAGTAATATTATATTAGTAAATTATGTGTTTTTCTAACATCAGATATTCACAGCATTGGCAGATCTAAGTTAAAAGTATGAAATGCCTTGTTGATTGATACTAACATTTTCGCCCGTGGCTGGGACAACATCGGGATAGGTGTCTCGGTAACTTACCCTATTTTGTCACCAGAATATTCAACTCTAGGTGGGTAGTAAAGCTGTATAGCTTCCCCATTACCTTGTCCCTATTAACCCTTCTTCAGTTTTGCATCGAGTGTGTTTGAACCTAGTAATGCTCAATGTTTGTTATCTGATGAGTTATTGTTCTTAAAATATTTATTTTATTTTTGCCTTGCAGTATTAGATATTGTTTTTTTTTTATATATAATGTATTGAATATTAATTCATATATTTTCCTGTGTTTAACTCAAATTGAATATTATTTCATATATTTTTCTGTCTTTAACTAAAACATCAAGTAATTAAATGTGTTTTTTTATATATATATATATATATATATATATATATATATATATATATATATATATATATATATATATATATATATATATATATATATATATATATATAAGGTTTAGTGCGGTGAAAAAATATAAAATATAAAAGGGTTATTGGGCAAATATCGTAAAAAAATGAAAAAAAAAATGCCTAAAGGCAAACCGTAGACACGTGTTTCTGACTATTGGTCTTCATCAGTACGGCGCAGCCAAGTTCAAAAGAGACTGGAACTAGCAATAAAATCAAATCAACAGGAGATCACTCAAGAAGCCAACCACACATTTGTGGACTTTGCTAACATTCCCAGTGCTTACTAGGAAAATATTAGTGTCGCCACGGAGGCAGTTATAGCCGCTATGAAGATGCATCCAAGCCCAGGGAAACTAAACAAGAGAATAAGGTTTAGTGCGGTGAAAAAATATAAAATATAAAAGGATTATTGGGCAAATACCGTAAAAAAATGAAAAAAAAAAAAAAAAAATGCCTAAAGGCAAACCGTAGACACGTGTTTCTGACTATTGGTTTTCATCAGTACGGCGCAGCCAAGTTCAAAAGAGAATGGAACTAGCAATAAAATCAAATCAACAGGAGATTACTCAAGAAGCCAACCACACATTTGTGGACTTTGTTAACATTCCCAGTATATGTATACCTATAAATTTTTACTTTCTGATTCTGTCATCTATAATATTTTTAATAAAGATTAGATATAAATCAATAGATATTTTCTTTTAACCTTTACCACTCCCTCAATAACACGTAAGTAGCCAATAGATAACGAATCTTTCAGTCTGTCACTCGTGGTGTCCTAATCATTTCATAGTCGATCACGCCGCCACTTTATTTATCATACTTTTATAAAAGAGAGAGAGATATTAGTCAAGTTGTCTCTATTTATTTTAGTTGGTTACACTACAACATTTACCCCAAACGCGCTCTTACCCCAACTGACCCTACATAATTCTATGCAAAACTCATCTGAGAGTAAAGAAGAATTGGAGGAGGAGGATGTCGCCTTCAACCCAAAAAGTTATTCGAAATATGTACTACTAATTAAAATTGGAAAATAATGGATCTAATTACGGTGTCATAGAGAAAATACATATTTGGACAAAAATTTCAAGACCTTCGATTAGAAAAGTTATTACAAGCCAGGAATGTCCTCCAAGAAAAAGCAGAATCAAAGGTCTTTAGTAAGTCTAAAACATTGCATGATTTTATTTTATTTTTGGAATGCCAATGTTTTCATAATAATAATCGTTCTTTATTGAGCCAATGGACCATCTTCCGACGCCTTCGGCTGATTTCACTGTATTTTCTAGTACATTCAGTATGTTAAAGTTGTTAATGTCGGTGAATGAATACAACTCTTTATCAGATTTTAGAAGATCAAAAATTGTTTAAATTTTTGGGGTATGCACTTGTACACAAATATCAATACACTTTAAAACTTGCCTACTTTTATCTGTGGAGCTACTATTTGTTGATATTACCAATTAAACAAAAGTTACGTAATTACTGAACATGGTTGTATTTCGGAACGCGTCTATGTTAATTCTGTTTTGTCCCGTGTTATTTTGACGATATATAATTTTTAGTGAAGTTGCTGTTGCAAGACTTTTTGTTTCCTTCTATAATAAAGAAGTTAAAGTCATAAGTTTACTTTATTCCGTTGATCAAAGCCATGCTTAGCTAACTCTATTCACCTTACTTTCATTTACTAACTGCAAAAGAGTATTTGCAATCTTTATATCTTGTTCGATGTGAGTAGCTATGCTATCTTGAAACAAATCACTCACAACTATGACTTGTTTGCTTTTACTATCGCATTTAACAGTGATTGAACCTTTTTTCTTTTGGATCTTCTTTTTTTTTTCTCAATATTATTTTGAAGTCGATCGAACAGAATCGTCAAAAATTTTCTTAAAAACTGACAGAATAGCTCAGCGATTTACTTTCAATATTTATTTTCACTTGAGATGAGGCATCTATAACACAAAAAAAGGTAAAATAAAAACATTTTATCGAAAAATAAATCTATATTACCTCTAGGCATATAATCGTCTTCTTTAAAATGCTGGGAACAAACTTTCAAATACTTTGATACTGGCTTCTCAATTTTCAACTTTTGTAACCATGCATTTCTTCCATCCACAAGTTCAGAATTTCCAGTTGCATTTTAACAAATTACCCTACGTTTATCAGCTTTAGGAAGCAGATAAAATGTAAGAGAAAGGTCAGTTTTTTTTTCAGTGCTGCAGCTGCATTGATTCCAATTATATTCCAAATAATATAATTCTTTATTACATATGATAAAAATTTAAGTCATTAGCTTATTATTAAATAAGATATTTCAAACAAAATACTTGCTAAAGTTTTAAAACAACATTTATCGACATGACCTGATAAACAATAAACAAAACTTGACAGAACGTCAAATGTAAAATGGTCACTTATATTTAGTTCATCAGTTCACAGTAGAGGGCGTATCGCTTATCTTCAGCATTGGGATTCTCATCTTTCAATACAGCACGTGTTGAGACGACTATCTTCGTTCCACAGAATGCAATTTGGTTTTAGTAAATATAAACTTATGTTGCCAAAAATTGTGGGTCCGTTGTAAGTTCGTATATTCGAAATTTATAATTTAACACCTGGGTAGTTCTAAATGGTTATCGGGTTCCAGACAGTATAGTTAATATTGATATTACTCACTTTATACATTTTATTTCGAGCCATAACCCTGTAAATTTCTTTAAATATTAGTAGTTATGTTTCGTTTTAATATAACCGTTGTCTAGTAAGCGAAATTGAAATACCCCGTGGACAAAGTTTTTTAAATTTTTCATTAAATTTATTTTCATATCGAAAAAATAAATTTCATTATTATGTAGGGGTAATTATGTTGGTATTTATTTGGGATATTCCAAAGAATTTAATTAAAATCTTAAACTATTCAGCAATATTTAGTTCTTCAGTATTTTAGCGAACACGGCTTTAGATCCTAGAGCATACCATGACAATTTTTAAATAATTTGCATAATTCGTTGTAGGATTTTATGGGTGGCGGATAAGCAGTAATTTATTTTCTGTTGCTATAGCATCCAGATTGCAAATTGCCGTTCCTTACCGTTTCGATGATGATAGATGGGATTCTCCCCACCTATAAGGCAAATGGCACCACCAATCATCTTTAAGTCGCTCCTAAGCGTCACACCATATAATAATAATAGCTGTCCCTTCCCCTCACTAGCTCAGTTGAGGGAATCAATTTTACTCGTAATAGGGTGAATTATAAGGTATTATTTTTTTTTGTGTCATCGGCTTCAACTGCTAAGGTTATTTCGCCTCGTGTTCTGTGTAGGCTTTAAATTTTAAATAATTAAATTAAATGAAAAAAATCCGGCCAACGGTGGGATTCGAACCTGGGTCCCTTGGATCCACAGGCAGAGACTCTACCACTGCGCACCTCAGGGATTATTATTATTATTATTATTATTATTATTATTATTATTATTATTATTATTATTATTATTATTATTATTATTATTATTATTATTATTATTATTATTATTATTATTATTATTATTATTATTATTATTATTATTATTATTATTATTATTATTATTATTATTATTATTATTATTATTATTATTATTATTATTATTATTAATATTATTATTATTATTATTATTATTATTATTATTATTATTATTATTATTATTATTATTATTATTATTATTATTATTATTATTATTATTATTATTATTATTATTATTATTATTATTATTATTATTATTATTATTATTATTATTATTATTATTATTATTATTATTATTATTATTATTATTATTATTATTATTATTATTATTATTGTTATTATTATTATTATTATTATTATTATTATTATTATTATTATTATT
Organism: Psylliodes chrysocephalus; assembly: GCA_927349885.1. Lineage (NCBI taxonomy): Eukaryota > Metazoa > Arthropoda > Insecta > Coleoptera > Chrysomelidae > Psylliodes > Psylliodes chrysocephalus. The sequence goes on from OV651816.1 coordinate 23,403,146, forward strand.
ATTATTATTATTATTATTATTATTATTATTATTATTATTATTATTATTATTATTATTATTATTATTATTATTATTATTATTATTATTATTATTATTATTATTATTATTATTATTATTATTATTATTATTATTATTATTATTATTATTATTATTTTTATTATTATTATTAATTTTAAATATAAATTTGACTAAAAAGTGCTTCCTGCATATATAATTATACCAATTATTTTATTCTCAAATATACTCGTCGATTGAAAAAAATATGAACGTTAACTAAACCAAATTTTTGTTTTGGAAATGTTATTCCTATACACATGTGGAATGCGGATTTCCATTGTTTTTTTTTAAGCTACTACCTATTTATTTAGAATTTTAAAATGTATATAATTTGTTTGTAATCAACTAAGAGTTAAAATTTTAATAATTTTACATTCACTTACTCGAATAGAATAGTATCAAATTAGTTTACTTTTTAAACTAACAATTAATGTAAGTGATATTTTCCTACAATTTTGTTTAATATATTTTTATTTCCTGTGTCCTCAAATTTGCCGAAATGATCATATCGGTTTTTTGAATTCATAAACTCAATAATAATAATCAACCATTTTAATTAGCGGTAATCAGTATCCCAATTCAATAAAAATCAAAGCAAATTGATGAAAAGTAACGCTAATCTATAAATCAGTATTTCTCCAACAAATCACTTTGATTATCATCTTATCTCTTGACCTCAGAGGTTCGTTGACACAATTAGAAAAACATATCCAACTTACTCCAGAATTTCCTCCTAAATATCCTCGATCCTTCAGCATTAACTCCAAACAATGATCTCTCTAATCGACACCACTCACTGTCACAGATAATATTAAATATTTTCACACACAATAAACCTTTTTTTTTAATTCACAACAACCAGAAACCGATAGCAGAAATGCTAATGACACGCTCGATGCGCCGGGACGCCTGTGAAAGCACTGGCGTCGCGGCGTTGCGAGTCCACAGCGTCGGTGATGATCGTCGGGAGATCGACCCTTAGCCAGGCCATCAGGATCCGCGCGTGGTTAGGAGGAGAACGGGAGGGATCGTTCTCTACGCTCGCTCTTCTTCTTGCCATCCTCTTTGCGCTTACAAAATTTGGAGAGAAGGAACAATAGGGTTTGGTTCATAATACGTGAGTCTTAGTGTATGGCCAAATGGGGTTGTAGAAGTAAAATAAAATTGAACACTTTCAATAAAGGTCACAAACAAATTTCAATTTCTGGTGGAAAAAAGGGGAATTCCTCTAAGTCTTTCTCTATTATTTAGCTCCCTGGCAAGTTTGCAACTTCTTGTTTTATCCCATCTTTCCTTGAATTTCACAAGGGAATGTTCTTTAATTAGGTTTATCACTACCGATATTTTAAGTCCAATAAAAGGACCAGGTCCAAAAAATATTTGGTTGGCTGCTTTCTTGGCTAGTGAATTAGCAAGACGGAGTTACCTTTCGATGTAACGTGACCTTTGATCCATCTTAAGTTGTCCACATTGTATATGGATACGTCGGCCAAAACTTCGTGACATTCTAGTACTAACCTTGAGTTAATTTGTGGTCTGTACAGGGTGAGTAACGCTCCCCTACTATGTGTATAAATGAACATGTTCCTTTCAGTGATATTATTTCTGATGATTTCTTTTGCTGCTATGAGAATTCCCGTGAGATCTGTTTAAAGTACACTGGTACTATTGCTCACAGCCCATTTAATATTTAGGTTTAAAGATCTGGAGTATATTCCATATATTGGGCCTTGTTTTTTTAGATCCGTCGGTGTATATATGAATCGCACCTGCCACTTCCGGCTCTTCTATTTGTTCTGTTATAACTTTATATGGCTCGGTGAAATGGAGTCCATGATCGCTTGAAGCAGTGGGAGCGTATCAAGGGCCGCCTGCCAAAAGCGATGTCTCGCCTCAATAGAACCTACATCCGGTTCTTTTCCAAACGTGCGGAGGCGTGTCATTACTCATTATTATCAAGGCAACCTCATTGATGTAAATATATGATTATATCAAGATTCTGGGTGCTATGATTGAACGTTTACGTTATCCGTAACGTACATGTTAGACCGAATTTTAAAAGTAACGAGGCAAGTTCGTATGATGGAAACCTGTTAAATTAGAACATAACTGGCGGAAAATAACTGTAATGTGTTGGAAAAAGTTTTCCATCGTACGAACTTGCCTTGTTACTGTTAAAACTCGGCCTAACATGTACGTTACGTATAACGTAAACGTTCAATCAATATTGTAATAGATAGTCTGCGTATTTATCCAACAGTTCATTATTTGGTTTGCAAGACATTAAATCAAATATAAAACAATCCTCAACATCAGACGGTTTTAAATAAGTAAACCCAAAAGTGTGAATAAGCCATTTACTTTCTTCAGAGTTTTTGTCTTTATATATTTGACTTAACCTTAAAAACTGAATTTTCCTGTACCACGCTTGATGTAAGTGAAATCTACAACCATTTATTTTTGTTTTTGACAAAACATTTCTTAGTGCGATATGTATTGATATTTCAAAATCTACGAATGCCTCCATCGGTTCAAAAACTATATTAAAAACTTCCAAAATTTTAGATTTAAGCAACAGAAAAAGTTTAATATATGTGTCAGCAGTCTTATTTGGTAACAGACAATATAAAAGAGGTATATAGTGCCCATTTTCCAGGCCATGAATGGTAAATAATTGATAAAAATATTTCGTACAAAAAGAAAATGTGCCATCCATATATATATAACATTTATTTTACACAACGTAGTAATATTTGTTTGGCAAGAAAAAACAATGATATTATCCACTGAACTGTTAATAAACAAAAAATGTTTACCTGTTGTCGTTTTAGGAGAATACATATCAACTACAGTATGTACTTCATGAATATCTTTAGGCAGGGCTGGCAAGAGCTGACGACGACTGTTATACACATTTCTTCTTATGAGATTTACATCCGCGGTAATCAATTTGTCCGGTAAATTTGTTGAAAGGACCCTTTTTATAATTTTCGAAGGTTTCTCCGATATGTCCTCCTGGGCTTTTCGCTTGCATGCATTTGTGACAATTTTTCTCTGCAAAGAACGTTGATCTGGTTCATGATTGTGAATTAACTCACTCCTGGTCACAATATATTCGGCACCAACAGTATACAATTTAGCTAAACATTTTAAATTTTTCCTGATGCACCTCCAACACACTTCCCCACTCTTTAATGCGTCTTGTTTACGAAATGAAAATTTTTCTACAATAAGCAAGTCACAACCGCGTGAACTCTTAACTATCGAAACTGCCATCATGTAATATAGATGTTTTCTATCTCTTGGTCGCCCACAAAATAAGTGGTTAGTATCTTAATATTAAAAGGTCCGGTACTTTGTAATTAGGTAATCACATTGTTAAACTAATGAAAATCAAATTAAGAAAGATGAATGTAAATGTTTTAACTTTTCTAAGAAATGGAAATATGAAAAGGGTAGATTATTATTTTGTAATTAGGTAATCACATTGTTAAACTAATGAAAATCAAATTAAGAAAGATGAATGTAAATGTTTTAAGTTTTCTAAGAAATGGAAATATGAAAAGGGTAGATTATTATTTTCAGGTATATTCCAAAATCCTATCATAAACATTACCCTCGGCCGAAATTACCTATTCCATTAGATGGGCACTTTGCTTTTAGCAGGTAGGCGAGGGGATTACCGGCCGAAATTACGCCCGCCGTAACTATTCGTAATAGACATATTTATTAACTTTACAAGCAGAACACAATAGCTTCTTTTGCTTCAACTGACTGATTTTGTTGAAACTTGCTGCCAACATCAACATATCCAATATATTTTTGGCCAGTCCATTTCACCCTTTGCATAATTGCCATTTCATCCGTCAAAAGATTCAAAACACCTTTTTTATAACCTTTTGACTTTATCCCCTTTTAAATTTCAATGCTCTTAAGTGAATCCAGTAGAATCATCAACAGTATAATACTACTTTGATAAAGATCTGGGATGTGGGAAACAATTGTTAAATTTTTCCCTCACATATATATAAGCCTTCATACTGTAGAAGCTTAAAGTAAGTGCAAACGCTCTTAATTCAGGCGAGTATTTTGTTCTGGAATGATCTTTAATTGCTCTCTTGACCAATTCCTTAGATCCACTTGCAAGAAAAGCCTAAAAATAAACTAATTTGATCCAAAATAACATATATAAATAAAATGTTTCCTAAGCATTAAAAACATTTATGTTAAGTATATCTGTACTTTTGAGAAAAGATTTATTTTTATATATATCCTATCATACTATTTAAAGATTCCAATCTACTTCATAAAATATATTTCTACTAAGTTTTTGAATTGTATTTATTGCATAAAATCTTCTTTTGGGAAAGAGCTAATTTTCTGTCATAACTGTTAATTTTTTTTTTTCTTAAGCATTGCTTTCCTGAATTCATAATAATGCTTGATTATATGAGAAAATATCTTATTTGACTTCAACAAACCTTCGTTTTTCTTTTTTAAGTTCTCTTTCCCTTTCAAAAGCAGTTAGTGTAGATGAATGGGAGCGCCAGCCACACATACTTTGATTTTCTCTTACTATACGGAGAATGGTCGCACTGCGCAGTTTTCTGAGTGCCTTTTAAAAAGAAATAGAAAACTCCACCATTTTGATGCCTTATTAAGTGTTGCCTATATCTTGGCGCAATATTTTTTATATTTTGCTTGCTGTTGTCAGTGTCACAGAATATTATTTTTGGAATCACATTTTATTGCTAAAGAATCAGTTAGCTCACTCGGACCAGTTGAAAGTTCCAAAATAACATCCACTCCAGGGATACAAATTCAGGATGCGCAGAAGACTGCTGTTTTATTATAGGCGGTTGTCATATATTGTATTATCCGAGTTGCGCAGTGTATAAATCAAAATAATATCGGCACTAATAGTGACTAACCTTAAGTGAACTTGCAATAACTCTCTGCTTATTTAAAATAAAAATCTTATTTTTATGTTGGCGGTTGAAATAAATTAATTAATGTGGATTTTAAAATTGGCAGTAAAACACGATTTTGACGATTATGAGAGAAAGCATTTATAATTTTTCCGAAAACGCATTAACCAATACGAAAATAATGATCAATTTATATTTAATTTTCTTCTAAAACCAGCTACTTTTGATGTTCTCTTTCATAAAGAAACATTCTCTACAATAAGCAATATTTTATTATTTTCTGGTATTCTATCATTTTTTTGCATAACAGTACCATTGTATATAGATATTTTCATAATTATTCCAAATTGCAGAGCAAAATAAAATTAAACCTGCACATTCACAACATGGAGGAAAATATAAGACAGTATGTATCGACTTTGAAGACTAGGGATAAGGAGGCGAATCGGCAATGGTTAAATTTCAAATTTCCGTTCTTCTTTTTATAAAGTTCGCGAAATTGACTGTAGTTGGCATGTCGAACAGTTATGCTGTCAATTTTCTATGTAAGTCAATGTAAATTTTGTTTTTAAATTGGTGAAAAGAATCAAAATAATGTGAAAAAATGTACTTGAGTACAAGTAACATGAGTGACAAAAACCATCAAAGCAAGATTTACTTCGTTCCAGATTATAAAACGGGATACACATCAGGTGTAAAACTAAAAAAAAAACACAAGGAGAAATCAATTCAATATCTTTTTAAAGCTTTTAATGTAAGTAAATTAATGTATTTATATCTAAATATAATATTTATTGTAAACTAGTCACAACACGTATTATGGAGTGTAGTTTATTTTATTACAAGTTTCTATAAAATAAAATTTTATAGGTATAGATCCTGACTTACAAACAACAATAATTATACATTAAATTTTACTTACCAGAAAAGAAAAATTTGTTTTTTTTATAGAGTTTTAATGTTAGATAAAAAGCTGCTATTGTTATTTTTTTGTTGAACCACAATTTTGTAATTCTAAATTGGTCCAGTAACTACGTAAATTTACCAGGAAAAATTTGCGGAAGTTTTGATATTTTGTGATTCTACATATTTTGAGCTGCTTTTTCCTAATTTTTATTTTGCCATCTCGTATCTTTGCCGCTGTCGCCGCCATATTGCAATAAATTTAAAAAAGAGAGATTTTTCAAGATATCTCATTACTCGTTGCTTTTGCACTAAAAATGGTCATGTAGTAAATTAAACTACATAATTTTCTCTACCAAATTGGTTCCTATCAACCGTTTTCGTGTACGAAAATTACAAAGTTGAGGAAGTACGTAGCGTGCAAAGCAATACGAATTTTATTCATTGAGCCTACCGCTCGAATCTAAAAGTTAGGTACAGATCTCGTAAGCTGATTGACACCTTGGCTTCACTAGAATTTTGTTCTTCGTACACGGAAGCAACACTTTTTGAAGTTTTGGCTTTGATGCGCCCTCTTTTGGGTACTGACAGGAATGCCTTTTCACAGTTCGTTTTCGACAATGCGGACTTTATTACTCAAACCCTGGATGGCAGAAACATTTTTCATGCCATAGGAGGCATCCATTATATAACGCCCGCAAGTGTCATTACTTCTGATCAGAATATTCCTCGTCTCACAAAAATGTCGTCAGCTCAGTAAGTCGAAAATTCTGGTAGCATTTCACTACGAAGCCATGAGAAGATAAACTTTTCCAGTCTACATGGAATTCCTATTATAGATCTTCGTACTATTTCTTCAGTCGCAAATACAATAATGTCGGCAACTTCAGATCTGCTGGGCTGATTTGCCCAATATACCTAGATGGAAAGGATTTATAAAAGAAGTGACAGTAAATCATTCATATCAAAAATCTTTTATAGATTGTTTAAAAGCATTAATGCACCACCGACTAACTCCGACACAATTTTTACTTTTTTAGCAACATCCTCTGGGAAAAGTCAGTAAATCAGCAAACATGTTTCATCACTTTTGATTAGCCACTGTATTTTATAGCAAAACAAATTGTTCGAGTGGCATGGAAGCAAAATTGAAAAATGTCATACGATTAGGTGGCTTTCATTTAATGTCTTTCATGGGAGCCATAGGGTATAATATGAATGGTACTGCATTAACCGAGCTTCTAAGTACAATTTTTGCACCGAACTCACTTGAAAAGATGTTATCTGGACAGGGATTCTTATGTGCGAACTCAAAACGTAACGAATCAAATAGAGAGAAAGACATAAATAACATAAATGGCATTCTGTGGAACGAAGATAGTCATCTCAGCACGTGCCGTATTGAAATATGAAAATCCCAACGCAGGTCATGCATATTCTCGTCCGTGCAGAGTACATGTGTCCGTCTCGCAAAATTGGTCATGCAGGAAATGTATTTATCACCAGACCAACACGCAGGACTAGAAGCAATTCTATGCGATTTCGACAAGTCGGTAATACTTGGAGCAGACCAAGAAGAATGCGTCAAAGAATCAGCTTCAAAATTTGAAAATCATCTAGTAACGTGGTCCAACTGCTAAATTATGGGTTTCTTACTTTGGCATGGTATTTGTTATGAAACAATTTATTGAGACCGAAAGAAGTGGAAACGGGGACCTTCATCTTAATAGTATCCAGCAAATGTTGCCCTATGTTCATGCCTGTGGTCATTTTTTGTACGCTTAAATGTGGCCATTTACATTTACAGGATATACAGGGTGGCTCACGCTCAACGGGACGGAGCTTTATGGGAAAACGACCAAAGATATAAAAAATTCGTTTGGGAGGAATACGTAGGTTACAGACGGCTACAATTTAAAATTTGTTAGATATATACAGGATGTCCCACATAAGAGAAAATATACAAAGTTATATTATTTTTAATGGAACACCCTGTTTTTTATTTTAGAATTAAAAACTACATCAAAAATAATGTCAGTTAACTGAAGGTTCCCTATTACTATTATTATTAGTTTTCGATTTGAATTTTTAAGGAAAAAAAGTCTCCCAGAAATTAATTGTTTACTCTTGTTTGAATAATTTTTAATGAACTAATTTTTTTTTCTTATGTGGGACATCCTGTATACATCTAACAAATTTTAAATTGTAGCCGTCTGTAACCTACGTATTCCTCCCAAACGAATTTTTTATATCTTTGGTCGTTTTCCCATAAAGCTCCGTCCCGTTGAGCGTGAGCCACCCTGTATATAGAAGAAGGTTTATTGCGGTAGAAAAATATAAAAGATAAAAGGATTTTTGGGCAAATACCGCAAAACGAAATGAAAAAAAATGCCCAAAGGCAAACCGTAGACACGTGTTTCTGACTATTGGTCTTCATCAGTCCGGTGCAGCAAAGTCCACAAATGTGTGGTTGGCTTCTTGAGTGATCTTCTGTTGATTTGATTTCATCGCTAGTTCCATTCTCTTTTGAACTTGGCTACACCGTACTGATGAAGACCAATAGTCAAAAACACGTGTCTACGGTTTGCCTTTAGCATTTTTTTAAAATTTTTTTTGCGGTATTTGCCCAATAATCCTTTTATCTTTTATATTATTTTGGTGTTGGTGTTCATTGTTTACATTTTAATTTGTATCAATTACAATTCGAGTTTTTTCTTACTTTTTAGCTTTAAATTTGTTTATTTCTTATAGTGTTTAAATTAAAAATGAAATCTGCGAAAAAGTCCCCAGCAAATTCCAATCTACATATATGGTGTTAATGTCAAAATCAAAACTGAAAAGAAACTAAAGTATTCATTATTTTCCAAGTGCAAGTCGTAAAATTTTGTTTTTTACGATAAATGGATATCAACAAATTCACAATATTGTTTATATTATCCTACCTATTTTGAAACCAGGAAAATCTTAAAAAAACTGGGACTCTTATCGTCCAATAATAGGTCTTGCTTCATGCATACTTAAAACATATGAGAGACTTATTAAAACTCGTATGGAATTCTGGCTAGAAGAAAACAATAAATTATCAAAAACTCAATTTGGTTTTATAAAAGGAAAATCTGCTCAAGAGAGTCTTGGACATTTATTATCAGCTGTTTACAATGCCCTCACATTTCGTAAATCAGTGCTTTATTTTTAGATATAAAGGGAGCATATCGTAAATCTATAATATTCTCTCTAAAAAGATGTCCGAAATGGGTATTCTAGCTACTATTATATATAATATAATTAGTTTATACGTTAATAGAGAAGTATACATAAGAATAAATAGGGATAAAACTAACTCTCGTTATACATCATTAGGACTTCCGCAAGGCAGTATTTTAAGTCCTCTTTTGTATATATTATATACTGCAGATTTAGAAGAACAATTTCCAGAGCACATAAGAATTTTACAGTACGCCGACGATATTGCAATTTACGTGGAAAATAAATCGATAGATAAATGTAATGAACTCCTGGAAGAAGCATTTATTGTCACAACAAATTGGGCTAGAAATAATAATTTTGCTATTTCAGAAAATAAGTCGTCAGTCGTTACATTCACTAGAAAACGTTTTAATCCTCGTAATTATGTACAGTTTGAAAACAGTATATTCCCTTATAAAACTTCAGTTAAATTTCTTGGTTTATATTTAGATTACAAATTGAACTGGAAAGTACACATAAATTACATTTTACGAAGGACTGAAAATGCTATGAATATTCTCAAGACTGTAAACGTTAGTGATTGGGGAGCAGATCCAAATATCTCTTTATTATTATTTAAAAATCCAATTAGATCTATCTTGGATTATGGATCAATATTCTATGGCTCTGCATCTAATTCCACAATTCAAAAAATTGAACGAATAAAAAATAAAGCTTTAAGACTATGCATTGGTTATCTGCCTAGCACACCTATCAAGGTTATGGAAGCGCAACTTTGTGAGCCCTCATTAATTTTACGCAGACAATTTTAAGGAATTACATTTATAGTCCTTTTAGTTGTAAGTGGTAAAACATTGCTAAATAAAATCGTACAATTAACTACCAACTGCTTAACACATCAATATTGGAAAAAGAAAAAAGTGCCATTATTTGTAGGAAGTTTTCTTGATTATTCAAATATATTTACCGCAATTAATCCAAAAGAACACATGTCCTATTTAAAGTTAAATTACGAAGACTATTTAGTACTGTTCAGTTGTTATTTCAGTAAGATTCAAGCAACTGACGCCCTGACAAAAATTGATCATTTACTATATGTTGAAAATTACTGGGAAAATTACCAAAATCTATACAAAGACGGTTTAAAAAAAGACGGAAAAGTTGCCTATGCTATATATTATCTACAAAAAAACTATTAAAATTAAAAATAGATTACCCGATTTAATGACAATTTATACAGCAGAACTTATAGCGCGCGCGCACACACACACACACACACACACACACACACACACACACACACACACACACACACACACACACACACACACACACACACACACACACACACACACACACACACACACACACACACACACACACACACACACACACACACACACACACACACACACACACACACACACACACACACACACACACACACACACACACACACACACACACACACACACACACACACACACACACACACACACACACACACACACACACACACACACACACACACACACACACACACACACACACACACACACACACACACACACACACACACACACACACACACACACACACACACACACACACACACACACACACACACACACACACACACACACACACACACACACACACACACACACACACACACACACACACACACACACACACACACACACACACACACACACACACACACACACACACACACACACACACACACACACACACACACACACACACACACACACACACACACACACACACACACACACACACACACACACACACACACACACACACACACACACACACACACACACACACACACACACACACACACACACACACACACACACACACACACACACACACACACACACACACACACACACACACACACACACACACACACACACACACACACACACACACACACACACACACACACACACACACACACACACACACACACACACACACACACACACACACACACACACACACACACACACACACACACACACACACACACACACACACACACACACACACACACACACACACACACACACACACACACACACACACACACACACACACACACACACACACACACACACACACACACACACACACACACACACACACACACACACACACACACACACACACACACACACACACACACTATTGAAATTTTGCAAAACTATTTTTAGAATCAAACTTTAATCTGATTTGTGACGGTTTTATTACCATTTACATGTATACAAAGTACTGCATAATTCACTTCATAATACAAGAATAAGTCTAGTAAGATTTTTAAATAAGTTCATCTATAATAAACGTTTGATACCTGATATGTCCTTTAAACTACATGATAAAACAGGTCCTGGGTTTAGTAAATAAATATTTCTAGAAGTTCTTGTAGCAACCAATAGGTGAATATTTCCAACAAATTAAGTCATACACATTATAAATATTATATTTATGACGAAAGCACGAGACTTAAACTTAAATTAACATTAAATGAAACTCAAAAATACTATTACAATGAAAATAGTATCTAAAAATTGTTTAAAAAATCACAAATACAAAATCCGCCCAAAACAAACACATGTAAATAAACAAACACCCTACTTATAGGTGACAAATGACAGGCACGCGAAAATTAATTTGAATCGCGAATCTCTAGTCTTCATAAGGCGTTTTCGGAAACTTACTCGGATCAGAAATATTATGGATCCTATTGTTCGTTTACCTATGGTTACTAACCTTATTCGTGTTAGGAAACTAGTAGATTACTGATCCAGCTTTGTGATCGAGATCAATATTTTGTGACCCACTCCACCAGTCACATACTTTGATTACTATACGGGGCAAGAGAGAGGTCCGACACGCCCGTCATAGGGCGCGGCCATTTTGAACCCTATGACACATTTTATAGCTTAAGAATCAGATAGCTCACTCTGCGTCGGCACTTTTGATCTCAATGTTCCAGTTTATACACTACGCAACTCGGATAATACAATATATGACAACCGCCTATAATAAAACAGCAGTCTTCTGCGTATCCTGAATTTGTATCCCTGGAGTGGATGTTATTTTGGAACTTTCAACTGGTTGGAGTGAGCTAACTGCTTCTTTAGCAATAAACTGTGACTCCAAAAATAATATTCACTGACACTGACAGCAGCAAGCAAAATATCAGGTGTGTTTTAATCATCTGCTTCTGCTTCCGGAATTGTCGGTTCAGTCGTTTTAACCTGTCAGATTAAAACAAGAAAAACGACAATTCCGAAGCAGAAGCGGATGATTAAAACGCACCTATTAAAAATATTGCGCCAAGATGTAGGCAACACGTAATAAGGGAGCAAAATGGCGGAATTTTCTATCGCCTTTTAGAAGGCACTCAGAAAGTTGCGCAGTGCGACCATTCTCCGTATAGTAAAAGAAAATCAAAGTATGTGTCACTAGTAGATTAGTAATAGATCCGCATGCGCACCGCAGGATTTTATAAAAGGATAACGCAATGTTTTGGTGTTTGGTGTCTGCCAGTAGTAGCTTTGAAGTTTTTTCTGAATTCAATGAGTTATAACTTGTAGTCTGTATGCCCATATTGTGATTTTATTAGTCAGACTACAAATATGTTTAATTAAAATAGTTCTTTAATAAATTAGGGAGAAATGTCAAAGATTGACAGACGTAGATGAACATGAACAATAATCTAACTCGTTTTTAAACTGTCGTCACTAAGTTTAGTGATCCACTTGATCCAACGGGTAAACCCAGTGATCTGGATTTGCTATCTATAGTAGGTTTCCGAAAACGCCTATAGTATCGACAAAACGCAAAACAACGAACGGGTATTGATTACTGCGCAAACTTGCTCCCGAGTCGCCTCTCGTAGAGATTGTACTGGATAATTTACTCAATGTACTCTGCTCCGCCCTATTCGAACGTAATAGGGTTAACGCGCGTCTCTTGGCGAGTATAATTTGAACGCGGCAGAGTGCGATAGAGTAACTCCGCGTACGCGGAGTGAGCTGCTTGAACTCAGCATTATTATCAGATGTCAAATTGACAAAAGAATATCAGAAATTGAAAATGCGATAGTGTACAAACAAAATTATTAATTTCGAATGATTTGGTAATGAGTTTTTTTATTATTATTTAATCGTGAAAATTAATGTACATTTTTACTCTAAACAATACTTAATCAGTATTAATATGAGGATCCCATACAGAATTGATCCGTTAGTACTATCACTATATGAACGATCCCAGGAGACTAGTGACTTGATCAGCGAGCAGGGGATATTGATTGACGCCCAAGATTTAGAATGGGATAACGACGAGATCCCAACTTTGGTCGATTTATGTGTTAAGAAGATTGCTTTTTATTTCGATGAGCATCCTTGGTTCTATCAAGTGCCGTGTGCTGATAGGGACTATTTATTGGAATTATTATCACTTGATCTCGATCTAGAACTGACTATTCCTCTTCTAAAGGTGAGTAAGCCTCAATCGTAAATCCGTTTCAATAACCAGATGTTTCCACTAGTTACAATTAATTGTAGCCCACATATAAGTAAGGTGACAAAGGCGGGTACAGATCTAAGCACGTATGCGTACGAGGCAAGCCGAGGACGCACGAGCATGCAGATGTGGTTCCTTCTTGTTTTTTCCTTCAATGCCTTAAACACATACTTTGATTACTATACGAGGCAAGAGAGAGGTCCGACACGCCCAACATAGGGCGCGGCCATTTTGAACCCTGTGACACAGTTTACAGCTAAAGAATCAGATCGCTCACTCTGCGTCGGCACTTTGGATCTCAATGTTTCAGTTTATAAACTGTGCAACTCGGATAATACAATATATGACAACCGCCTATAATAAAACAGCAGTCTTCTGCGTATCCTGAATTTGTATCCCTGGAGTGGATGTTATTTTGGAACTTTCAACTGGTCCGAGTAAGCTAACTGATTCTTTAGCGATAAACTGTGACTTCAAAAATAATATTCACTGACACTGACAACAGCAAGCAAAATATCAGGTGCGTTTTAATCATCCGCTTCTGCTTCCGGAATTGTCGGTTTAGTCGTTTTAACCTGTCAGATTAAAACAAGAAAACCGACAATTCCGAAGCAGAAGCGGATGATTAAAACGCACCTATTAAAAATATTGCGCCAAGATGTAGGCAACACGTAATAAGGGTTCACAATGGCGGAGTTTTCTCTCCTTTTAAAAGGCACTCAGAAAGCTGCGCAGTGCGATCATTCTCCGTATAGTAAAAGAAAATCAAAGTATGTGGCCTTAAATAATAAAACAGGCACTAAAATTCGCGACATAATCTTCATCCTCTACTTTTTAATTTTACAGTGGTCTGGTACTCGCGAATTCACTGGACGAATGGCGAACAGCGTCCCGTGCATCCACCATTCCCGTATATAAAAAACGCCGCACAAGGCATTCGGTTCAGCTCTGGCTTGCCTCATACTCATACGTGCTTAGATCTGTACCTGCCTTAAATGTATTGGTACAACTACTACGAAAAATTTCGGATATAATTAGGCATTTCAACGTCCTGTCCAAATGGGTGCCTGTTGAATTTGACAGGGTGAGAGTTTTGTGCTTTTGATAAACATACGTCGTTTACTAATGTGTAAAGTTCTTTCTTTTTTTTTTTTAATTCGGTGTCTCGGCATCAACTACTAAGCAGAGATAAGGGAGATAAAGATAGTAAACGTTCATAAGAAGCCAATGCTTAACAACGACCAGCTTTAACGCAGTTAACATCTGACCCACTACATGGCGCTTTCATCGATATCAAACAAAGCAGCGGGAAATTTAAAAACCTGATAATGAAGGTTGTATAAATATCGACTGCACTCTCATATTCTTGTCAATAAATTTAAACAATGTAAATACGCTGAATTATTTATTAAAAAGAATACTACACTTACAGTCTATTATCGATTAATTATTGTAAATTTATTCATGACAAATATTTTTTAATTTTTGATCGTTATTTGTAACATTACATTTTGTTTTTATTTTCCAAACGAATGGCCAATGGTGTCTTATTTAAAAATCTTCTTTTTAACGATCTGAAGCCATTTTCTTGTTCTAAACCAATAAATAATACATAAATACCTACTTTGTGACAAACGTTGGTTACTATTTGTGTTACTTACATGACTAGATATTATTTTGGTTAATTAAAGTACGCCTCATTGAAGTTGTTAAATTTATTCATGTGGCATGTGTTAATGAAATACGTTCTCCGACTTATTGTAATGTAATAATACAAAATATAATTAGAGAGTTGAAGTGTTTTCAGTACGTTAACGTAAACGTGAACGTGAACGCAGAAAAATAATGTTTACGTTGCAGTACAAAATATGAGTTGAAGTTGTTAAACGCATCATGACATTTACGTTTCATGACAAATAATTACAATTAATGACAAATTATATTGAGATTTCTTCTTTTGCAATTAAAAAGAGGTTATTTTGTTTGCGTTACGTGTATACGCCAGAGCCCGTAAGTTTACGTATGTACGTAGACGTAAACGTGAAGAATATTTTATACGCATGCGCAGATGTCAAATTTCACGTATACGTTTACGTTTATAACATCACTTCAACTCTCTATTATTGTCCTCAAATTTCACACAAAAACAGCCCCAGCCAGTTCGCTTAGTTCATCTAGAGGATAACACAATCATGAACTCAAAATTTAAATTCAGGATTCTTCGATATACATAAAACTGACATTTATATTTACAAACTGTTCACGTCTACTGTATGTCTCAGTGTTGCCAACCGTACGATTTAAATCTTATTTATACAATTTTTAACTCTCTGTACGATGTAGGATTGCATCAGTGAGATCGTACGATCTTCACTTTTTAGTAGGCAATAACTTCAGATTATAAAACAATAAAAATCAAAAACTATTTGCAAAGATTCATAGGCCATTTGTAATTTCTTAAGGCAGTCATTTTCGTTCTCACCTATCGTGATTTTGACCATGATGATTTTGTACCAACACGGACTATCACGGCATAAGAAAAGCTTGCATGCAAAATTTCAATCACTTTCAAGTGACAAGTCATTGATTACTTTAAATGTGTTATTTTAAGTTTCGTGTATTTTCTTTAGTTTTTCTTCTTCTTATTTTTTCATTCCATTTAAGTTATATTATGCTATACATGTACCTATTGTACTTGT